>CM017778.1:2579508-2663500 GCA_008121275.1 Drosophila lowei
CAGCCATCTAGGCCTCTTACTCTTCACACTCTTTCTTATTGAGTTGCCTTCGGTATTATTATACTCTCGAGTACTAAAGTATGCGGATGATGTTAAACTCTGTGTCCAGTATAAGGACATTTCATTTCATTCTCGCTTGCAATCCGATTTCAATAACTTTCAGTCAAGGTGTTATGACATTTCATCGTTCTAGCTCCTTGTTGGCTCCCTATACCCTCTTGAGAGAATTACCTTGGTGGATGATCGTGTTATATTAGACGCCAAGCTAAAGTTTTCTGAACACATTTCTACCATGGTAAATAAGACCATGGGCGTTTAAGGTTTATAAAGAGGTGGTCAAAAGAATTTGACGACCCCTATATAGCAAAGACTCTCTATACCTCGCTAGTTCGTCCGATTTTAGAATACGGCTCTTGTGTATGGTGCCCTCAGTACAAACTACACCAGGACCGTATAGAATCAGTACAGAAAAACTTGTTACTTTTTGCTCTGCGGGGCCTTAACTGGGATGCGGGTGTGAGACTGCCAGCTTACCCTGGTAGATTGCTGTTAATAGACTTTCCATCCTTAGTTAATCGGAGAAAAATGCTTGGTGTGATTTTTGTGCACAACTAGATCAAGGGTGACGTAGATAGCCCTGATCTGTTGAGCTGCATAAACTTCAAGATTCCTATTAGATTCACTAGAAACTATATACCGCTGTCCCTCCCACTTTGTAGATCGAATTATTCCTTGCATGAACCGTTTAGGGTCTTATGCTCGGATTAAAATTCCCTATACCATATTATATCCACCACTAATTCTCTTTCTCCTATTAAATTACTCAATCCCTCACACACCGTTCTAGTAATTATTAATCGTAGTGGTATTTGTGTCTTGAATGCATGCTTAGTTTCTTAGTAAGTTTAGTGCTAATTTTCCTCGAATATTAGTCAAACAGCTATCTTTCCTGTATGTTCGGTTCGGCTACGCGCCGCGCGTCATGCGGCAGCGCCGCTCGGTCGGTTGGGCGGGAGGAGGGCTGCGTTTTGCTTGGGATCCGCGCGTAACAGCTTTCTGCTGGTGTCACACGGGCCACTTGATGGTGCAGTAATTGCATCGCCTCTTGAAAGATGCAGTCATTGCAAGTCAACGTCCAAGAGTTACCTCGACCGCTAGGTCTACCCCTTTGGATATAGCGGAGATTATCAACTCTACCAGTTCTATAACTAATTATATAATACAGTGCTTGCACTTCCGGACATTTCAGTGCTACAATGTATGTATTTGCTAATGGCTTCATTCATTGTTTTAAATGTGCCAGCCTCATGTATGGTTTTTAGTCTACCATATTCACAATTTTTGACCATGGTAGCTATGGCTTCTTTAGTGCTGTATCAGCGTGCTGAGGGCTTCAGCAATATACGAAGACTCCAGAAGTTTTCGTAAATTGTCGATTTCATTAGCAAATTGAGTTGCTGCTTTGCCTTTTTGGTAAACATTTCCCATTTTTGCTTTGACAACATCGGATGTTTTACCGACTAATTTATTGATGATTGCATCAATTGTAAGTACTTTTTTTTGGAACTTTTAGAGCGCGGAGCCAATTATTTTAGATTTAAGTTCAGTACGTTCTCTTTCGTAGTGACCAGACGTGTTTTTGTTTTGTGCTCCGCTTGTTTTCTTATATTTTGCAATTACAGCCGGTGTTTTTCAAAATAAACCTTTAGTAAAATCCCTATTTAACTGTGCGTTGGTTAATCGTGTGTTTGTGTGTTGCTTTCTGTAAGTACGCTCACGCTAAATTTAGCCCGCTCTTATCCCGTAGCCTTTTCTTTAGCTATCATACTCTTCCTATTATCCAAACTCAAGCAACTGTTCTTTCTCTTTCGCTCCTTAAACTTTCTGAGCAATAGCGCTCTCTGTTTAGTAGCTCTCGCTATAACGGCTCTCCTCCCTGCTCTCTTTTTTACTAATTCCGCTTTGAGCATTTGTCTGGCACATTGGTCTGATACCAATTTGTTTTGAAATTTTTATTGAAAGTTTTTAATTAAATAAATTAAATAATTGAAATGAAATTTGCTGTGGTCTGCGCCAAAAAACTTGCAAGAAGCAGATCACCCACGATCAGCCGAATGTCCCCTGCTGGCTCTGCAACAGCGTAGTGCACGCAAACTGTGCAGGATTTTTTGGCCTCGTGAGTGATGCTATAGCCAAACGTAATGGGTTACATTACAGTTGTGAGGCATGCCGTGCGGTGGAGAAAGATATGGTAACTTTTTGAGGCAGACGCGGAGTGGCTTTAAGGAGCTGACCGTTAGTTTTAAAAACCAATACGATCGGCTCCTAGCCATGGAGGCACAGGTACTAGGCCTGTGGTGCCCAAACCACTGGTGGGGGTCTCACCAAAACGATAAGTTTTTGTTTCACGGCTGGCCCCTGACCTCACATCTAATGATGTAATTGCTTTTATTTAAAGCCAAATAAAAGCCGTGGGCTTAAAGGTGGAGAAGTTTAACTTCTCTATTGCTAGGGAGATAGATCGTTTAGACGCTTAGGGATCGTTTAAGATAAGCGTCTTCGACACCATTTGCTCTGCCAAATTTTGGCCGGAGGATTTGGTGGTGGAGGAGATTAACACTAAGAAGAAGATTAGGCCCCCATAAATCTCCCAAATCAGATCAACGTGCCATCCACATCTTTCCATCCTTCTTCCATCGATTTAAAAAACTAACTTCCCACTTATTAATTACCAAAATGTTAGAAGCTTACGCAGTAAGCTCGACATCCTTTTTCGAGATAGTGTTGCAGTTGCATCCCACGTGGTTGTGTTTACCGAGACCTGGCTAAAACCAGACAATCTTAGTTCCGAAGTGCTGTGAGGTCGGTACACAACTTTTAGAAAGGACCGTTCGTCTCGACGTGCAGGAGGGGTTCTGATTGCAGTGGACTCTAACTTCACGTCGGAACACTTCACAGTCCAAGTTCAAGAGGAACTGGAATTCCTGTGTGCAAAACTGATTTTTCCCGCTTTCGCTATATTCATTACTTGCTCGTATATTCCACCTTCTTCGGATATCTCAATTTATGAGCAGCATTTGTCCGCTTTAACCGCTGTTTCTTCCTCGCTATCAGATAAAGATCATACGATAACTCTTGGTGACTTCAACTTGCCAGGAACTATTTGGTCTTCGGTAAACGAGTCTAGTAACCTAGTGCCCATGTCACGACATGACTTTGTTGACGGCTTGCTTGACCTGTCCCTCTCTCATGTCAATCATGTGAAAAAATCCTTGGGTCGATTGCTTGATCTGTGCTTTGTATCGGATTCGACCATAGTGTTGTTAACCCGAGCCCTTCCGCTCACTATTCCTAAAGACGCCTACCATCCTACTTTCGAAGTGTCGCTAGATATAGGACCAGCTGTATTGGATCGGTCGAGTAGGCTATCTGAACGTGTGCGCTGCTTTAGTAAAGCCGAGTTTGCGAAGACTAATAACCTCGTTAGGGATTTTGATTGGTCCGCTTTGTACTCGTGCACTGATATTATAAAAGGCAAAACAATTTTATACAATGCTCTTGGCACATTTTTTGATTCTTGTGTCCCGCTTTCATGTCTGATTAGATCTGGAAAACCCCCTTGGTTCATCAAAGAGTTATCCAGTCTAAAAAACTTAAAATCAAGACTTTATAAAAAATTTCAAAAAGTTGGTTCTCCTACTTCTCTCTCTCGCTATGTAATAGCTCGGTCAATCTTGTCAGTTCTTAATGCTCAATGTTATAAGTACTAGTTATCTCGATGCAGGATACGTTTTTCTCAGGACCCTGAACAGTTTTACAGCTTCGTAAACAGTCAGCTTAGAACGTCCACACACCCATACTCACTATCATTTCTTAATACGTCGGCAAATAATGATCAGGCAATCGCCGATCTCTTTGACCAATTTTTCCAGCCCACTTATTCTCAGGAAAGCTACTCTGGTCATCCGTACCCATACGGTTTATCGAGGTCGAACGGCATTTTCAGTCCCTTGTTAAATGAAAGCTTGCTGCTTCATGATCTTCGACTAATTAAGCCAGTGTTTTCATCGGGTCCTGACGGATTTCCCGGCTGTATTCTCAAGTACTACGCCGAGGTTCTGTGTGGACCCTTGCTTAAACTATTCAGCCTGCCCGTTGATTCTTCATGCTACCCCCCGATCTGGAAGGAATTGTTCATAATTCCTCTCCATAAGAAAGGTAGCAAGTCTGATGCAAGGAGCTATAGAGGTATTTCTAAGTTATCCGCTATTCCTAAAATGTTTGAGAAGATTTCAACTGCGCACCTGCAACATCTCTGCAAGTCACTTATATCTCCAACTCAGCATGGATTTATAAGGCGGGGATCAACCACCGCGAACTTGTTACAGTTTACCTCTTTCATCATTAAAGGCTTTCAAGGTAACTTACGGACGGATGTTACTTACACCAACTTTATTAAAGCATTCGACTCTGTAAACCATTCCCATCTAGCACATAAACTTGACCTTTTAGGGTTTCCGCCCAACCTCCTGAGATGGCTTTCTAGCTACCTTTGTTCCAGGCCTCAAAGAGTCCTCTTCAAAAGCTCCCTCTCTTCACCAGTAAAGGTTTCTTCAGGAGTAGCACAGGGCAGCCATCTAGGCCCCTTACTCTTCATACTCTTTATTTATGACTTGCCTTCGGTATTAACATACTCTCGAGTACTTATGTATGCGGATGATGTTAAACTCTGTGTCCAGTATAAGGACATTTCATTTCATTCTCGCTTGCAATCCGATCTCAATAACTTTCAGTCAGTGTGTTGTGCAAACTTTTTACAACTTAATGCCTCGAAATGCAAATAATGACATTTCATCGTTCTAGCCCCTTGCAGGCTCCCTACCCTAGTGGATGATCTTGGTGCTATACAATATTAAACGCCAGTATTCTGAAATAAGGTTAGGGCCATGGGCGTGCTTGGGTTTATAAAGAGGTGGTCAAAGGAATTTGATGACCCCTACATAACTAAGACTCTCTATATCTTGTTAGTTCGTCGTATTTTAGAATGCGGTTTTTGTGTATGGTGCTACTAATAACATATCTTTACCGTAATTAGTATTAGTAATTTAGCTCTTTTAGTTCATGTTAGTTCTAAAATTCCTCGAATATAAGCTTAACATCAATCTTTCCTGCATCTAAGTGATCGGCTTGGTAATGCGCGTCATGTGGTCGGTTGTGCAATGGTTGGCTGCAGAAACGCCAGGCTGCCTGGTCAAAGAAATTTGACGACCCCTATATATCAAAGACTCTCTATACCTCGCTAGCTTGTCTGATCTTAGAATATGGCTTCTGTGTATGGTGCCCTCAGTACAAAGTACACCGTGACCGTTTCGGATCTTATGCTCGGATTATAATTCCATTTACCGTATAATATCTACAACTAATTTCCTCCGTCTTCTTAAATCACTAATATTAGCATACCTTTCTCGTAGTTAGAATTAGTAGTTAAATTTTGAATGCATGCTTAGTTCTTTTAACAAGTGCAGTTCTAATTTTCCTCGAATAATAGTCTAACAGCTACCTTTCCTGCAAGTTCGCGTTCGGTTCGGTTGGGCGGGAGGTGGGCTGCGTTTTGATTGGGATCCGCGCGTAACAGCCTTCTGCTTGTGTCACACGGGCCACTTGATGGTGCAGTAACTGCATCGCCACTTGAACGATGCAGTCATTGCATATCAACGTTCATAAATAAATGTCCTTAAGAACAGTAAACACTCGAAGGACATAACAATGTTTATTATTATAAAAAAAATCAATAACTAAAAAATATAATAATAATTCGTAAATTAAAAGTAATACGAATACAATACACAACGAAAATATTATTGAAATACACGGAATTTAAAAGAAAAAATTAAAACTTCCGGCTGTCTAATGTACTTATGATGCAATAATTAATTATGTAATAATAATAACAATCGGTGTATAATTAACGCTCTTCCTCTTTACATTTCCAAATGTAACGTCATAACCCTCCATCGCAACAAGAATTACTTTTTTGACCTCTCAATTAATAACATTTCCTTGGAACTTCTGCACAAAGTTAATGACTTGGGCATTATCTTTGTACCTAATTTATGTTTTAATTCTCATATATCCGCTATTTCAAATAAAGCCAAAGGAGTCCCTGGCTTTATTAAAAGATGGTCTAAGGAATTTTCTGACCCCATACCACTAAACTACTATACGTTGCCTATCGTAGAAGCATCAGAACTTTTCAAACTTATCTTGATCTGTGAATCCGCCTGGAGACGGAACTACACAATGAGGATGACATAGATGATGCTGTGGCCATCCTCGAAAGGAACATCTACAACGCAGCCGAATCTGCCTCGCAAGCTGCGCTAAGCCAGCACGGACTGTATGGGCAACAACACCTTTATCTTGACTGGAAAAACGCTGAAAGCAATAAAGGTAAAGAAATTACTAAGTAACATCAAGCAAAAAGATCGGTTTCCCCACCCCCTCATTGCACTTACCATCAATCAACTTACAAACCGAATCAGAAAACAGATCAAACTGCAAAAAGCCAATCAAATGAATAAGCTGTTACATGCCATTGACCCTACTGACAGATACAGCGTGCAGAAGCTGTGGCGGATCGTGCATTCGCTATGTCGCTCTATCACTGCTCGGAATGCAATTCGGACGTCACTGCCGCTCATCTTTGTGCTGTCGAGCGTTTCATCTGACGTGCAATGATTTGCATTTAGATCCTGTTAAACTCTTAACAAATCTAACAATAAATTATATTATGGAAGTGTGATAACTGTGTTGTGGCGAATGACTCGCATTCTAAGATAGAGGAGCTTAATAACATGGTTCTGAAGCTGGAAAGTCTTTATCGGGAGCTAAAGTCTGATTTTCATGCTGCCCTTCCGGTCAATTCTAATAAACGACGACTGACTTAATGTCATTGACTCGGCACCAGCTGCTGGTCCCCCGTCTGATCTGGAGGGCTTCATAACAGTCAGGAAAAAGAAGAGGAAGAATCGGAACAAACATCGTTTTGTTGGTGTCGCTCCGAGCTGTGAATAATTAGATGTGCTGTAGAGCAGCATAGTTCCTGCATATTTCGTTAACTTTAAACTTGGGGTCCTTGAACCCCTATTCCCCGTGGTCTTTGATGATCATTTCTGGCCAGTATCGGTAAGGGTTTCCCGCTTTGTACATAGAGTGCATAGAGTGCAGCTGTGCCATAGCGGACGTCCACGCCGTCTCAGAAAGCTCCAGTTCCATCCACTTCAAAAAAACTCCAGTGAGCGGTGCCTCTGGTTTTATGATCGCCGCTTCTCCACAACATATTCTGCTTGCACTTTTTCGCCTGTTTGCTATGAGCAACAGCCCGTTGTTTCATTTTTGGCAATCCTCTTCGACACAACAACAAAAAATTGTTTTTTCGATCCTCGCTTTCTGCGATATTCGCTCGGCTGCTGCTGGATCAGATGATGATACTCTTGCTGGCGCTCACTCTCGACTACGTGCGCTTCTGACGTCATCATTACAACAACAAACGCTATTGCATTGCTTCGTGTGCTATGCTTGCGCCGTCGCTGCTCTCGACATTTGGGAAGAGTCAGCAGCCCGACGTGCACTCTTATGTGGAACACGCTCTTCAACACTCTCTTCAGCATCATCACCTAGATTAGCTCTCGCTGCTGCTTTCCTGCCCAATCTTCTGGACGAGGATGGTGTGCTGCTGGTTCGGACTGCAGCACTTGGACTGGTTTTAAGCATGGGTCTCGGCCTTTTGGCTCAGTGGGATATGCCTGACTCGCCTCTGGATCCATCTTCCGTGGCCGTTAACTGGATGTCCCCGCCACTTTCTGCGACTGTAAAACTTTCTGCCGTTGGACGGTGCCAAGTCTATACGCATATTTTTCCAAAATATAGCGTCTATGAGCACTAAGGCTCAGGCTGTCAGCTTGGCAACCGCTGCGTGCAATTTCGACATTATCATTTTGGTTGAAACCTGGCTCAATTCAAATTTCTTCGACAATGAATACTTCGATGCTAACCTTTTCCAGGTGTTCGTAAGGACAGAGATTGTGCCAAAACGAAGCGCTGCAGAGGAGGTAGGGTCGTTGTGGCCGTTAGACGCACCCTACGCTGTGATCCGATTTGTCTCCTGGATGACGACTCTATTCCGGATCAGATTGGTGTGGTGGTGGCCGGCCAGTCGGAGACGCTATTTGTCAGCGCTTCATACATTCCACCGAGTAGCTGCTATGGAATATACAAGACGCACACGCAAAATATTGCTAACATATATGGGAATCTACGAGGCCGTCAGCACCTCTGCGTTGTTGGTGACTACAACTTGGGTTCGTTGGTATGGTCCGCCGATCTGCAGTCGTCGGCTATGATGCCGAGTAATGTGCATTTGCCGCACGAAATTCTTTTCCCAGATGATTGTTTTAGTTTGGGCTCAACCCAAGTAAATAATATTTTTAATAGGTTAAGTAAGGTTGTTTTTTTAAATTTTTTAATTTTGTAATTTTTGTTTGTTTGGATATTGATTGTTCTGTTACATGTTGCGAACTGCCTATTCATATTCTGAATATTTTTTTTCTGATGTAAGCCTGAATGCTATTCGTGATTATATGTTAAACGATAACTGGGCTTCTGTTCTCTCGCATCCTAATGCTGAAACTTCTTATAGCGTGTATATAATCAGTATATTGCCGATGTTGACAAAGGACTTAAAACCAATCCAATGTCGTTTTTGGCGTTTTTTCCTTCAGCTATGAACTTTGGTAACTTGAATTCAAATACGGAAAGTGGCATAGCAAACCTTTTTGCTTCTTTTTTTAGCTCAAATTTTGAGCCGTACGCAGTTTGGCATAATTTGGTTATCTTAAACTCGATTCCTTCGGTGGTCAATATTGGCACACTTGATGTATCAAAGGCAGACATTTTGGAGGCAATTGATGATTTCGACAGTTCTAGTAAGCCCGACAGTGATGGCATTTCTGCCTTCCTACTTCTCAACTGCGATGTTGCGTTTTGTGAACATCTCAAAATTCTCTTCACAAAGTCTCTGGTAACGGGTCGGTTTGTTTTCAAGTGGAAAGCTGCCACGATCTCTTGCAACCTAATCCGATTGGTACGCCTGCCTCCCACCTTCATCAATCGGAAGCATTTGTTACTCCGTATGGTCATGCCTCGCCGTTATCTGTAAACCCGCCAACGGCGGCTCCGGTGTTCTTTACACCGAGCAATGTGCTTCCTTCGAGCATCCAAGTTCCCAACAACATCAATCCCATCCCTGCAGTTTTTGCTGCCATCACTTCTGACGTGATGAGTGCTCCTAGTGCGGGTGTGTTGGTTGCTGGTGATGTTTTGCCAACTCCTGCTCCAGCCGTTGCTGCCAATTCTTCTGCCCCAGGACCGAGATCTCTTTTAGGAGTGGCTCCACCATCTCGATCTCGCTCGGGACTTCAACTTAGAGCAGTTGTCCCTCGGAAAGCAATATTTGTTTCCCGTCTTATTCCTGAGGCTACAACGGAGGACGTTAAACAACATCTTTCTTCTAAACTTAACGCTTCGCTTGATGATATAGTTGTGACTAAATTTACATTTAAACACAAGCGCAACATATCATCCTTTAAAATTCTTCTCCCTGATTTCCTTACTATCCAAATCTCTTGAACCGTCAATATGGCCTGAGCATACTATTATGCATGAGTTCCTTCACAAAGATTCGAACTCGAGTCCTAGAATTACCGAACCTGCTGCTCCAAAAAACTGATGTACCATTTTTCTATTCACTATCAGAACGTTCGCAGTTTGTTGGGCAAATTGCGTCAAGTTCATACAAATAGTGCGTCTTTTGATTTCGATGCCATTGCTTTTACCGAAACCTGGCTTAACTCTTCTATCAATGATCATGAAATCTTCATTGATAATTACACTATTTATAGAATGGACCGCCCATCTTTTGCAGGTGGGGTTCTGATTGCAGTCAAATCTGTTTTCTCATCTGAGTTATTCCCAATCAATAACATTTATGGAATTGAATTTGTTGCAGTCAAAGTTCGTGTTGGTTCGGCATTTTTCTATTTAACCTGCTCCTACATTCCTCCCAGGTCGGATGCTGAGATTTACTCAAACCACTGCTCAGCAATTAATACTGTCGTATCTGCATTAGGTTGCAATGATCAAATTATTGTCATGGGGGACTTTAACCTCCCATTTCTTTCTTGGCTGCCTTGCGATGACGCTAACCTTTTGCTTCCCAATTGCCACAATGACTTTATCAATGGGCTAACGGAGCAAGCCCAATATCATTCCCTGAAGATCCTTACCATCCAACTTTGTCGATATCCCTTGAGTGTACCCGATCTGGTTGTGCTGACAGTTCCATGGCTCCTTGCCACATAAAGTGTTTTCGCAAAACAAACTTTATCGATTTAGATCTACATCTCTCGCGTGTTGATTGGTCGTTTCTTTATTCATTACCGAACATAGACGCAACTGTTAACTCGTTTAATAGCTCTATTTACTCCGCCCTTAATACATTTGTTCCAGATATCACTGTACCCGTATCGTCCAAGCCTCCCTGGTTCACCAAGTATTTGTCATACTTAAAAAATAATAAATCCAGGCTCTATAAAAAGTACCAGAAGTCGGGCTCCACGTCGGCCTTAGCTCTATACTCCTCCGCTCCAGTGTTATAATCATTACCTTTCACAATGTAGTAGAAACTTTCGTAGTGATCCTAAAAAATTCTATTCGTTCGTTAACTCTAAGCGTAAGTCAAACGCTTTTCCTACGTCCCTTCATTACCAGAACAAAACAGAAGCTTCTGCTGTTGGTATTGCAAATTTATTCGCTACCTTTTTTCAAACAACGTACTCGTCCCATATTTACAACGCATCCACTCCGTATCCGTACCAGCTACCTCAAGCTAACAGCATTTTTCTGCCCATTTTCGAGGAAAACGTTGTTCTGGAAGGTTTGTCATCTATGGACTTACCAAGTTGCATTTTAAAACACTGTGCCCAGTCCCTTTGCAAACCCTTGACCTTTCTCTTCAACCTCTCTTTGGAACAGTCTTGTCTTCCATTAATTTGGAATGAGTCCTACATCATTCCGCTTCACAAAAAAGGTTCAAGATCAAATATTGAAAACTATCGTGGTATCGCAAAGCTTTCCGCCATCCCGAAGCTTCTTGAGTTCCTGGTAACCCGGCAACTGCAACATCTTTGTTGCAGCTTGATATCTCCGTCGCAACACGGTTTTTTCAGACATCGTTCAACATCGACTAACCTTCTTGAGTTTTCTAACCTAATCCACCGTGGTTTTCAAAGTGGTTTGCAGACGGATGTAGTTTTTACGGACTTCAGCAAGGCATTCGATTCTGTGAACCATGCTCTGCTTATTCACAAGCTCTCTTTATTAGGGTTCCCAACGAATCTTCTAGATTGGATTTTGTCCTATCTCTCTAACCGTACTCAACGTGTTTTGTTTTCTAATGTGTTATCAAATATTGTTAATGTTACTTCAGGTGTGCCACAGGGAAGTCATCTGGGCCCGCTTCTGTTTATTCTATTTGTGAATGACCTTCCTCAAGTTATATCATACTCTACTACACTAATGTATGCTGATGATGTTAAAATCTGTCTGCCTTACTCTGATTGGTATTTGCACACACGCCTTTAACTGGATCTAAGTGAACTACTACTGTGGTGTTCAATTAATCTTCTTTTTCTGAACCTTTCTAAATGCAAACTTATGACATTTTACCGTCGCGCTCCACATTTTGTCTCATACGTTCTAGGAAATCATATCCTGGAGCGAATTTCGAGTTCAAATGACCTCGGTGTCCTATTTGATCATAAGATGTGTTTTAAAAGCCATATAGCTGCAACAGTCAATAAAGCTAAGGGTGTTTTAGCGTTCATCAAACGTTGGTCCAAGGAGTTTGACGACCCGTACGTTACGAAACAACTATATATCTCGTTAGTACGTCCTATATTGGAGTATTGTTCTTGTGTTTGGAGCCCGCAGTATAAAGAGCAGCAGGTTGTTATTGAATCCGTGCAAAAGCAATTTTTAATTTTTGCCCTTCGTAACTTAAACTGGGACTCGGGTAGAATCTTGCCACCCTACCGGTCTAGGCTAATTCTTATTGACTTGCCATCGTTGCACCATCGCAGAATATGCAACGGCGTAATGTTCGTGCACAAGCTCCTTCTCGAGATTGTTGACTCCCAAACTCTCTTGGGTCAGATTGACTTGGCCGTCCCATCTAGACCTACCCGTACTTTTAGGCCTATCCGTTTACCCATATGTAGGTCTAATTATGCCGAACATGAACCTTTTAGGGTTTTATGCTATAATTATAACTCCCTCTGTCATACCCTATCCCCTGAACTGTCTCTTAAACTAATTGCATGCAATATTTATAATCATTTAAATTTAACTAACTTTTAACTACTCTTTTTTCCTCCTTTTGTAATTAAGTATCATTATTAACAGATAACAGATAACGTCGATAGCCGAATCATAGCCAAAAAGATCACTTTTCTCATTAAGTGGTATCAGCATGGTTCTGTGCCGGGTAGATCAACTACCACGAATCTTGTCGCTTTCAGTAATTTTTGCACACATGTCTTTTAATTGCACTCTCAAGTTAATGTTGTGTACACTGACTTTGCTAAGGCCTTTGACAAAGTCTTCCACTGTGCCTTAATAGCCAAGCTGCATCGGTTAGGGATTCATTCCTCCCTGCTCAGTTGGTTTAGGTCATATCTTGAGCGGCGAGAGTATGTAGTATTGGTAAATGGAGAGCGTTCGGACCCATTCTTGGCTACTTCCGGCCTTCCACAGGGATGATCTTAAAATCTTCCGACCTGTCAAAACCTTAGGCGAAAGTATCCTTCTTCAGCGCGACCTGGATGGAGTTGCTCGTTGGTGCAGACTTAACTCGCTCCCTCTCAACATTAGAAAATTATACTTTGTTTCTTTTAGCAAGTGTGTCTTCAATGTGCTGGCCTCATATTCAATAGATGGCGCCTTGCTCTTAAAGCAGACGGAGATTCTTGACCTAGGGGTCTTATTCGATTCCAAATTTCTTTTTATCGAGCATTTGAATTTCATCTTGCCAAAGCCTATTCTATGTTCGGCTTTGTTAAGCGCAATTCATCCCTGTTCAGGGACCCATATACGTGGCTAAGTTTGTACTCAATCCTTGTGAGCCTTGAGTACTCTTCAATGGTCTGGAATCCCACTGGGGTTGTTCAAATTGCACGTATCGAGAGACTGCAAAGGAAGTTTCTGAAGTTTGCACTCTAGCCTTTGCGCTTTTCCATTCCTTTGGCGTCTTATGAGTGCAGATGTCGCCTCGTGCATCTCTCCTCTCTCGAGGATCGAAGGACCATAGCGGCTCAGATCTTTATCTTTGACCTTCTAGTGGGCCATCGATTGCCCTGCACTGCTTAGAAGGATTGGCTTCAGTACGCCGGCCAGGTGCCTAAGGACTTGACCTAGGGGTCTTATTCGATTCCAAATTTCTTGCACCCTTTGTGGTTGATCTCCACCGGACCAACTATGGCTTTAATGAGGGCGCTTCGCCAGTACAATGCATTGCCAGCTGGGATGCCTTTTGACTTTTGCCAGTGGAAGGGAGCCGTCAAACGGTTGCTTACTAATATCTTCCTTTTCAATGTATAATTTGGTTACATTTTTTGTATTTTTTTTATTATTTAAGATAGAAATAAGTTAGTTTATCCAGCTAAGGATTATTTTGATTCCGTTGGCAAATAATGAATGAATAAATACATATTTGGGATCTCTCTTCTTAAGTTTTGTTGTTTGATTTTGATTTGTGTCTTCAGTTTTTTTTGGTTTTTCCGCGCCCTAAGTTCCGGTTTGTTTTCCTTTTTTTCTTTACCTCACTAAATTCTTGTCTTACATCTCAAAGTCACTCAGCGTTTGATTGAAGGATTTATTTCATTAATTAATTGTCCTTCAGGTTTCGGCATGACGTAACACTACTTTTCGGTGATTTTTATATAGCTTCGCCACACGTTGGGCGCAAACAGCGGTAGCGGATTGCGTTTTTAAAAAGTTTCACTTAACTCTAAGTTCACAGATATAGACTTAAGTTGAGGGTAACAAAGGTTCCGGAAAAAGAGTTTGCGCGATCTTAGTTTTTAGCTCGACTTTTCGGGTTCGCTTCTGGATCAAGACTGATTTGAACTTTTCGATTTCTGTGTCGTGAATCCCTTTTGGGAATAATTTTTCTATAAACACTCCGATTGGATTTCGTCATTCCGAATATTGGATATCGTCATCCAGAAGATTGAGAACTGTAAAATACTCAATGTGCAGAATCTGCAGAAAGCCGGGTGTGAGATAGTTTATCAGAAAGTGTGAGATTCTTTATCAGAAGCCGGGTGTGGGCAAAGATTGTTTATCCATTTAGGCGAGTGTCAAACATTGAGATTGTGGCTGAAGCCAAAGATTAAGATTGTATACCATAAAAATTAATTTAGCGGAAGCTAAAGATTGAGCTTGTGGTGGGAGCCAAAGATTGAGATTGTTTATATCTTGAAAAACCAATTAGGCAAAGGCCCAAGATGGAGATTGTTTTCGTTTTAGAAAGCCAAAAATTGTTTACAGCTCGTATAAGAACTCAATAGAATTGGGTACGTTAACTTGTATTCAAAATACAAATACCACTACAATTACTAACTACTAGAAAGCTATGTGTGCATTAGTAATTTTATAGGAGAAAGGGAATGGTAGAGGGAGTTATGGTCCGAGCACAAGACCCTAAGCGGTTCATGCAAGGAATAATTCGATCTACAAATTGGAAGGGACAACGGTTATCTGGACATCGTTATCTGACATTATCACTTCTGGGACTCCAAAGCAATGAAACAGGTCTTCCCCCATGAACCGAATTACTGCGTCCGCCGTAAATATCTTTACCACTTTTAGGAAAGGAAATTTAGAAAAATTATCCAGTACTACAAAAATGCCTATATTTCCCGATCGACTTCGTGGCTACGGGCCTAGAAAATCCACGTACAGTTTTTGAAATAGACGAAAGGTTTCTCCTGCTTTGCCCATTGGAGGACGTAGAGGACGATAGGGTGCTTACAACATTTGCACACTACGCAATGGTTTATAAAAGCTTTTACATCGCCCACTAAATTTAGCCAATAATAGAAGCGTCGAACTCATTCTAGCGTCTTATTGGTACCACTGTGGGCAGCTAAAAGATGTTCGTGGCCTTGCTTAAGCACCTCTATCACCAGAGCTCTGGGAACCCACAGTTTCCAGTATATGTCGTCACTAATTTGCTCACCAGTGCCGTGTTCAGCTCGACGATAAAGAAGGTTATCCATTACTTTTACGTCGGGTAAAAGATCTGGATTAGCTTGAATTTTCGCAATGAGTTCCTGATATTCGGCTGGCGAAAATCCTCTAGCTGAACCCTCCACGAGGGTGTCGGCTGGGCAATGGACACTGCATTACCCCGGACAAGGGTAATGCACTGTCGCTTGCTCTGTCCGGGGTAATGCAGTGTCTAGCTAAGGCTATGGTCCGGCGTCTTCCCGATTCAAAGTCGGGGAACCGAACCAGGGCCATGGCTGGAGGTGCCTGGCGGTCAGGCCTAAAACGCTAGGGGGTGGTCCCCCCGAAAAATATTAACCAGTATGGACCCTCGGGCCAACTATGGAATCGAAGAAGGAGCAAGCACGGGTTGGGATGTCAACCCAAACGTCGGTGGGAAGCGTGACTGCTACCACCGGCGGGCACGGGAGGAGCAATCCTCTCTGCGTGTCGCCAGCGGTCACACCTCAGACTTGGCGGGAGCAGGCCAGGTCAGTTGTAAAGCTACTGCCACAACAACAACAACAAAAACAACTCACTCCGTAGCCTGCAAGTTGAGCGGCACAGATGCCGTAGTCGATACAGACACGGATCTGGAGAGCGTGCTCTCTCTAGGCAGGACGGAGGAAGAGAGCCTTCTCCGCTCGCCGGAACCAGGCACCAGCTCCCTGCGTAGGGAAGGGCCAAAGCGTTCCAAGGAGGGGATGAAGGCCAAAGCACAATACAAAGCGGCCCTCAACATCAAAAGCCGGCTGCAAGGTAAAGCAGACATCTCCCAGGAGGAGAAGGTCAAGCTAGCCTGGGCCGAGCAGCGAGTAGAGGAGGGTCGGCTACATTATGCTCAGATGCCACAGATGAGGGCGTCGAATGGCGAATATGCCAATAAGGTGGAGGAGATGATGGCCACCAAGAGGCAACGCTCGACTGAGAGTGCCATTAAGGACACTCCAGCGAGCAAGCGGCAACGCGGGCCCAAGAGTGCAGCCCCTCCACCGAAAGCGGCCAAGAAGCCAACGAAACCGAAAGCGAAGGTCAGCGATGTGACCAAACGACATCTGATCG
The DNA here is from genome assembly GCA_008121275.1 of Drosophila lowei. NCBI lineage: Eukaryota > Metazoa > Arthropoda > Insecta > Diptera > Drosophilidae > Drosophila > Drosophila lowei. The sequence goes on from CM017778.1 coordinate 2,595,955, forward strand.
TGGCACTCATCAACCGCAGCGAGGAAAACGGCAAGATGTCAGCGGCACAGTGGAAGCTGGTGCACGCGCGTCTCGTCGACGCACTTTTTGCACATATGGAGGAAGACCCCGCGACCCCAATGCCCACGTTCGATGGTGCTGGGTGGCTAAATGGGGTTAAGATCCTAAAGTGCAATGATGATCCAACCCTAAGGTGGCTGACGCGTACGGTCTGCCAACTGGAGGCGATGTGGGAGGGGGCCAAGCTGGAGGTTGTGGACCGGGAGCTTATCCCGTCCAAGCCTAAGGCGAAGGCGAGCGCTGAAGCTCCTTCAGCGGCAAAACGCGGACGTGCCAACGACCGATTGGAGGATCTTACACATTGGTAGCCCACTACCCAACGAGGGGGGCCAATGTGTGATCCTCCAAATAAACAAGGAAGCAGAGGATCTGCTATATCCCAAGTTCGGGAAGATGGCGTGGGGCATGGGTAGCGTCTACCTGCGCCTCAAAAAGCGCCACCCTGAGGACAAGGACGCGCATACCCTGCAGGCAGGCGAGGTGGAAAAGGACTTAGGTCTCGAGTCCATCGTGGAGGCCGCCCAGGGTCTTGCGCTTGAAGACGAAGAAGACGAGGAAGACGGTGACCTGACGCTAGTAGTCAACCCGTCAGGTGCAAGTGAGCCAGCCACCCATGCTGAGTGTGCTGCAGCTCAACTTGCATAAAAGCAAGGTAGCGTCGGCGGAGCTCCTCATCGCCATGGAGCAAGGGCTCGCCGACATAGCTCTAGTCCAGGAGCCCTGGATTGCGACAGGCAATTCAGTGGCCGGACTAAAGTCCTCAAATCACAACCTGTTCTACTCAACATCGGTAAGCAGGAACAGAACCGTCGTACTCGTACGAAAGGGAATCCATGCTTACCTTATGTCTCATTACAGCACGGATGACCTGACGGTTGTGATGCTGGAAAGTGAGGAAAAGCGCCTTCTGGTGGCTTCCTGCTACATGGCTCACGACAGACCCGCACCACCCGACGAACTCAGGAGCCTGGTGACAGAAGCCGGCACCAAAAACTATCAACTCGTCATCGGGACGGACGCCAATGCCCACCACAATGTGTGGGGAAGCACCGACATCAATGACAGAGGTGAGTCACTCTTAGACTTTATACTAGCAACTAATCTATATATAACAAACTTTGGGGAGGAGCACACCTTCGTAGGTCCGACCTCATCCACCGTGCTAGACCTAACACTTGCAACGGGAAACAGTACTACGGTATCTAGCTGGAGGGTCCTCGAAAGACCCTCCTTCTCAGATCACAAGTACATTCAGTTTAAGTGCGACTTCAAACATTCTTTGAAGGTAACAGTCTATAGAAACCCCCGGAATACAAGCTGGGAAAAGTTTAAAAAGACAGTTACTTCGAAGCTCGCGAGTCCGGGCTCAGTGAAATCCGCGGAGGACATAGAGAAGTCTCTAGAGACCCTATCCAACGCGTTACTGGACGCCTACCACACATCGTGTAAACCCTCGAGGACGAAGAAGAGGTCCAAGCCACTCTGGTGGAACCGGGATCTCTCTCTTCAAAGGGACAACCTCAAGGAATTCTTTAAGATCGCCAAACAAGCGAACGAAGGGATCGTCTACGAGGAATACAGACTCCTACTCAGGAGCTACAAGAAGGAAATACGCAAAGCACAACGGAACTCGTGGAGGACCTTCTGCTCCAACATCGAGAAAGTGCCCGAAACCGCTAGGCTCCGGAAGCTGCTTTCAAAGCAGCCCACAGTACAGAGCCAACTAAAACTAGACAACGGACAGTGGTCAGAGGGCAGTAAAGAAGCCCTAACAGCACAAATGGAGGAACATTTCCCTGGTTGCACCGAGGTTGCTGATGCCAATGAGCACCAGGACCTAGCAACCGAGGAACAACACCCCCCAACAGATCTGTTAACCACTAAGCGAATCCACTGGGCAATAGACTCCTTTGCGGGCACAAAAGCACCAGGGCCTGACGGGGTATTCCCAGCCATGATGCAGGTGACCAAAGAGCTGATTTCCCCATGGCTCTCCGCAATATTCACAGCTTGTCTAAGTACAGGCTATATCCCTATCCAATGGAGAACCTCGAGAGTTGTCTTCCTCCCAAAGGCAGGAAAGTGCAGCCATGCGAGTCCCAAGGACTATAGACCGATAAGCCTTACCTCCTTTATATTAAAGACACTAGAAAAGCTGCTGGACTTACACATCAGGAATGAGGTAGGGGGACTGATGTCCACCAACCAGCATGCCTATACTAAAGGGAAATCGGTGGAGACCGCACTACACTCGGTAGTAGCTACCATTGAGGAAGCCCTTCACAATAAAAAGTATGCACTGGGAGTATTCGTGGACATCTCCGGAGCATTTAACAACGTGGCTACGAAAGAAATAACAAATCGCCTGGTAGCGACTAATACACACCCAGCAATCAACCTGTGGATAAGGAACCTCCTAGGTTGCAGACGGGTGCAATCAGAGTGGGGCACCGCTTCCATGGTAAAAGAGGCACACAGAGGCACACCCCAGGGTGGAGTCCTGTCGCCCCTCCTGTGGAACCTGGTGGTCGACGACCTCATCAAGAGATACGAAAGGAAGGCCCCAAAAATAACAGCTTATGCGGACGACATAAGCATACTTATTACGGGTGTTTGCCCATCGACCCTCAGCTCATTAATGGAACGTACACTCAGGGAGATACGCGAGTGGGCGGAAGAAGTAGGACTCAGTATCAACAAGACGGACCTCATCCTCTTTACCAAGAGGTACAAGGTACCGATATGGACCCCCCCGAAGATCAATCAAACTACGCTAACCCCAAAAACACAAGTCAAATACCTGGGCACAGTACTGGATAGTAAGCTGGCATGGAAACCCAATGTATTGAAAAGGGTGAAGAAGGCCACCATTGCGCTTTCTGCATCCAAGAAGATGCTCAGCAGCACATGGGGCCTGTCACCTGCTCTAATGCATTGGATTTACATCTCGGTGGTGCGACCAACTCTGCTGTATGGAGTCTTAGTGTGGTGGCAAGCTACAGGAAAGAAAACGTATCATAAGCTTATGGAAAGGACTCAGCGACAGGCTCTGCTCTGTATTACAGGGGCGCTGAGGTCAACCCCAACAAAAGCACTCGAAACCCTACTTGAAATCGAACCCCTAGACATCGACGCTCGTCTGACTGCAGGAAAGGCAGCACAACGCCTCATCGCTTCAGGAAATCTGTCGCCACAAGGATACGGGCATAGTTCAATTGGAAGGGAAATGACCAGATCAACTGATTACAAGACCCCCCAAACTTGCCTCGACGTAAAAACAACCGCATCTTTGGGACCTGAAGACTGGAAAATCGGAAGGGACCAAACTGAGCACCTCAATATATATACGGACGGCTCTAAGATGGACGGAGGAGTAGGAGCGGGCCTATACTGTACAGACCCTGAGATAAGGCTGTCATATAAGCTACCGGACCATTGCAGCATATTCCAGGCAGAGGTTTTTTGCCATCAGGAAAGCAGCAGAGGTCGCTCTTCTCACTGAAAGAGCACACGATGCGGTCAACCTATTCGTCGACTGCCAAGCGGCGATAAGATCCATGCAGTCGTCCGCGGTCAGCTCCAGAAGTGTCTTGGCGAGCAGGGAGGCACTAGATACCCTAAGCACGACAAAGTCAGTGCGGATCTATTGGGTTCCCAGCCACCAGGGCATCGAAGGAAACGAAGCGGCGGACGTACTAGCTAAGGAAGGCGTCGGGCTGGCGAATACGAGAACCGAGAACGTGCCTGTCTCCCTTAGAACGCTGCAAAGCGATCTAGAAAAGCAGGCCGGATCGCAAACCGAAAGTAGGTGGAGGAGTACCACCGCCTGCAGAACCTCGAAAATCATGTGCAAGGACCGCAATGAGAAACTCAGCCACTACCTGCTGCACCTACCACGGAAGGACTGCAGATTGTTAGTGGGAATATTAACGGGCCATTGTCTGGCTGCGGCGCATGCAACAAAGCTAGGCATCACAAACAGAGACAGTTGTAGGAAATGTGACGAACCTGGGGCAACCGAAACCCTGGAACATCTCATCTGCAACTGTCCTGCTCTCTTAAGGGCAAGGAGGAAGTACCTGGGCGCGCCAGTGCTGGAAGATGCCTCCAAGAGGACGCCACAGCAACTACTGGCCTATGCGAAAAATACCTCGATTCTCGAGGACTTCAAAACCCCCTAAACACTGCCGCGACGGTTCATACCCCCCCTATCCGGACAACTAAGGGCCATACTGGCCTATGTGGGGCCCCGCTGAGGGCCGTCTGGGTCAACCTAACCTAACCTCCTGATATTCGGTCGATTTAAACGCTTCAGATTGAGGGTCTACTAGGCTATCAATGCCAATATACGATAGGTCTTCGGTATGCACTCGTGATAAGGCATCCGGTACGATGTTCTTGGACGTTGACATGCAATGACTGCATCTTTCAAGAGGCGATACAATTACTGCACCATCAAGTCGCCCGTGTGACACCAGCAGAAGGCTGTTACGCGCGGATCGCAGAAAAACGCAGACATCCTCCCGCCCAACCGACCGAGGGGCGCTGCCGCATGACGCGCGGCGCGTTAACCGAACCGAACGCGAACATGCAGGAAATATAGCTGCGAGGAAAATTAGAACTAAAATTACTAAGAGCATTCAACTGAGCATGCATTCCACATACAAATACTATTACTAATTACGAGAAAGGTATGTGAGTATGTATGAGTATGTGTATTTAAAAAGTGAAAGGGAGTTAGGGGTGGATGCAATCTGGTAGAGGGAATTATAATCCGCTCATAAGACCCTAAACGGTTCATGCAAGGAATAATTCGATCTACAAAGTGGAAGGAACAACGGTATATAGATTCTAGTGAATCTAATAGGAATCTTGAAGTTTATGCAGCTCAACAGATCAGGGCTATCTACGTCACCCTTCATCAAGTTGTGCATAAAAATCACACCAAGCATTTTTCTACGATGAACTAAGGTTGGGAAGTTTAGTAATAGCAGTCTACTAGAGTAAGATGGCATTCTCCCACCAGCATCCCAGTTAAGGACCCGCAGAGCAAGAAGTAAGAAGTTTTTCTGGACTGATTCTTTACGGTCTCGTTGTACTTTGTACTGAGGGCACCATACACAGAAGCCAAATTCTAAGATCGGATGAACTAGCGAGATATAGAGAATCTTTGTTATATAGAGGTCAACAAATTCCTTTGACCACCTCTTTATAAACCCAAGCACTCCCATTGCCTTATTTACCATGGTAGAAATCTGTTTAGAAAACTTCAGCTTGGAGTTTAATATTACACCAAGATCCTCCACCAGGGTAATTTGCTCAAGAGAACCACCTTATAGGGTATAGGGAGCCAACATGTGGCTAGAACGATGAAATGTCATTACTTTGGATTTCGCGGCATTAAGGTGTAACAAATTTGCACAACACCATGACTGAAAGTTATTGAGATCGGATTGAGATCGGATTGCAAGCGAGAATGAAATGAAATGTCCTTATACTGGACACAGAGTTTAACATCATCCGCATACATAAGTACTCGAAAGTATGTTAGTACCGATGGCAACTCATTAATAAAGAGTGTGAAGAGTAAGTAACGCCTAGATGGCTGCCCTGTGGTACTCCCGAAGAAATCTTTACTGGTGAAGAGAGGGAGTTTTTGAAGAGGACTCTTTGAGACCTGGATCAAAGATAGCTAGAAATCCATCTCAGGAGGTTGGGCGGAAACCCTAAAAGGTCAAGTTGATGCGCTAGAAGGGAATGGTTTACAGAGTCGAATGCTTTACTAAAGTCGGTGTAAATAAAATCCGTCTGTAAGTTACCTTGGAAGCCTTTAATGATGAAAGTGGTAACCCACAAATCAGCCGTCGATCCTCTAATTTATAGATTCTTACATTGTGGTGTGCTGTGGTACCTATTGGTCGGAACCTCTCAGACGTACCGCTGCCATTTATGCTCCTTTCCTGCAAGTTCAAGGCTCTTAAGGCATAAGATGGCATTTAGCGCATCATTTGGAGTGGTTCGAAGAGCTCCACTGTTGCATTGGGCGGCAGTTTGGTGATCGAAAATTTTGATAGGGCCGACCACCACTCTGTAACTCCATAGAGTAGTATTGGCCTAAATATTGCTAGATATATCCATTGGACTAGGTTTGTTTGGGACTTGCTTCCGTGAATCTTTGTTGCATGCTTCCGTTAACCTGTTCACTAGATGATTTAGGTCGTCTTTTGTATCCGGGCATGTTGGTGCTTTATAGGGGAGTAAGTCCTCCATGGCTGTATTTATTTTTCACAGTTGACTTTCCTGGGGCTAGTCAGTAGGTTTTGGACTGTCCAGGGATAGTACCGTCTCGATGTACCTGTGGTCAGAGAAGGAATGGTCCTCTAGAACTTTCCAACTCTTGACTATTTCTGACAGTTTGTAAGACACTAAGACACTCGTGGCCCTCTATACTTGCAGGAAAGCCATCGGGCTAAAATGGGGAATGACCCCCTATATAGTTCGGTGGCTCTACACCGCCATCATACGACCAATCATGCTGTATGGAGTGATAGTATGGTGGCCAGCCCTAGACAAAAGAAATTGTCTTAACAGACTCAGTAGAGTTCAACGCATGGCAGAGCTATGCATAACTGGCGGGTTACGCACTACTCCAGGGGAAGCCCTGGATACTGTGCTGGACCTCCTCCCTGTGGATCTCATGGGAAAGAAGGTGGCAACACTTTCCGCCCTCAGAATGAGAGAAGCCAGACTGTGGAAAGCATCCGCGGTTGGGCACTCGGGAATCCTGATGAGACTCCCGCAATTACCAGAGACGACAGATTACTGTATTCCTAGTGATCACCTCTCAACGCCCTTCCAGGTATCAATCCCACCTAGGGAGGACTGGGAGATGGGCGAACCAGGACCTGCAAATGCGGTCCACTTCTACACTGATGGCTCAAAGCTAGACGGCCGCGTGGGTGGCGGAGTCTACTGCAGCGAGCTGAACATCAGTCATTGTTTCAGGCTCCCGGATCACTGTAGTGTGTTCCAAGCGGAGGTTGAAGCCATCAAGGAGGCCATTTCGATCGTCTCCAAACTACTTCTAGATACGCACTTAGTGTGCGTCTTCTCGGACAGCCAAGCAGCTATCAAAGCTCTAGGCTCAATATCGTCGAACTCGGCGACTGTAAATGACTGCCGCAGGTCTCTGCACGAGATCGCAGAGCAGTTAGATCTTTTCCTTATATGGGTCCCCGGCCACAGGGACATCAAGGGGAACGACGCCGCCGACGAGCTAGCCCGGCAGGGTACTACGATTCCTCTCCTATCGGAGAGGGAGCAAGTAGCGATGCCCTTGGCTACGTGCAGGCTCCTAACGCACGAATTGTTCGAGCAAAATGCCAATAGGAGATGGCAGCAAACCGTTTCCTGTAAAGTCTCAAGATTGATATGGCCATATCGATCGAAGAAGCGCTCAGCAGAGCTGTATAAACTCAGCAGAGCACAGTGCTCTGCAGTTACTAGAGCCATTACGGGACACTGGCAGATCGGCACTCAGGCCTCTAGACTGTCAATCCCTCATAACGACTTCTGCCGGAGTTGTCGCGACGAGGAGGAGGAGGAATCGGTCCCCCACTTCTTCTGCCACTGCCCAGCCCTTGGAAATCGTCGTCTTCGTATTCTCGGGGCCGCTTTCCTCACGGACATTTCGGACCTGTCCGAAATCAAACCAGGGACCTTGTCCAAATACATCCAAGCCACCGGATGGGACTGCCCTTAACCTGCAGTAGTATGCTCTCACGGTTCGGGTAACGCGAAGGGGCACATGCCCATGCGGCAACACAACGGACCTTTTATAGGTCCAAGTGAGCTTGGGGGCGGGAGGCTCTTATCCCCCTCCTCCCGGCTACCGCCTTAACCTAACCTAACCTAAGACACTCATGGGCCATGTAGGACGTCATCAGTCTTAGATGTGTCCCTTGCAGCTCTAGGCTTGCCGCCGTTTTGCCGCACTCGCTAAAGTTATGGAGCAGAAAGATATTTAAGTGCTTTCTATCAAGGATGCAGATACGGGGCTTACCTTCATTTTGAGCTACAACCATCATGTACTCCTTCGTCGCTAGTCCACAAAGCTTGTCTCCCACTATCCAAAGTTACTGGACTAGGACTACGTCCGCTCCGCTCTCGTCTAAGCGGAGTATTAGAGCAGCGGAAGCTGCTTTACAGTGGTGGAGATTGATCTGTAGGATCCTTCAGGTTATTTTTAGAGCTCTCCACCACTGTAACCTTCCAGGTCCGTCTGCTTCTCATCGTCGCGTGCTTCGATTTCCGAGGCAACGTCCTGCTCGACTGGTTTGTCGACAGGACGCGCCTCCGCCGCTGCATCCAACTTGTAGACCTTTATGGTCACCGAGCTAAACCAGAAGTTGAGTTCCCCTTTGGCAGCCTCAATCGGGGCCAGCGATTCTTCGATTCTCAACTTTGACCACCCTCCAGTCGGATTTTGGGGTTGCATCTCTGCAAAGTCTTCTTCATGGATGCACCCAAACTCACTTCGCAATCTATAACGACGAGCTTCGCCCCAAGGGAGTAACTTGCGCTACCGCTGCTTTGCACAGCTGTACGGAGCGTTCGTTTTCGCAGGTTATTATTTTGATCTAGCCCTGGTACCATCCCATGTCTTTGCAGACTAGGGGGTCCGGGCTGCTTCTCCAACAGCTCGAAGCAGTGGTAGGCCAATGCCACTTTCACTAATTTCTTGGAATCTTAGAGTCCGCGCTGTCAATCAGCGTCCTTTCTATGGCAATCTGCGCGAACGAGGTATTTGGCAGAACTCTGGAGCGCTTCGGTGTTAGCCCAGGAGTCTGCTGCGAGCGGTGCCTGATTCCTGATGCAATAAGATATTGTATTTTATATTCTTACTAAGTCCCATCATGTCAGAAGACATTATACGAGAGTACGCTACCTAGCGCGGGATATTATCAAAGATAAGCAAAAATAATCAAAACACCAAGTCGCCGATGCCGTTGTCATCCGACATACCATTGAAACTTTAGCAGACAATCAAAGTACAGTGGATTCGGATTATCCGCATCATAATCGTTCTTAATCTCGAGTTTCAAATTGACATTGATTTAGGGAGATAGTTTTAGGCAGGGGCTTTTGTGTGGAGCTGCCTTAAAATCACATCTAAATCACGACACTTTAGGCCGGTTCACGCCGTGCCGAGGTTGACAGAAATTTGTAATTCGATTGTTGCTTAATAACAAGCCGAGGATTAAGCGATAGCAGGAAGTTTTTGTCTTTATTGTTCTTAGATTTACAAAATTAGGCGATATACTGGCGTTTGTGTTTTCCTTCAGGGTCTTCTATGGGGCCGCACGTGGGTCTGTTTACCGGGTGGTGACCAAGGTTGTAGAGGTGTACGGTCCGATAGACGAGAATGGTGTCGAGGCTCAGCTGAGAGTTTTCCCTTTGGATTTTGCGCTACGGTCACACTGTGCTAGATCAGTAAGTAGTTTGCCCATCTGCAGTTGTGGTATTGTCTCACCCGAAAGGCCGGGCGTACCCTATTCTTCGAATGTGAATAAATATTTGTGGCGCTGGGCGTCACAACGTGCAAAAAACAGTTAATATAAGATCATAACGCGTAGTACAAAATAATCACAAAATCAACAAATATTAAATATTGCAAGACATTTTACATGTTAGTTGATAAGGTATTTGCTTTTTATTCAATAAACAGATTTTGATGGCGTTAAAAAGGTTGGCTCTCAGCCATACGCTACACATACATACATATATTCAGATAGATAATTTATGCTAAGAAATCCAGTCGACTAGGTCCACTTGGGACTGGCAAATGTTACTACCATACGCTGTTGGACGTTATCGGCGGTAGATGATTACCACACCGCGGGAAGTTAGGCGGCACAGGAGGCAGATCAGTAAGCGTACCAATTTGAAAGACCAAGTTCATGCCAATTACAATGTGATATTGGAAATGACAATGAAAAAGCCAGAATCCAGGATTGTCAGCACGAAAGCGCAAAACAGCATATCCATTATTTGGTACAGCAACTGTATCCTTTAACGAGGGTTTCTGATATCGCCTTTCAAGCATACCGCGTTGATCTAGGTCTAGTGCATGCTTTAAGTTCATTCGCTTGATGTTTTCGTCAGGGGAGCGTCCAAGGCCAATTACATAAAATGACGTACCATGCAAATGAAATGGATGGCTAATATTTATCTGCTGAACTTCATCGACCAGAACAACCTCGACGATTGCATTAAGTGGTATATCGATCTTGTGAGTACATTGACAGTTTTCGCCACAGTCGGATGGTCGATTATCCCCGTTGCAGTAGTACTCCTCAGGTATGTCGTTGTACTGTGAAAGCATTGGCGATGGTGGCGACACATAAGACACCTCATCGATAAGCGATACGAGATGATCAGCGTCAGAAGCGACTATAAAATGGAACTGGTCAGTGCGAATGTCTTAACTGTTGCTGTTCATTTCTGTTTATAAGAAAGTTTTATTGCATCGCGTTCAGCTGTCTAATTTACAAAGTAAATACGGACAGAATTTACATAAATACATATGTACATAAATATGCGAGATACTCAGTATTTCCAGACTGAATATTTAATTTCTTTTCTACTGCGTATTATTAATTCGGACTAAAAGTAAGTTAAGCTAAGGCAAACAGTTAATAAATACATACATAAGTAACTTAGGGTTGAAAAGTAAAAGCACAGAGTATACTAGGGTGATTATTAACTACTTTTTCAGCTGCTAGTACCAAGTTACGGGTGGTACATGGTCCCCGCACGTGGGAAATCGAGGTGGTACTGGCGGTAGGTCAGCTTGCGTGCCTATATGGAAGATCAAGTTCATGCCAATGACGATGTGGAAAAGGAAATGACAATGGAAAAGCCAATAGCCTGGGTTATCAGCTCGAAACCGCATAACAACATATCCGTTATTGGGCACAGCTATCGTGTCCTTGAGTGGCGGCTTTGAGAAATCTCGCTCAAGCATTCCCATTCGGTCCAACTCTAAAGCATGTTTCAGGTTGATTTTTTTTATTGACTTATCCGGCGAGCGGCCCAGTCCTACGACATAGAAGGCAGTGCCATGCAAATGGAAGGGATGGCTCAGATTAACCTGCTGCACTTCATCTACCAAAACGACCTCGACGATCGCTCCGAGAGGTATATCGACCATGTGCGTGCATTCGCAGTTGGGCCCACAGTTTGGAGGCCGATTGTCACCGTTGCAGAAATATTCTGATGGTACATCATCGATTTGTGAAAGAGGTGGTGCCGGCGGTGATATGTACGATATTTCATCGACCAGAGATGTCAGATGATCACCACTAGGCACAACTGTGAGAAACGGTGAGAGTTGATAGTGTTGTTTTTTTTGTTAATACCCATTAAAGCGTTTATATAGCATTATTTTTTAAATTCAAAGTTAGGTATGTGTAATCAAATGAAAAGGATGAGATTAGTCACAGAAACAAGTTAGTCATTAAAAAACCATATAGATAATAAAACATACCTAGGAACCTGTTGTATGTATTTGGTATGAAGAGAGTTTTTGGTTCATACACAAAAAATCTGAAAGGTAAAAAGATTTTCACATCTGGCCGCTCGACTAAAACGCCCTTATCGACCTTTTTTGCATTTTTTAAGTTTGAAACGCAAATCGCATCTTGTCGTTTACGGTCACAAATAGCATCAAGTGGGTTGAGAATCTGTGAATATGATACATTGTTAGGATATATGACCATTTTTTTGCCTTAATTCATATGATATTTATTTTAAATAGCAACATTAAATGTCATACTAGTAATAGTATTAGTAAGAATTTAAGTTGATTAGCCTATGTACTGACCCTTATTTACTAATAATAGGAAAAGGCATAACAACAAGACAAATTCCTGATTCTAAAGGCTTTTTGTGAATAAATGATAAATAGTAGCTATGCCTCGGTGAAAGAAGCAACACGTTTCAAATATGTTTTTAAAAAAATACTATAATCATACTATAATACTATCATTTCTGATGGACTTCTCTAAATTACTTTCGATAATTCTGAGGAGAAAGAGGAGGAATCGGTTTCCCACTTTTTCTGCAAGTGCTCGGCCCTTGGAAACCGTAGACTTCGAGTTTTCGGGGTCTCATTTCTCAAGGGATCCTGGAATCTTGTCGAAATACATCCAGGCTATCGGATGGGATGGTTTTAAGTCGCAACATGTTGTTCCCCACGGTCTAGGCAGAGAAAAGGCGCTCAAGCCCATGGGGCATCACAATGGACCATAACAGACCCAAGTGAGCTGGTGAGAGTAAAATTGTTAACGATGGGAAACTCAATATTTCCCATAATATAAGATTTAAAGATTGATTTTAAGCTGTATTTATTAGCTTTAAAACGCCATGCTTAAAAAAATTAAATGATTAATTTTCATTATATAGAATTCCAAGTCCATCATAAAATGTTTGTTTCATTCTTAGAAAACTATTTTATTTAGCCAGACTCCGGTTTTCACTTACTTTTGCGTTTTACGGTTTAAGCAAAAACGTTTTGTTTTAAAGTGCTTCAATTTTCACAAATATTTGGTATCGATATGTTTTATTTTCTCGTCGATTCTGGCAAACAAAAACAGCTGACCTGGTTGCGTCGTAAATATACAGCGTGATAAAAATGACTTTATTTTTTTAAATGATTGTTTTGAAGCAAAACGACGGCAGAAAGAGCGCGATTTAAGAAGATCAAGACATCTTAGATGTACCACCTATGTAATTAACATGTCTGAGGAACTGTGAGTAACAGCATGCACTTCAATATTATTCAATATATTAAATTGCTAAAAGTCAAATAAGTAATTTGTTGCACCTACATTTTGAATTAAATGTCGTTAGAAAGAGCTGTCTTTAACCAGATGTTCTGTTACGCGCATGTTACGAGCTCAGTTATGCTGTTATGCGCAACAATTTATTTCTTGCCATAACGTTCCGATAACCAAATCAGGCTGCGTCGGCTGTTCGCACGAAAACTAAAAGAGTTGTTGCCTTACCAACTATTTCCGATCCAAATTTGAGGTTGGGTTACAAAAAAATATTTATAAAGAAGGCACATACTGAATTGCCCTGGTAGTGGTGTCAAATTTATGTTATTGCATAAAAAGGTCATCTATTTTTTTCCTTTTACAATTAAAATTTATTTTGTTGACGAAAATGTTTCTGTTTTAAAAACGGAGAGACCTTGCTTACCTGAAAACTGGAGCACCAATTTATGTGTTTTCAAAGATACATTTTTGTGAAAGTGAAATTCGGAGCCTTCCTGATTATTTTACCTAGACATAGTTTTTCGGCTTACCGCCTTCCCATGGCAGCATAAAGAGAAATATATCTCTTAACGCATGTTATCGCTTGTTTGCTTCTGCCTTGCGCTCTTTCTGCATCGCCCTTTCTCGACTTTCGTCATCCGACGAGAGCTGTGAGAGAGGCCCATCGGCAAGGCAGATGACACATCTAAGCCGATCGTCATCGCAAGCGCAAGTTCCGTCGTCTGGAACAGTGGCCCTGTCTCCGTAGCATCACATATCGAAACAAAAACAAATAAAGTACTTAATCGAAAATTTTCTGCTGTGATTATTTGAATCAATTGAATTACGCCTCTGAAGAAGTTCAGTGGCTCAACATTTGGTGATCTCCCGACTTGATAAAAACCATAAACAATTATAACAACAATTTTTCGTTGGCTAATTCGCGTAAATCCACCACGGTTCGGCGGTTGTGTACAAGCAACAGTAACGGTTCTCGCGTCATATGCTTTACCTTCTGCTAGCTGTTGTTTCGTTTCGGTTTTCGGCGCTCTAATTGTATGCCACTGTTGTTGTTTCAATTCTCGCTGCTGGTCTTTTAACGGCAAAGCCCGTGTGTTCGTATGTGGAGTGTATGTGGAGAAACTACAGCCCCTACGATCCTGCCTGAAAGGGCCAGCTCTACACACGATCTCGTCCCTAGAATTTGACCAGGCCAGCTATCCCATCGCGCCAGATTTACTACGCAAACGATTCAATAACAAGCGTTTAATATTTCAGGCGCACGTTACTGACATTCTGGGTGTGCAGCGTATCAAAGAATTATCTGTGTATCAACTCCGGTCCTTGACAGATACCGCAGTTGCCAATCTGAGGGTTTTAAAAAGTTTAGGGTCAAAGGAGCAGGTTGCTGACTGAGTTGTGATACACAGCCTGCTGCAGAGGGTGAACAGTGCCATACAAGCCAGGTGGGTAGAAACGTCGTCGTTGGATAGCATATCCACAACCGAGCAATTCACCACGTTTCTGGAGCAAAGATGTCAGAAGTTTTTTGGATCAGGAGCACACTAGGGCAATGTATATACGCCTAGCTTTCAGGTGAGAAAGAACAAAAAAACACATAACAACAGTAGAAGTTCGTTCGTAGCCACTGAAACGGTTGCACTTGACTGTCTGTTTTGTTACACTGCTGGCCATAGTATTTATACTTGCTCCCTTTTCGGAAATCTTTCGTCTTCGTTTCGTCTTATAGAGGTGAAGAAGCTAGGTCTTTGTCAAAATTGCCTAAAAAATGTTGCCATCAAATTCGTACTTGCAGGTCATCAACTTGTCGCCACTGTGGTATCAAGCATCAGACGCTATTACATTTCAACGCCAGACCCTCGCAGTCGGAGTTCACCGACTCTCTTCAACTCTTGGTACCTTCAGCGCATCTTATGGAGAGATTCGGTAACATATGAACCCAGCCGGCTTCTTATCTTGCAATTCGTGTGATGCTCCAATTGGCTGAAGAAGAAAAGCGTGATTCCCAATTGGCTCAGAAAAGTTGGCTTTCAATTTTTATGTCGACGATTTGATGACTGGAGGAGGATCTGTGGGGGAAGTGCGTGAGAAGTTGAAGCAGACATACCAGCTGTTGGCTCGCGGAAACTTCCCAATTCGGGAGTTGGTGCTCAAACGTTTCTGCCGTGCTTGGAGGAGTTCATGACTAGGATAAGAAAAGGCTGCTGAGATTCGACGATGGCACCGACTTTACAAAGGCCCTCGGATTGGTTTGGGAACCTGAATCCGATGAATTCCTCTTTTTAGTAGTACCCACACAGTTGTCGTCAACGCCGACAAAGCGCTCTATGTTGTCAACTATAGCTCGCCTTTATGATCCCCTAGGACTAAGTGGGACTGCCATTCCAAAGGCAAAGATTTTCCATCAGCTGGACAGGAAAGAGCAGCTCCAAGGGGATGAGAGTCTTCCAGAGTCTCTTTCGTCAGCGTGGATCACGCCAGCCTAGACGCGAATGGCACATGTGTTTACAATGTCTCAAGGACCAAAAATGACCAAAATTTTTGTGTGCAAAGTCTCGTGTCGCCCCCCCAAAGGTTTTGACGGTGCCCAAGAGCATCCCGGCGACTTAGACGTGCTAACACCTGCGCATTTCTTGGGAACGGCGCGCCGCGGCGCCTATCTGTACATTCGCAGAACCAGATGTGACCGGATTGAACTTCAATCTTCTTGATTGCTGGCAGCAGGTCAAATTCCTTCAGCAGACGTTCTGGTCCCGCTGCCGGGAGCAGTACCTCACCATTCTTCAGGAGAGGTCTAAGTGGAGAACTGAGCCACCCGGTCTTACCGTCGGCGATGTGGTCCTTGTGATGAACGAGAACTTGCCACCCCTCAAGTGGCCACTGGGAAAGGTGACAAACCTGATCGAGGGAAGAGATGTCGTTCCCAGGGTAGCGAAGCTCAAAACGGCTACAGGGATCACCACAAGGGCAATCGCAAAACTATGCTGCCAAAGAAGGATGGCTCTGCATTTATCTGCTTTTCAGAATTGCCAAGTTCAAAATAACCGGGTATAAGATACTTAAATTATGAACAAAAATAAAGCACACCTCTAAAAAAAAAACAGTACAAAAATACCAGATTTAAAAGAATTAAAAAATTAATGATTGAACATTTTGAAGGCCGCAAATATATCATAAAATGTCGGTTTGGTTCACAGCGGAAAAAAAAGTTAAATTTTGTTGACTTGTGTAATCAACCACCCCAAAAACACTGGAGCAACGAGTTTCAAGCGAATCCGATGAATTTTTTAAACGATTCTCCTCCTTATTTCGACCATATTGGTTTTTTTAGGTTAGAAAAAAAAACTGACGTGATGGACCAAATCTGACCTTAGATTCGTGTTTTGTTCGCGCACCAAAATACATGGCGGTATAGTCGCCATGTCTGCGAGTCGCCAGCTGTAGCTTTTTGTAGTCGTATCCCATTCAGAGGCTCCACATTTCCTTTAATTAAGCCCCTTCTAATTATTGAAAGAGATGCACCTGTATCCAAAGTCAATACATTCACTTCCATCCATTACCCATCTGATTGTGCGACTTCCAAATCTCGAGTCCATTATTTTCTGTGGGGAAGCTTTCAGCTCCAGCTGTCCTGTATTATAGCAAATGAAGCACCATCCGTTGAATATTCTATGACTTTGGTTCCTTGTAAATCGTTTAACATCATTCACCTCAGAACCATTGCGAGGCGTATGTTTATATTCCTGACACCGTCTATAAAACAATTAATCTTGTATCTCTCCACAAAGTCGGTTGGTGCATCATTTTAAGCCAGGAGTGAGAGTCGCTCTAAGTCTTTCGTGAACTCTTCAAGAGACTCTCTATAATGTTGTACGCTGCCCTTCAGCTCCAAGCGATGAACAATTATTCCTCGACGCTGACACTTCGAGCTGGGTTATGAAATTGCCAAATGTTGTAGTGCCGTCGAAACTAGGTGTAGCGAATTTCGGTTTAGCTATTGCCATGTTGTTGACAGGAATACCAAATTCCAATTGACGGTTGCGATCCTCGAGCCGAACTTCGAGACGATTTTCCACTTTGCTGAATTTCCTCATCTAGACGTGCGATTTCATGTTTGATCTTTTTATCCAGACGCTAAAATTCTTTTGAGTTTTCCTGGAGTTTCTTCTCAACGTTGACCCATTTCTTTTCTATTTGCTATGAATGTCATTGCCACGGAGTAACTATCACTGCCATTGCCAAATTGACTATCACTAATATGTTCTCTACTGCTGTCTTCTTAGAAGATGGTACCAGATTTTTAGTAGAAGCCCAGCAAGATGGCCCAGCACTTAGTTAGTGGTCTAATATGGGTAACGAGTCTCCAAGACATAGAAGGAGCAGATGAGTTGGCAAGAGCTTGATCAAAACGAGATAAAGAGAGTCTTAGTTATGTATTGGTCATCAAATTGCTTTGACTTTTGCTCTTAGTAAACCCAAGCACGCCCATGGCGCTAACCTTATTTCAGAAAACTAACGTTTAATATTGTATAGCACCAAGATCATCAAACAGGGTAATTCTTTCAAGAGAACCACCGCATAGGGTGTAAGGAGCCAACAAGGGGCTGGAACGATGAAATGTCATTAAGTTGCATTTCGAGGCACTAAAGTGTAACAAATTAGCACAATACCATAGCAATGAAATATACTTATACTGGACATAAAGCTTATCATCATCCGCATACATGAGTACTCGAGAGTTTGTTGACACTGAAGGCAGATCCTTGATAAAGTGCGGCCCTGTAATACTCCATAAGTAACCTTAACAGGTGAAGATAGAGAGTTTTTGAAGAAGACTCTTTAAGACCTGGAACAAAAGTAGCTAGAAATCCATCTCAGGAGATTGGGCTGAAACTCTAAAATGTCAATTTTTTGTGCTAGAAGGGAGTGGTTTTCAGAGTCGAATGCTGTACTGAAATCGGTGTAAGTAACATCCGTCTAGAAGGTAACGATCAAATACCATAATTTATAGAGTTCACCTCTCACGATCAAATACCATAATTTATAGAGTTCACCTCTCTCATCATTAAAGGCTTACAATGAAACTTAAAAACTGTCCCATGCTGAGAACTGTTGGTTTGAAAAAATTGCACAAAGAGATCGGTAATTTCCTGACATTATTTGCCGACGTATTAGGAAATGATAGCGAGGATGGGTTTGTGGTCTATGATTACTGTTTACGAGGCTGTAAAACTATTTAAGGTCCAGGGAAACACGTATCCTGCATCTCGGTAGGTAATTCTTATAGAATTAAAAGTTAAGAACAGAGAAATTTGTCCGAGATATTACAATAGCGAGATAGAGAATAAGGAGAATCAACTTCTTGAAACTTACTTTTGCGGATTACGTTTTGTTTTTGTTTTTAGGTGCTGCCGTTTTCACAAATTTTTGGTATCGATATGTTTTATTTTCTCGTCGATTCTGGCAAACAAAAACAGCTGACATGGTTGCTTCGAAAATATACAGCGAGATACAAATTGCTTTATTTTTTTAAATTGCTTGTTTTTAAGCAAAGCGAAGGCTGAAAGTGAGCGATTTAAGAAGATCAAGATATTTTAGATACAACGCCTGTATATTTAACATGTCTGACGAGCTGTGAGTAACAGCATGCATATTGAAAATTAAATGGCTAATGGTCGAAAAATTAATTTTTTGCACCAACATTTATAATTAAATGTGGTGGGAAACAGATGTCCTTACCCAGATGTTCTGTTACGCGCATGTTATGAGCAAAGTTTGTGCTGTTATGCGCAAAAATTTATTTCTTGCCAAAGTTCCGATAACCAAATCAGGCTGCGTCCGCTGCTCGCACGAAAGCTAAAAGAGTTTCTGCCCTGACCAATTATTTCCGACCAAAATTTTAGGTTGGGTTAAGAAAAGATTATTTATAAAGAAGTCACGAGCTATATTGCGCTGGTAATGGTGTCAAATTTATTTTAATGCACCAATAACTCATCTATTTTTTCCCTTTGAAAATTAAGATTCGTTTTCTTGTATCAAAAGGCGTTTAATTTTCATTTCATCGAGGAAAATGTTTTCGTTTTGAAAACGATGAAATCTTGCGGAATGTGAAAACGGGAGCAGCTGTAAACCACGGGGGCTTCCCAGATCTAATCGCACAAGAAAGACAGACAAAAGAATCAAAAACTGTGTCAAACACATTGTAAAAAATGTTTGTGCCTCTCATAACATCAATCATCAATCAAAATCCTTAATGCGGTTATTAAGCTTCGCAAGCTCAGCTTTACGAATGCAGCTACAGATAGCCTACCCGACCGATCCAATACAGTTGGTCCTATGACGAGCGACACTTCATGTCTTCAGGTATACTGAGCGGAAGGGGTCGGGTTAACAACACTATGGTCGGGCTAATACAAAGCAAAGATCAAGCAATTGACCCAATGAATTTTTCACATAGGTGGCTTGAGATAGGGACAGGTCAAGCAAGAATCAATAAAGTCATTTCGCGACATGGTCAATAGGTCAATTAATGGTCAATGGTCAATTAAACTCGTTTACCGAAGACCAAACTGTTCTTGGCAAGTTGAAGGCACCAAGAACTATCATATAATCTTTATCTGCTAGCGAGGAAAAACAGTTGTTATAGCGAACAGGTACTGCTCGTATAATAAGATTTCCGAAAACGGCGGAATATACGAGCAAGTAATGAAGATAGCAAAAGCGGGAAGAATCAGTTTTACATACAGGAATTCCAGTTCTTGTTGACCCTGGACTCGGAAAATTTCACGACGTGAAGTTTGAGTTCACTGTAATCAGAACCGCTCCAGCACGTCGAGTCGAACGGTCATTAAAAAGATGTGTACCGACCTGCCAAAACTTTCGCAGCTAATAATGTCTGGTTGTAAATAGGGCTCGGTAAACGCAATAACGTGGGATGGTAGAGAGTGCTGAGCTTACTGCGTAAGGCTCTAGAATTTTCATAAGTTACTGCAAGAGAAGAAGATAGTTTTGCCAGAGAAAATGGTTTCGAATTGAGTTAGGGAGACTCGTATCTTAAGGAAAGCTATTTTTTTGGCATAATATAAATTAAACTTCGCCACCTTTAAGCCGACGGCTTTAATATTGCTTTGCATCATTTGATGTGAGGTCTGGGGCAAGCCGTGAGATAAAAACATTGCCGCTTTGGTGGTACCCTCAACAGTGGTTTTGGCAACACAGGCCTGGCACCGGTGATGATAATATTCGGTGGTCTTGGTTGTTGCGGTCGAAGTCAATTTTTCAGCGGCGAGCGGCCCAGGGACAGTTGGCACTTGCAGGTTAGAAGAGAGCGAGCTAAAATGCAATGTGAGGTCGTTTCTACGAAAAACTACAACACAAACATACGACTAACCGATGCAAAAAATAAATAATTAAAATATATTTTAACATAATTAAAAGGCATGCACTTGCAAATAATGGGTAGATTGTTTGATGATTTTAAGTTTAAATAGGGAGCTAAATAAAATATTATATTAGTACAAAACTGTTCAACTGTTCAAATTAAAAGAAAATGCGGAGCGCAAAACAAAAACATGTCTAGTCACTACGAAAGAAAACGAACGATATTTATTTGTTATAAGGGAGCATTTTAAGCGATTAGTAGACTGCTATTCTACAGGTGCCAAAGGGCGTCATGCTGTCCCATAGCTCGGCAAGCATGTCCAAATATTATAAAGAAGCGCAGCACTGAACTCTGCAAAGCTCTGCAGCATTAAGTGTCGCGCAGTTATACGCTTAATCACAGGACATTGTCTAAAATGTTGGGGTGCCCCCTACAATGATTTATGCCGGAGCTGCAGAGATGAGTTGCTTTTCTGCTCCTGCCATGCTCTCAGTAAAAGAACGCTACGACTCTTAGGCACATATTTCATGAATGACGTTGCAGAAATATCTACAATACGTTCAAGAAGAGTCGCAAACTTTATAAGAATATCCGGATGGATAAGAATTAACTTCACGTCCCAGCGAAACAAATCCACCGACCGAACCCATCCCAAGTGTATCAGGTTCCCCAATAACCTGGCATCCGTCTCTTTCTAATCTAACCAAATACTTTAATTAATACCAAATTCGACTATATATTCAGACTAGTTGAAAGTGTTTAAGCCGTACATTAAAAATAAAACTTAAAGATTTAAGCGTAGACTTTTTGTATCCTTAGGGCTCGCGCAAACTCTTACTGAAAGCCTAGTTGAAATTTTAAAAGCTCCAAAAAAAACAAACGTACTGCACCGGTGCAAGTGGGTACATTGCTGACTTATCTAAGATGAAAACTTAAAAAGTTTGCACAGATTAGCTCAGCTTTGTTTGATCGATCAAAGCATGTTTCTTCTTATCAGCAAGCTGAGAGCGGATTTCACTATTTCTTTCCTATGGCAACCATGATATAGTGGTCCGCTTTTCAACAAATTTTTGTGGGTTATGTACAAACATATAATTACACAGATTAGAACATTTTGGGGTATTATCTTAAAAAATAAAGACATTTTTTTTAGAACAACGTTTTTAGTTTAGACACTTAGTTACCAGATCATCTTGCAAACCAGCCGACAGCCTGCGCACCCAACCAAACTCATTATGGCTTACAAAAGCTCAGATCTAAATTTTCTTTCTTCTCTTTCAGCTAGAAGAGTGGGCGAGCCCTAATTGCTTCTATGCAGTACAGACTAATGTATGTGTGCATATATGTATGTACATATATGCCATCTGCAAGCCGATCAAAGGTGCATAAGACGTGTTCCTCGAAGTGTTATAAGTAAATTTAGTTTAAGCATTATATATATTTTATTTATATAAACATTGTATATACATTAAGAATTAATAGCATTATTGTTTAATTGATATGTATACATATGTATATAAATACAACTTACATAGACGAAATATTTTGAATACAAAACGATATTATTTCATTTTGCATCAAATGCTTTTACAGGTGTTGAACGTTAGGCACCAGCAGGAAAGGTATATACACGCGACCATACAGGTGCATGTATATACCTATACCTATATATATATATATATGTACATATTTTAAAAAGGTCATTAGCTAAACATTGAAAAAGCTACTAGTTTATAATATAGTGAACACGGTTTGATCTGCAGAAAGTAATGAAATTATTCGGATGCTTGCAGTCATTTCAAACATTCAGGGGAATAAAAAAAATGTACACAATTATGTACATATGTATGCAAATTAATTAGTGCATGTGCAGATGGCGAGCGGATTATGCACACTATGCGTTAAAGTGCATTTTATACAACAAGGACAGGCATCTTTTCGCTGGAGCTGGTAATGTATACAAAAAACTTTATATACCTATGTACATATATGAACATACATATGTACATATATGAATTCATGCACCTGGGTGTGAGAATAAGTAGGAATAGTCAAAATTTTACCGAATGTTGGTATTATCATACAATTGGACGCTGGCAGTGCTTTTTTTAGGATAATGTGCTTATATATACATACATACAGATGTGTATCTGCATTCATATACACGTACAAATATGTACGGAAGGTTTGTACACACTATACAATCCGTAGGTGTCGTGTTTGTTTAAAGTTTACATGTATAATTTTGTAGTGTCGTGTTTCAGTTAGATGAGCAGCAGCATTAAACTTGGTCTTTTTTGGGTGTTGCTGGCATGTATGTGGCATTGCCTAATTTATGGGTATGGGTGGGGTGTGATCGCCACATGTAGGAAAACCTGGAGGCACGGGTGGCAGATCAGCGTTAGTGCCGACCTGCAAAATTAAATTCATACCAATAACGATGTGGAATAGAAAATGACAGTGAAAAAGCCAAAAGCCTGAAGAAAAGAACGCTGCATTAGTCTTTATTGCATAGCAATGTTTACCATGACCAAAAAACTTACCGGGATTGTCGGCCCTAAAGCGGAGCACGACATAGCCATTGTTTGGCACTGCAATCGTATCCTTAGTCGGTGGCAAATTATACTGTCTGTGTAAAAGTCCCCGTCTGTCCAAGTCTAACGCGTGCTTTAAGTTAATTTTCTTTACTGACGAATCAGGCGATCGGCCAATACCAATAACACTGAACCCGTATCCGTGCAAGTGGAATGGATGCGACAAGTTTGGTTGTTGGACTACAAAAAACAAAATATGACAAAAAGAATCTGAAGGAATTTATTAGTGCTGCTTACCTTCGTCTACCAAAACAACTTCCACAATAGCATTAAGCGGTATATCGATCTTATGAGTGCACATGCAGTTCGGTCCACAGTCGGCTGGTCGATTATCGCCGTTGCAGAATTGTTCTGGGTTAATATCATTATACTGCGATGTGAGTGGCGCTGGTGCAGATAGGTACGATATTTCGTCGATAAGCGAAATCACATGATCTCCCGTGGGTGCCACTGCAATTTGTTTAATTAGATCATTTAATTTTGTAGCTCTTGTATTGCTTACCCAAAAATCTGTTATATGTGTTTGGCTGGAAAAGATCCTCCGCACGGTATACAAAGAATCGGAACGGTAGGAAAATCTTCACGTCTGGCTTCTCTGCCAAAATGCCGCGATCTATTTCAAGGGCGTTTTTCAGTTGACTTACGCATATGGCGTCGTTTCGTTGACGGTTGCATTGAGCATCCAGGGGATTCATGACCTTTTTGTCGTATTTGTCGTTCGTAAAGTTTTACAATTATTTGTGTTGTTTTTTATTTACAGGTGCAATAAGAAACAGTTTAAGTCGATTTGAAAGTGTCGGTATTTTACACGGTTGAGATTTTGAAAAAAAGAATATAGAAAGATATTACATATTACATTTTATTTCAAGTGCGCTCTATTTTTAATTGTCTTTCAAGAGTAGATGTCTCCCATTTGTACTGGCCAAAGATAGGGAAATATATATGCATACATGATTTAAACGTTAAAAAATACTTATTTACATAATAATTTTCGTAACCCAGTGTATATAATTGATTTTCTTTGAAATATAATAATAATAATTACTGTGTATATGTATGTATCCGATTATTTTGTCAGGGCCCGTCAATATTTTTAAAAGTCAACAAGGAACTACCTACATATTTATACTAACAATTTCTATACACAATTCTATACAACCCCATAACCCCAATATTGATCAACAAAATTACCGAAAAATCCAAATTTAGTAAAATTAAAACATGTTATGGGTACTTACCACGCCCTGAGGTATTCCTACATCGTATGTTGGGGGCGCCGACGCAGGCTGATATGGACCACGGGCGTATCGCAGAATGGCAAGCTGTTGAGCGCGACGGATGCCGCACTCACCAAGGCCACGTAATTGTATCCAATATGCACCTACGGGCTGATCCGCAGTGATAACGAAATCGTATCGCTCGCCTTAAATTACAAGTTAATGCAGAGAAAAGTTATTGTTACTATCAGTTCTTTTTGAGTACATATACTAAAATATTCTATACTATAAGAACCCGATGATGATTTTATGTTGATGCTGATTATGTCTGAGCTAGCTAGTATTTCTGCTTACCTGCAAAATGGAATGCTGTTCGAAACGGTCAGAAAAGTGAAAGGCAATTTGTACATACATATACATATATGCATGCATGTATATACATAGGTACATATATATACAGACACACACGACCAATCAGATAGATAGTTCAAACTTCAACGAGTCTATCTTGACTAATTTAAATACCCCAAGGACACCAGGACATTGACTGATAACACTACTCAACACGACATTTCCGCTGTGAACCAAACCAACTTTTCCTGCTAGATTTGGGGCTGAACAACATTTAATAATATTTTTTGTATGATTTAATTTTATTTTAACTTTTCCGAGTTTTTAAAGTCCAAACTTTAATATGAAAGTTTAATATTTTCTAGACTTTAACCTTAAGCTACAAAGTGTTCGGGTAAGATCTATAGCTGCATTTGTCAGCTTTGCAGAATTGCATAGTTCAATACAACCAAATGTCAGATACTTAAGTTATGTGAAAAAAAGATGCACTACCTCTAAAAAAAACATTAAAAAAATTACCAGACTTAAACAATTCTTTAAAAAATTAAACCATAAACAAACAAAAATATCATGAACAATTGTTAAGGCCCCAAATCTATCTAACAAAAGTCCGGTTGAGTAGTGTTATTTTACATTGCCGAATCTGGATCAGATCGTATCGTTCACTAATTCACTAATTTACTAATACTCTCTGTCTCTTTCTCACACACTCTTCGTCTTGCAGTGTGCTCCCTCTGGCGGAGCGGATCCATACTGATTCAGTATCGGGTATAAATGTAGAGTCGCGGCCCTAGCTGCGACTCACAACATTCCTGCTCGTTTATGTAGTTTGAAAGTCTGAAAATGAATAGACGATCGCATTCTACGAATTCTATCTTCGATTGAATTGAATACTTATGGATATTTTTTTTCGTAACATATGTCAACTAGCATATATGAAAAATAATTTTTTATATACAACTTAACGTACCTGAGAATGAAATGATTGTGTTGACGTCAACAGGATGAACAGGTTCACCATCAGTCGCAATCACAGTCATGCCATGACCCTCGATCGTCACTTGAGCCGGACAGACGGAGGCAAACGCATTTATCATACGGAAACGGTAACGACGGCCTGGTGTAATAGTAAATATTTCCAGCGGTGTATTGGTCATGAAACCAGTGTTGGGGTCGCGAAACTGACCCTTGCCATTAATCAGCATTGATTCAGGATCTTGACCTGTGTTGACGGCCAGACGTCCAGGATAGCGTTCTGCCGCATCCTCATGCAACCAGTCGCTGATAAGCATAATGTGAGTGGTTAAATCGAAATCATATAGATGCGAGTTTGGGTCTCTAGAGGGCGGCTGACGTACGACAACGCTTCCGTAAAGTCCATCCAGCTTCTGAAGGCCTGTGTGGGCGTGCCAGAAGTGTGTGCCAGCATTTCCTGTCCACTGGTAACGGAAAGTATTACCTTGCTGAATTGGGCACTGAGTGACGAATGGTACGCCATCATAGTACTGCGAACCACGTTGCCATATACCGTGCCAATGGATGGTGACTTCCATTCCCTCCATATGGTTCTCCACGTCAATGACAACCTTATCGTTTTCGCACACTTGAATGCTGGGTCCAGGTATCATGCGATTCGCTGTAAGTATTCCACGCTCAACGCCATCAGCTAAGACACATTGGCAATGACTCCAAACAGTGTTCGTTGCGTTTGGCGTGCATACCTGGCAAGCGCTGTATGAAAGAATAAGAAAAGAGAAAATAAACAACTTAAAGAAAATGTAGTGGTCTAGTGGATGTTTTGACTGTAAAGTTCCCTATAGCAATCTATTTTTTGTCCACTAAATATAGAAACAACTAATAAGTGGTCACTTTTCACTTGCAGATGGTATTAAAGTTTTGACGAGATGGATGCTTCAGCACAAATACGCTATAGGGATTTTCGTATGGCAGCTTTATCGGTATATTGTTCTTGCTTTTTTTTTTATCATACACTTCGACATAGACCGATAAAACTAATATATGTACATATGTGTATTATAGCTGGCATACTCGTAAGAACGATATTTCGAAGAATCATTATTAATCTTGCAAAGGCATCAAAAAGCTTCATAATAAAGACAATTTGTGTATTCGTTACTTATTCGTGTATTAGATTTAGATTCGTCTATATGTATATAACAGCCAAAAGAAAGCGTTTCCGACCCCATAAAGTATACATATGTATTTATTCTTTATGAGCATCAATAGCTGAGTTGACATAGCCATGTCCGGCTGTCGATCCGTCCCTTCCTCCCTCTGGTTCATCACCTATGTATATCTCATACTATGTATAAGAGTAGTAGTAACCAAATTCTATGTCCAGACTTTTGTGATACGAGCATCATACTAAACCTGCGCAGAAAGGGCAAGATTGCTAAGTCAAATGTATGACGCGAATCACAGCGTCACAACTGGTTTTAGTTTCTAAAGATTTTCCAATCCAAATTGAATTATTATGATAATTATATGATAATATATATCATATAACTGTTACCAAAAGCTACCATAAACCGATCAATCTGCAAGAGTAAAACACATTTTCTATCCCAGAATCTATCATTCCTTATTGTGGGTGTGATTAGAAATCAAGAAATAACTATTTTATGATTTGATCAGTACTCACGCGCCCAGCACGGTGTAGTATTCCAGAGTAAAGTGATAGTAGCATATTCTAGGCGGTTCGCCTTCCCGACAAGCACGAGCACATTCGTCCGGTGCAGAAAGAGCAGGATTGCGTCGCAGTTCAGCAGTCGCACTTGTAGAAAAATCTAAGTGACGGAATGGAGACTTTGGATTGGGCTCAACTACGGTTCCGGTGATCTTGTTGGCTGGATAACGAGCGGAGCTCGGCAGGCTTCCGCGGGAGTTGAGATAGCCACTTCCAGCGGTCAAGGATGGGTTCCCGCTGGTAGCCCCTGCCACAGGCACACCAGGCCCCAAACTATTGCTATTCAGAGGTACAGGGCGTGGATGCCCCGCACTCAAAGAGGGGTGGGTCTGTACGAGGCCATGTGTTGCCGAATAGAAGGGCGATTCGAAGGGGTCGAGCTGCTGGGTGTGGCCACGTGCTGCTGCCAGAAAGAGCCGGAGGGCGTGAGGTCCGATTGACTGTCTGAAAAAATTAACGAAAAAAAAAAATTAAATTCAAATAAATTTATAAATATACAAAAAATGGCATATCTTAGTAAAACGCATAAGCAGATCTGTGGGGCACATCATAAAATTCGTGTTCAAGTAGGTGAAAATAGGCCACCAATTTCAGTACCCGTTTTGGCTTGTGAAATCTATGAGTTCAATCTGCTTAAAGATTACGCAACTCTGAGGTGATTTGTAGCCAATAAGTGGCATGTCTTATACTTGCTCTGTTCGCGGAAAAAAATTACGAGCGGTGACGTTGTGAGCTGCGGCAAGGGCCGCGGATATTCTTTTATACCCGGTTCTCAGACAGTATGTATGTATGTATGTGATTACAATATATTTTATACGTAGTTAACATATATGTAAGCGCCGGTATCGCAGCCGATACCTATTGGAACTTCTCTAGCTCTCTCTCTATCTCCCGTTGGAAATAAACATTATTCAGTGGATATCACAGGAGCCTACATACAAAATTTTGTGAGTCTAGCTCTAGCTGTTATAGTCTCTGAGAACTAGGTGTCAAACAGGCGGACAGACCGACAAGGCTATATCGAACGGCAATTTATGCTGATCAAGAAAAAATATACGTTATGGCGTCGGAAATGCTTCCTTCTGTGTAATACACATATTCCTTTCCTCCACAAAACTAATATACATATCACTAAACTTTTCGAGTACCGGGTATAAAAAGGTGTTGGTTTTAATGTTTTGTAGTTGAATATACTTATAGGAGTATATGTATGTCTTGTATTGTGACTTCAAACTTAATGATACATTTTTCTTTACTTTACAGTTGTCATATTCTAATCATTACTAATCATATTCTTTGTTCCAACCCTTTGTTTACCTCTTCCATTTGTGTGCAAGGTCTCTTGAGATAATTGCCTGCTTACACCCTCCGAACATAATCGTACATAGTACATATCATATGTGTTTATTAGTTATCAGAGACTACATACATATAAAACAAAGCAACATAATTTTAAAAAATTCAAACAATTTTGTATACTAAATTTCTTTATTTCCAAATAAAATAAACAGTATGAAAATTGTAGAATTATTTATAAAGTTTATTTTATTATAATTAAATTTTTAGAATTAAAGAACTTTTTTTTTTTTTTCAAGTGTATTGTAATTTCTAAGAACAAATTTTGTTAAGAGATTTTGCAAAACTAAATAGGGCAAAAATCTTCCATAAGGATTCAAACAAAAAAAAAACTAAATTTTTAGCAATGTATATATTTTCTAAAGTTTACATTTATAATATAGTATATTATAAAGTGTACATATAGCTATATTTTAAACGGTTAATTTATCTTCGGAGCATGAGAATTAAAATATCTTAAAAATTTCAAATTATTTAATTCAAAATGTTAATATTGTTATAACTTTTGTACATATATTAAAGTGTGAGATAATTTAATGTATTTTTTTAAATGGTAACATTTGTTTTTCATTGTATCCGAGTAGAAAGTAGAGGCATTCGCGCTCAGGAATTTCGAGCGTATTTTCAATGTCGGATAAGGCAGGTGAACAGTTTCAATGGAGCAACGGCCATGTACTTTCAAGTCTATTGTTGTCTGTCTTGATTTAAATTTAAATGCATGCATTTCATATACTCGTACTATGGTGAGTATGCTCCCTATACTCACAATAAAGCAAAAGGCCGAACCATAAATTATAAACTACAAATCTTTTGAGAGCCTCAGAGTGAAAGTTTATCGCTAATTCATTTATTTTTCAGAAATGACTTTGGCTCTAAATTAACTTTTCGTCAGACTCGTTGTAAATAGAAA
Organism: Drosophila lowei; assembly: GCA_008121275.1. Classification (NCBI taxonomy): domain Eukaryota; kingdom Metazoa; phylum Arthropoda; class Insecta; order Diptera; family Drosophilidae; genus Drosophila; species Drosophila lowei. Next base: position 2,625,370 of record CM017778.1, read on the forward strand.
TACACCATGAATGACTTGCAGCTTCTAAATGGTGTTAATGCGAAACGAATTTCATTTGTATGGTGTATGCAAAGAGCTTGAATGTTGGGACTGTCCGGTTCGAATAAAGTAAGTTGTAACTGAAATTGGTGGATATTCGTTTGGGTTATAGCCACCAAGGTCATCTTACGTTGGCCACGCCCTGTAGATTTTTGTGCCGGTAAAAGTTTAAATGAACTTTCACTTTGGCGCTGTAAAGAATTGCTCAAAAAATCTAGTATGATTTTCGTTTTGTACACTTGTAGGGTGACTGGAAGAAGTAAGCGTCTTTGACGCTATAAAGTATATATGTATGTATGGTATGTATGTTCGAGTATTTACATATGTATATGTATGTATATGAATTTGTTGTATCATCAACAGCGGCTTCTGCATAGCTATTATTTTTGTTTGAAGACATATACATATGTACACATGAATGTACATTTATGTATGTATACAAGAGGCGAAAATAGAAACAGTGTGTTCAGTTTGTGCTCACTGGTATTCTTTCTTCTCGTTAAGGTGCACGTGCGAGGAGTTGTGCATGCTTGCATGCTTCTCTGTTGCTGTTTACTCACTCAAGCAAACAACTTGCATGTTGAGAAACAGAGTTGCACACATTCTTTTTTCGATCTAATGTTGATACAACAAACTTATGAACATAAGCTGTTCTTCGAGCTACACTGTTAACCATTTTCGTTTATGTTTTTACGTATGCATGTAATGAATCTATTCAGCTTTGGTATTACTTAATAGTGGATTTTAATAATAACGGATTTTGATATTAATTAAAATTATTTCAGTTTTCCCTTTCAAGTACTTTAAAAGTTCTTCAGGTAAGTTATCCCTTATACAAAATCGCCGCCCGTTTTCGATGATGTCTGACATAGGGGAAAGTGTTACAAATAATTAATGTCTTTCAGGTCCAAAGATTTGCCTTTCCAAAACTATAAAACTTTGAGTTATGAAACTTTTGAGCTTTTGGGTATTTTTTTGTCTTTTATTATTATGCCAAAGCGCACTGACACAATACCATAAAGCTGTTGCTATTGTGGTTCAATTGTGGTTTGAATACTATAGCTATATAACTGCCACTTTTTGCTTTGCTACTTTTTTAATATACCTGTGTGGAAAAAAATAAAATTATCTGACCCAATATGTATATCTGACACTATATTTTAATCATCGTCTGTTTTAATGCTCTGGTACATTCTTCCTATGGCAAATTATTAAATAGCAGTTATCATACTATCTCATAGTTATCTCATTTGGGTAAGTTATCTTAATAAAAGTCAAAAAAAAATTTTAAACGTATGTTTGGATTATATTTGAAAATTAAAAGCAATTTTAATTGGAGCTACTATTATATATTGGTGTAATATTACAAGCTTGAATATACATACATATGTATGAATACTGCGTGCAGCAAAAAGATGGAGCTGTAAGCCAAAAAATTTTACAACTGAAAGGCCATTTCACAAAAAATTTCGTAAAAATAAAAAATATGTAAAAATATACATATGTATATATTTTCCAAAAAACCTAATTGTATGAATATGGGATATTTAAGGCCACCTTTCAATAAAAATTTCCCTCCGATAATTTAAAAGAAAAGAAGAATTGGTCAAAAGTTGAATTGCAGAGTCGAAATAGTCAAGCCTATCTGTCCGACTGTTTCCATGCAAACTAATTTTCAGTTTTAGTTTAAAATGGTCTGACAAAAATATTTGGTAAAAGCTTTTTTGCTTAAAAGGATAATTTAACCAAACGTTAACAAACTGTTATAATAAATTTTAACAAAGCTCACAATGATCTGGTGAAAATCGGAACACTTTCATATGGGTAATGAAATAAGGGTGTTGTGTAGGGGGCAGTGTGGGCACTGCCTAACTGCCGATATTTATTAAGATATAGATTTATTGGATGTCAACAAATAATTTTTTTCGGCCGATCGTTTATATAGTAGCTTTATACTATAAAAATCCGGCTTTGAGGTTGAATGCTGAAGCTGTATAGGCGATGTTAAAATAAATAAAAATGTTATTTAAATTGTTTGCATTTAGTATTTTAAGAAACGAAATAGTTTTGCCAAAAGAGCCTGATTGTTTGAAAGATTTTTCAGAAATCCGATGAATCCGATGAAAATCATCGATTTTAGATAAATATTATATCCAGAATGAGGAAACATGGTTACGTGGCTGGATCTCAGGCTCTCTCTCACAGTGCGGCTTAGTTACGTTTGGGTTTCACACGTCTTGCACTCTAAGTGAACCAACAGAGAGTGCCAGGTATAACCCAGAATATAAGCGAATATGTTGAAAATTGAGTTGATGAATTAATGTCTGTATAAAGTACAAACACAACAGCCAATTAAAGCATAAAAAAAAAGCGAAATATGATGGAAATGGAAAAGTGATACGATTGTGAAATCTGCAGCAATAGCGCAGCACCGACATTACCGACAGCATCGGTGAATAAATGATCAAAAATAAAATGAAATTATAGCTGCTTCAAAATCCAGCGCAATGAGACCGTAACGATTTTCCTTAACAGTACGAGTACCGTTGTGGTCGTCGTTAATATGTAGCTGTATATTTTAGTTGCCACTAATATTCTTAACAAAAAATTCAAATCAAAAATAAGAAAACAATTTTTAATCGTATATCCATATGTTAGAGAAATAGAAGCTGATTTTGAGCGTTATTAAGAAACGTCTTACCAAAATTCGTCGACATTGGATCAGAATGAAAACATATTTCTATTGTAGCAGGAACTGTCGACTCTCAAACATAACATATGTACATATATATTAACTTGTATGTGCACGTGGATTTCTGAGATAAGAGAAACTTCACAATTCATTTAAATTTCCACCCATAACTTTTTATACCCGATACTCAAAATGAGTATAGGGGTATATTAGATTTTTGAGGAAAATGGATGTGTGTAACATCCAGAATGAAGCGTTTCCGAACCCATAAAGTATATATATTCTTAATAGCATTAATAGCCGAGTCGATAGATAGATTGTTGAAGATACGAGAAAATTAAGAGCGCAAAATCATAGAGAGTGACCATATCTATCAGATTGCCGAATCTGCATCAGATCGGATCATTATTATAACCAAAAGGAACAAATCAATTTTCAGTGGCTACACAGCGGCCTACACTCTTTGTCGTTCAATGTTAGCGCCGTCTGGCGGAGGAGAGCCTTACTGACTAAGTATCGGGTATAAATGTATAATTTTTATACCCGATACTCAAAATGAGTATTGGGGTATATTAGATTTGTGGTGAAAATGGATGTGTGTAACGTCCAGAAGGAAGCGTTTCCGACCCCATAAAGTATATATATTTTTGACCAGCATCAATAGCCGAGTCGATTGAGCCATGTCTGTCTGTCTGTCTGTCCGTCTGTCCATCTGTCCGTCCGTCTGTCCGTCCCTATCAGCGCCTAGTGCTCAAAGACTATAAGAGCTAGAGCAACGACATTTTGTATCCAGACTTCTGTGATATGTCACTGTTACAAGTATGTTTCAAAACATCGCCCCGCCCACTTCCGCCCCCACAAAGGACGAAAATCTGTGGCATCCACAATTTTAAAGATACGAAAAAACCAAAAACGCAGAATCGTAGAGAATAAATTTTTCTAGAGTGTAGAATCTGAATTGGATCGTATCATTATTATAGCCAGAATGAAGAAAAAAATTTCATTTTTTCTCGCCCTGTCTCCCTCTAACACACACGTATCATAGCCGGCTTTGCCCATTGCTAAAAATGAGTTCGTAGATCTCAGAGACTATAAAAGCTAGAGCAACCAAATTTGGTATCCACACTCCTGTGATATCGGACCTTGACGAGTTGTTATTAAGATTTTGCCTCACCCCCCTCCGCCCCCGCAAAGGACGAAAATCTGGAGCATCCACTGATCTCAGAGACTATTAGACCTGACTGTCGAGCTCTCACTGCTACAAAACTATTTGTAATTTTTCACTGCAGAACTCACTGTTACAAGTGTATTTATTTTTGCTCAGAGAGCTCACTGCTACAAGTGTGTTTCAAAATTTCGCCCCACCCCCTTCCGCAGCCTTAAACAACGAAAATCTGTGGCAACCACAATTTTGAAGATAGGAGAAAATTAAAAAAGCACAATCATAGAGAATGGCCATATCTACCAGATTGCCGAATCTTGCCGAATCCGAATAAGATCGGATTATTATTATAGCCAAAAGTAACAAATCAATTTGCAGTGGCTACGCAGCGCCCGTCGACACGTTCTGATTGATTTTCTGTCTCTCTCGCACGCACTCTTTGTCGTTTAATGTAGCCATACTGACTATGTATCGGGTATAAATGTAGAGTTGCGGTCGCAGCAGCAACTCACAACGTTCCCCCTCGTTATACCCGATACTCAAAATGAGTATTGGGGTATATTAGATTTGTGGTGAAAATGGATGTGTGTAACGTCCAGAAGGAAGCGTTTCCGACCCCATAAAGTATATATATTCTTGATCAGCATCAATAGCCGAGTCGATTGAGCCATGTCTGTCTGTCCGTCCGTCCGTCTGTCCGTCCCTATTAGCGCCTAGTGCTCAAAGACTATAAGAGCTAGGGCAACGACATTTTGTATCCAGCCTTCTGTGATATGTCACTGTTACAAGTATATTTCAAAACTTCGCCCCGCCCACTTGCGCCCCCACAAAGGACGAAAATCTGTGGCATCCACAATTTTAAAGATACGAGAAAATTAAAAACGCAGAATCGTAGAAAATAAATTTATCTTCTAGACTGCAGAATCTGAATTGGATCGTATCATTATTATAGCCAGAATGAAGAAAACAATTTCATTTTTTCTCGCCCTGTCTCTCTCTAACACACACGTATCATAGCCGGCTTTGCCTATTGCTAAATATGAGTTCCAAGATCTCAGAGACTATAAGAGCTAGAGCAACCAAATTTGGTATCCACACTCCTGTGATATCGGACCTTGACAGATTTGTTTCAAAATTTCGCCCCACCCCCTTCCGCCCCCGCAAAGGACGAAAATCTGTGGCATCCACAGATCTCAGAGACTATTAGACCTGACTGTAGAGCTCTCACTGCTACACAACTATTTGTAATTTTTCACTGCAGAACTCACTGTTGATAGCTCACTGCTTCAAAATTTCGCCCCACCCCGTTCCGCAACCATAAACAACGAAAATCTGTGGCAACCACAATTTTGAAGATAGGAGATAGGAGAAAATTAAAAACGCACAATCATAGAGAATGGCCATATCTACCAGATTGCCGAATCTTGCCTAATCCGAATCAGATCGGATTATTGTTATAGCCAAAAGAAACAAATCAATTTGCAATGGGTACGCAGCGCCCGTCGACACGTTCTGACTGATTTTCTGTCTCTCTCGCACGCACTCTTTGTCGTTTAATGTAGCCATACTGACTATGTATCGGGTATAAATGTAGAGTTGCGGTCGGAGCAGCAACTCACAACGTTCCCCCTCGTTTATATATATATTTTATAATTGTTTTGTGTCTATATTATGAAAAAAATGTATGTAAATAATAGTGGGTTTGGGCCAGTACTATGTTTTTAACATCATACAAAGGCTTGGATTGTATTTTGTGACCAGAATAGGATTAGGTGCTTAAATAAAAGTACGCATTTAATCCGATCGACGGAAAGTCGAGCCTTTCAACATTTTTGTGTCCAAAAGTCACTTCATGCTGCCGTACCACGTCACATGTTATTTATCGGGCTGTGCGATGATCGAAAAAATATTTTTTCTATTTATTAGCTTCCTAGAGTACTTAAGTTCCAATATTGTTGCAACTTGGGACTACCGATATTACCTGGTACTCAGTTTATACATTTTTATGTAATATTATGATTTATGTAACTTATACAATATATACTGCACGCCGTTTACCGTTTACTTTCCACCTAATGACAAATATTATTGTTGTTTCCATACCATACCGTCTATTACATCTCTCGATCTTTTCTTACCCACCGACGAAGTACCATTCGGCCGTTATATATCCCTCACTCCACCAGGGGGCGTCACACTGGTCGGGGAATTCTTGCTATAATATCCGATCGCAAAGTAGTTCGGTAATCTAGTAGACAATCTCTATGATTTTGACTTTTTGGTTCTCTCGTATCTTCGAAATTGTTGACGTCACAGATTTTCGCAATTTTAGGCGGACTGTGGAGGTCATTTAAAAATTTTGAGATTCACTTGTGTCAGTGTGTTATCACATGAGTATGAACCCAAAATTTGCTTGCTGTGGCATTTATAGTTTCTGAGATCTAGCGGCTCTATCGCCCTAGGCTGACGGACGAACGGACATGGCTATATCAACTCAGCATTTGATGTTGATCTAAACAATATGTATATACTTTATGGGGTCGAAAACTCTTCCTTCTGGTTGTTATATTATTTTTATTTATTTGTTTATGTATTATATTCTATTAAACTAAATATATCTTGTACTCTTTGAGTACCTAGTATGTTGGTATCCGATATGGTCGTATCCGATATTACCACATTTGTACCAATTAACTTAATAAGTAGGAGTATGTACGAAAATACGTTAAGATACATTTAATACTGAGAGACAAATTTGCATAGAGACAAATGGAAGTGCCTGTGTCTACTTGCCTTTTCATGTTCATTAATAATATATGTACATATATACAATTTGAGCTGGGAAATACTTTCATATATTATAGAATATAAAAATTTCATAATTAGGATAGTCCTGATTATCGATCGTCTCTATGTCAGCTATATGATATGATTTAAATGACAGGGCTAAAAGGGAAAAGATGTTGAGTACGTTTTGATATTGGGATGACTTTGCCACTTAGATGACATACTCGTAGAAACGGAGCGATCTGCAAGGGTATTTAAAACTTCGGTCCCCGAAGCCACCCTTTCTTTATTGTTCAAGTTTCACTAGTTTAGCTAGTTCTACTCCAACAAACATTTTTGTTGGGTCCCACGTTGGGACCCATGCGAACTTTTCTCAAGATATGAGTAAGTTCAGAGAAGTATTATGCAACAAGAAACATGTAGAAAACATACATTTGCAACACCCCTGTGGCATGATCTCGTATCACCGACCGAGTAAAATTATCTGATAAAATTTGGCTGGGATTGCTCCTGGAATTTATTAAACGATCAGGCAAAAACGTGAACAAAATATTTTTCTAGATAGCACTATGTAACTATGTAACTATGTTCCCGAGTTTTCAAAGTTAAAATTAAAAAAAAATAAAATAACGCAAAAAATTTCATTGTGAATTTGAAAGACTAATATTTTCAGATGGTAAGCTGAAGCTACAAAGTGTTTGAGTCCGATTTATAGCTGCATTAGCTTTTCAGAATTGCAAAGTTCGATACAACCGGGCGTATGATAATTAAGTAATGTGCAAAAGAGACAAAACTTCTGAAAAAACAGTAACAAAATACCAGATTTTACAAATTAGAAAAAATTAGAAAAAGTCCCAGGCGAAAAAAAAAGTTCAATTTTGTTGCCTATTGTAATCCTACCAAGCGGTCGCATATGTGTTCAACAGAGGTAATGAGAATTTGTGCGCCGCGTATTTAAATTATTATTTAAATTATCTATTCGTGTTGGTACAACTATTTTGGAGCTAGTATTTACATACTTTCAAAACGTTTTAATCGTTCAGTTTGAGGTCAATTTTAAATTATTTGTGACTTGCATTCCTAATACTAGCCTTACTCTCGGTCAACTGCGTTAGTTGTGGATGTACTAAATCGTTTTTTGAGAAGAAAGTTGGTTTCGCTCACGTAAGTAAATGTGTCATTATTAGTAGGTGTTGCAAGTACTCAAATGTTTACATATGTAACAGTACATACATATAGCGTACATATGTAGCTTGCTGTCAATTGCAAACGTTGTGGGTTGTGGGCTAACAAGATCAGTCCACGTAGTAGACAAAGTAAATTGCGATTAAGATTTGTTTTTCATTTGCTAAGGTTCGTTGGTCGTAGAGTCTGGTTGGTTAGTTTGCGGTCGGTTTTATATTAGTTTATTGCAAAAATGTTTTGGCCCGTACGTGTGACTGCAACAGCATTACTAGTTTCTCGTTTCTTGTCGCATTTAGCTTTAGCGTCAACGAGTTTTTCTGCTCCATTTCGTTGAGCTCTACACAAAGCTTGTTGCACACATACAAACATTAGTATGCTTTTGTACATAGAAATGTTCATGTAACTGTTCATTTATTACAGATACAGATGCAGTGTCGACTAGTTTGCTCCATAATGGTGTCTCTTTTTGTGGGTTATTTGGACTGGCTCGGCCCGCGTTTTATTTGACACAAATTATTTCAGCAGAGTAATCAAGAATCCACATGGAGCTGTCACAACAAATCGAAATTCTTGAAAGGAGCAACCCACACTATAAATATGTGCCACTTAATCAGAAACCTCCATAGACATCAGGAAACTGACTATTTATCAAGCATTAAAAATTATATTAAGAATACCATTTTTTAAAGTCAGATCTTAGACTTATGTTTTGCCATTTTAGACGGAACACTTGTCTCCATCTCTTTCATCAGCTAATAATTAAATTAGGCATTTTAAATATGGAGACCTTGTTTGCTGCTAATCAAGATGGTTAGTCCCTTGCATGTATACAATTACATACATATATGTACAAATGGTTTCATATACATATGTTTGTATGTACATATATTTAAAAATCAAATAAATTAGGGTTTGAATCCACTATAAATTCAACAAATTCGCGTGGTTTTGACCCAGATTTTCTGATTTAATTATTTTTTTTTCCAAGTTTATATCAATTTGCAAATCGGTGTGATTTTCTTCAAATTCCAATACATAGGTACAAAAACATATGTATGTACACTTTTTTGGCAAAATGACTTTCAGGGTTCATTCTTTGCATTCGGACACACTTCCGAAATTTGAATGTGAACATGTGTCATTAGTAACACAAGAGCATTCGGCAATACATAATATACATAATTCGGGTTTGTATTTATATGTATGTATGGATACTTGTACATATGAATTAGAATAATATTCCACTCTGCTTATGCAAATATTCGCCAAGTTTTAAAAGTACACATAGAAATTTGTGCTTAAAGTGGGCAAGCCTTGTCTCTGTCCTGAGTTGCTTTAAAGCTGCACCATTTTAGACCCGTTATGGACCGGTTTGAAACTTGAGCAAATCTATTAGCCATTTGTATGACTTAGTGCATATTATTTACTTCATTTATACATATATTTTTATTTCGGTAAATCTTACTAATATTGCAATATAGTCCAAGATATAAGGTTATGGTTATTGTGTGGTATCGAGTATATTCAATTAATAAAGGCATATACATACATAGATATGTATGTGGTAAATTCATCTATAGTTTTTATTACGGTTATAATTATAAAAAAATGTTTAAACATGTGTGGCCGATTCTAATCATTTACATAATAACGCCCAATACATATAAATACATATAAAGTTTTAACATATCCTATATTATACCCTCGTTTTAAATTATTCTTAAATTTTGCAAAGAACCAAAATTTTCTAGCTATCGTTATAATTGCCAATTATCTGACGTGACATTTGCGATCAACCTCTGCGTTATAGCGAACATGTATACCTGTCTCAAAGCCCTAATCAATACAGAGAATACAACGGGTTCAACGGGTTTGTTGCTGAATTTAAATTTGTCTTATACATTATGTATGTGAGTATATACACATTGTATATGCATATTTGTGTACCTCATTATTTATAAATCATACATACCTGTGCATTAAAGTATAATGTTTTTTTTACTATGCGTGAACAATTCCCAAGCTCTATTTACAGAATATAGTTGTAAAATTATATATTTATGTATGTTAATACAGGAAGTTAGAGTAAATTGACGGTGTTTAAAAATCAATTTGTATATTATTTTTAATTGTAAATTTCATTCGGCTTGGTGGGTTTTTTCTTCCCGTCAAAGCAAACATGGGGCACATCTGACTGCCACAGTTGCAGTCGCATGAGCTTATATGTATGTTTGTATGCACTTATGTATGTATGTATATATGTTTATGGGGTGTGGTAGCACTGACAACACCACAACAATGTCATAGACAGCGAGAAGTGACGTACATTAATACTCACATAGTGCTTGTATTGTTGTTTTGACACAGGTAACTTATAAAACCATGCGCCCTTACGGCGGGATTTTCTATTTTCCTAAGCCTATTTTCCTAATTATATTCAAGAAGTGTATTAAGCATGCACTTGTTACTGGAGCTTTGCGATTAATGTTTATGTAGTCTTATAAATATCGAATAAGCCCTGAATTTATTCCTAATCTGAGCCATTTCCTATGCAAGCCATTAATTGGTCGTAAATATTAAAGAAATTGCATAGTTGAGCTTTAACGGATGCGGGTTTGCGTCAAAATTGTTAATAATTACCGGTTTTCTGTTTGCGTTTTTGTGTGTTTCAAAACTGTGGACAACTGATTTTTTTTTACCGGCTGCGACATTTAGTATACATTTGTATACATAAGTATGTAAATACATATACATATGTACATATTTCCAACATCTGAACCTTCCCCTGTTCTTCAATAGATTTAGGTCACATTGTGATACCTGTATTCAAGGCTAAACTTCTTTAAATACCGCATAAAAAGAAGCACTGAATGGGTCGGAAGTTACACCTGACATGTTAAACTTCATGACGAATATGACGAATAAGATCCAACTTAATATGGTGCATTGGCTAGAGTATACCAACTTCGGCGAGGAAAAGCTCTCATTTCGACTGTTTTGTAACTGGATACCGGTTATCTTGTACTCCAGCACTCTCAATTGTAGCATTCTTTGCATTTGAATTTATTGCCTTAGTGAATGTAAACTTGCCACAGTGGCTTAACTGTGAATTTTTGTACATAGTCGTATATGTATGTACCTACTTACATACATATACATGAGTACATAATGCCTGCTACAAAGTTTGTAACCTGCATCAACTCTTGGATTTTCACAGTTTCGTTGTGTACGTGTGTTGTATAGCGTGATAACTTGTTATGCTCGTTGTAGAGTATTTTGTGCATATCCGTTTGAATATTTTACATGCAAGACGCCTTTTCTTGCCAACAAAAAATGAAAGTACCCATGGACAAGGCCGGACCATTATGTTTTCTTTGGCGTGCGAGCCCATTTGGTAAAAAAAAATAATTATGTTTTCTTGATGTGGTATGTTTACGTAAGCGTGCGACTCTGTTCGTCCTTGTCGTTTTATGAACACCACAAAGTAGAAACAGGGCCAAATAAATAGTCAAAGTTATTAAAATTAAATCTGTGGTGGGCTCAATAAACGGAAAGATATAAATATTTATAGTATATCCCCCTTTCACACTAAGTCAGGTGCTAGGAGAAAGTGAAATGAATTTTGGCTGGTTTACCTTTAACACGTTGCTTCGGTTGCGAACTGGCGACGCGTACCGCCTCAATATCAGGAAAATCCGAAAATATGGCCATAACCGAGAAAAGAGTAATAACCTGCTGAAATCCTTTGCGCTTCATCTTCAGCGGTATGGGTTTAATTTTCACGACAAAGTATGCAATTATTATTTACTTTCTTTCACTTTGGAGCTTTAGCCACGTCCCAATAACACAATTTTCAATTTTTTTGTTAGTATCTTTTATGAGAAGCAGGAAGCAGGCACAGATTACAATGAGACAATATTTTTCCTTATATACTAGGTGAAAGATACTCTAGCTGAGTCGAGTACAGCGCTACGAAGTACGCACACCGCGATTAACCACCAAACTGAAGCAGTAGCTGCGAACGTATGACTATATAAAATCTTTCAAACGTAAAAGTCAATGCAAACCAAGCTTACGAACGAATAGGGGAAAGGAATGGCTGAGTGAATCATTCCATGGCTCAAAGAGCGCAAGAAATTGCAGCAGCCAACTTGATCATGATCTCAGAGTAAGTCGCTCAGAGCTCCCACAGCTCACAAAAGCTTCGTAAAGCCCGAATGGAGAAATACAAAAATTAAAAGACAACGTAGTTTTTTTGTTGTTTTGTATTTCTGTGTCTGGAGTCAAAATTAGAGAGTGTTTTGGGAGCTTAAAATATTTAAAATAGTTTTAATTCCAATATACTTATTTAAGGTCATATTTACTATACCTCGACTTACAAAAAAATATGTATAAGCCATATGTAGTATTTGTAGATTTGAAGAGCCTCCGCACCATTCGGGCTATCTTTTTCAAATTTATACAAAAAATAAGTAAAGGAAAGTTTATTTCCCAAGACATTTGTTCTAGTTCTGTTATATAATACATAGCACATACATATTATTTAAATTGGTCGAAGTGTATCATGGCTAAGACTTCAGCATCCTCAAAAGTTTTGGAAAATTATTACAAAGTGTCTGTTAGGGATTTGCCTGTTCGTAATCGACTGATGAGATTAAATTAGTATGATATGATAAGATAGAACAGATTTAAAAATTTCTGATTCTGAAAAAAAAAATGATCGTTCAACCGGATCCCAATCACTCAAAACAGCCCGCTAGGGATTGATTTGCATCCGCAAAGTTTGACGTTTTGACATGTACAGCTGTCACCGAATCTCATTTTTATCGAAAACTTATTGGACAGAGCAGATTTTTGTCATATGGTTCCAGAATTATGGGTTCCAGTCCTACTCAAGCGTGGATCCCTCATTGATCCATAACAGGCAGATGCAAAGCCGTAATAAAGAAAATTATTAAAGACTTAATATGAAACCTCAAGAAACATGGAGCCGGTTTTATTTTAATTTTCGTTGGTTATATTCAAGCTTACAAAACTACTATACTATTCTAACGGCCAACAGATTTCAATAGTATTTGTCTAAAGTCAGAATGTGTCGAGATGTTTTCGGTTTTTAAATTTTTACATTCCATTCTAAACAAAACGAGCGGGAACGTTGTGAGACGCGGCAAAGGTCGCGGCTCTACTTTTATACCCGGTACTAAGTATTTGAGCTTATGATATATGTAATTTGTACAATAGATTTTGCATGTCGTTTGGTATCGCTGTTCGCAAATGGGACAATTTGGGTTTTGCCAAAAAACAATTTCATTAAAATCGGTCGAATCGTTTGGGATATTAATATTTTTTTTTCTGTTTCAATTTTTCAAAATTGTGGATGGCACAGATTTTCGTCCTTTGTGGGGGCGGAAGGGGCCTTATACTCTTCGACTACCTGGTATAATGAGTCGAAATATTTACTTTGCGAGGGTGTATGTATGTACATGACTAAAAAATAATTAAAAGTTGTGATATGCGGCAGTACTATTTTTATGAGCACAGATGTATATTTTGTTCAAAACGGTTTATTATACCGATACTCGAGGAGTATAGGGGTATATAAGATATATGGTGGAAGTGGATGCGGATTTCTTTGTTGTTTTTTTTTTTTTAATTTTTAGTTTAAAAAACGCAGAAAACTTTTGGGTTTTCTTTTTGTCCTTCGATAGGAGTCTTAAGGTATCGTTTGTAAAAATTTATCGCTAAAGGGCTAAGGCGCAGCCATTTGACCAAACATTCTAATGTCGCATTTTACCTTTAAATACCGTTCGGTAACTTCCCATATGCCATTTTACCGTAAAAAACTGTTAAAAATACAAAATGTTGTTATTTAAGAAAAGATTGCATTTCGAGTCAATAAACAAATTTGTTTTCGACTTTTCCTGAGTTTTTAAAGCCAAAATTGAAATAATCAGGCAGGTTCCGGGTTTCATTTACTTTTGCAGATTACGTTTTCAGTAAAAACGTTTCTTTTTCGTTTTTGGTGCTGCCGTTTTCACAAATTTTTGTTATCGATATATTTCGGTTTCTCGTCGATTCTGGCAAACAAAAGCTTCGAAAATATACAGCGTGATACAAATGCCTTTATTTTTTCAATTGCTTGTTTTGAAGCAAAGCGAAGGCAGAATGTGCGCGATTTAAGAAGATCAAGACATCTTAGATGCTACACCTGTATATTTAACATGTCTGAGGAGCTGTGAATAACAGCATATTATAAATTAAACTTCTAATGGTCAAACAATTAATTTGTTTCAAAAAAATTTTGAATTTAATGTGTCGGGAAATAGCTGTCTTTACCCCGCTGTTCTGTTACGCGTATGTTACTAATAAATCTTGCAGAATGTGAAAACGGGAGCACCAATTTATCTAATTTCAAAGGTAAATCGGAAAACTTTTGTGAAAGGGAAAACCGGAGCCTGGCTGAATAATGTTTAATATTTTTCAGACGGAAAACAAAAGCTACGAAGTGTTTGGGTCCGATTTATAGCTGAATTTATCAGCTTTTCAGAATTGAAAAGTTGAATAAAACGAGATGTAAGATACTTAAGGTATGTGAAACAACCGCTATCTCTGAAAAAAACATTAAAAATAATTTTTTTTTTGATTAAAAACAAAACACCATGAAAAAACATAATGCATTAAAAGTTTTTAAAGCCCCAAATCTTTCAGAAAAGTCGGTTCGCGTAAATATGGTGTTGCATAGTGTTATTATTAAAGCTACAATGAAGATAGCTATTTGAAGTGGCTAAGGGGCGACACCCTGCCACGGAATCACATTCTCTCTCTCTGTCACACTCTTGCTCGTCCAGTGTGCATCCAATGGCGATTGGTATGACGAGAGAGGGAAAGAGAGATGTAACGGACGGGGCGGTATGAAAACAACTGGAAAATATTTTAGAGTTAAAATCAACAATAAACGAGGTGCAAGAATTAATATTATAATATAAATAGCGGTCCCTCTCTCTCTCTTTCTCTCTATATTTTTCTCATCTATAATGACAAATGCAAGTGGAGAAAAATGCGCGTTCTGATTTTTTGCTTCTTACCATAATTTAAAAATTAAATAAATCGTAGGTTTACAAACATATGTACTAACTGAATACCAGTTGTTAGTAGAGTCGCGGCACAGGGTAGTTTATGTATCTTTTAAAAACTCGAAAAGCTCTGCACCGATTGAGTTAATATTTGCACACAATATGTAATCCGTTTCAAGGATGGTTTTCTATTATTCGCGTCAGTAGCATACCCTTGATTGCGGGAAAACAGATATTTCAACGCGCAGCAAGTATCAAGTATTTGGCGTACTCATTACAGATCTAAATTAATTTACTAAAATTTACTGTTCGGAACATAATGCCTCGCTGAATAACGAATTTGTATAGTCACACCATAAACAGAGAAGGCTCATAAAGACAATTTTTTAATATTACTGAGGAACAGGAATAAACTGAAGATTGCGCCGATTCGATATTAGTCACTCGGTCATTTGGAAAAACAGAAATATAAAGAATAAATATAGATCAGGATTTTATTTTAAAATTGCACATGAGCTAGCATAGTTGCGAGTCATGCGTCATTGAAGATTGTCGTCGATGTAGATTATTGTGGGGAGCAGACGATGCCGAACGACCACTATGATCAGTGATTATCATTAAAAAGTGCATTCTTTATTAACCCTTATAAGATTTACTGTTAGTACATCCATTTCGACCTATCTAAGTGGATGATGGAAAAGTGCCGGCCACGTTCATCTGAGCACAAAAGATGTAAAATGTGGTAGAAGTTAAAGTAGTACCTGCGCAAAATCTGGACCAATTATAACTTCAGAGTGTTGGACTATAAGTGTTTTAGTATGGGTAGACTGTGTGGGCGTGCCCATGGTTCATTGTTTAATCCACATTATTTGAATGGAATTTGCTTTTTAATATCCGCTCTCTTTATACACAGACAACAACAAAGAATATACAAACATACATTGTATGTATGTATACACGAACAACCAAAAAAAAGAAACGAAAGAAACCTGTCACAATTAAAATACATTCACTTTTAGTTTCATTGTGCTTGGCACATACAAAACGAAATTCTACGTAACATAGAAATCGAAAAAAATAATAAAAGACGGTTTATTTCATATTCAAACAATAAAATTTTTTTTTAATTTTTTATTAATATGCTTTTCCTAGGCTTTTTTTTAATTTTCAAAAACTGATATGTATTTCATGTTTTTTCAGAGGTTGTGCTTTGTTCACATAACTTATGTATCTTATGTCTGGCTGTATTGAGCTTTGAAATTTTAAAAAGCTGATAAATTCATCTATAAATCAAACCCCAACTTTATGTAGCTTAAGCTTACCGTCTGGGAAATATTAAGCTTTCAAATTCGAAATTGATCATTTTTTGCGGTATTTTTTTCAAAGTTTTGGCTTTAAAAACTCAGGAAAAGTCGAAAAAATATTTGTTCCTCGAGATACGACTTTTTCTTTACATACCAAAATGTTGTATTTGTAACAGTACCAAATGGAATTCAATGGTAAAATGCGCCATGCGGTTTGGTCAAACGGCTGAACCTTAGTCGTTAATCCATAGATACCTTAAACACAAGAATCATTTTTTTTTCGACTTTTCCTGATTTTCAAAGTCAAAATTTTGGCAAAAAGTACCGCAATAAATTATCATAATTTTCCAGACCGAAAGCTTAAGCTCAAAGTGTTTAGATCAGATTTAGAATTGCATTTATCAGCTTTTCAGAATAGTACGGCTTCTTTTTGGTAGCTTGCCCCCACACTAAGACTCCATACAGCAGAGTTGGTCGCACCACCGAGACGTAGATCCAGTGCATTAGTGCAGGTGACAGGCCCAATGTGCGGCGGAGCATCTTCTTGGATGCGTAAAGACAATGGTGAACTTCTTAACCCTTTCCACTATATTGGGTTTCCATGATAGTTTGCTGCCCATTACTATGCCGTAAGACACTTAAGTTATGTAAAAAAAAGACGCTCAACCTCTAAAAAAAAGTTTAAAAAAAACAACAGTTCTTAAAAATTAAAGAAAAAAAAATGTACGAAAAAAAAATAATTTTTTCTTACAATTTTGAAAGCCCCAGATCTATCAGAAAAAGTCGGTTGGTTCACAGCGGAAATAAAAAGTTAAATTTTGTTGCCTAGTATAATTACTGTCAGGGAAATATTAAGGCTAAAAAAAAAAAAATGCCTTAAGTACTTTTTTCGAAATTTTGACTCTGAAAACTCACGCAAACGTGAACTAAATTAGTTTCTTATTGTTCTATATGTATTACATTCGTATAGGGGAATTAAATAAGCGTCGTTTAAGTTATATAACAATAGCAAGAGAATCTTACAGAAACAGATGCATGTGGGATATTAACGGAGGTGAATGGTGAATGAAGGTGAATGGCGAATTTATTAATCGGGATAGCCATTGGTACCAATGGTACCAAGTTGACCAATTTACCCAATTGACATATAATTTCATTATCTTTGATCTGAAAACCTATTAAAATAAGCAAAAGTTCTCTTCTTCGGTATTTTTTGGTATTTGTATGGTCATGTTTTCATTTGCAATTCTCTCTTATAAGATAATGATTCTTGAGGAAAGTTGTTCTTCACACTTACTTTAAAGAGCCTAGTATTGTAAATTTTTTGTTAAAATATGAACTGATTTATAGCAAAATTTGAGTAATAGTAAAAATAGTAATAGTAAAAATCGTACGTTCGCAAGCAATACTTACCTAAATTTAAAAAAAACGAGGGGGAACGTTGTGAGTTGCTGCTGCGACCGCAACTCTACATTTATACCCGATACATAGTCAATATGGCTACATTAAACGACAAAGAGTGCGTGCGAGAGACACAGAAAATCAGTCAGAACGTGTCGACGGGCGCTGCGTAGCTTCTGCAAATTGATTTGTTACTTTTGGCTATAATAATAATCCGATCTTACTCGGATTCGGCAAGGTTCGGCAATCTGGTAGATATGGCCATTCTCTATGATTGTGCGTTTTTGATTTTCTTCTATCTTCAAAATTGTGGTTGCCACAGATTTTCGTTGTTTATGGCTGCGGAAGGGGGTGGGGCGAAATTTTGAAACACACTTGTAGCAGTGAGCTCTCTGAGCAAAATGAAATACACTTGTAACAGTGAGTTCTGCAGTGAAAAATTACAAATGTATGTTTTGTAGCAGTGAGAGCTCGACAGTCAGGTCTAATAGTCTCTGAGATCTGTGGATGCTCCAGATTTTCGTCCTTTGCGGGGCCGGAAGGGGGTGTGGAGAAATTTTGAAACAAACTCGTCAAGGTCCGATATTCCAGGAGTGTGGATACCAAATTTGGTTGCTCTAGCTCTTATGGTCTCTGAGATCTAGGCGCTAATCTTTTGCGCTAAGCAAAGCCGGCTATGATACGTGTGTGTTAGAGAGAGACGGGGCGAGAAAAAAATGAAATTGTTTTCTTCATTCTGGCTATAATAATGATACGATCCAATTCAGACTCTGCAGTCTAGAAGATGTTTTCATTATCTACGATTCTGCGTTTTTGGTTTTCTCGTATCTTTAAAAATGTGGATATCTGCTACAAGTGTGTTTCGAAATTTCGGCCCACCCCCTTCCGCAGCCTTAAGCAACGAAAATCTGTGGCAACCACAATTTTGAAGATAGGAGAAAATTAAAAACGCACAATCATAGAGAATGGCCATATCTACCAGATTGCCGAATCTTGCCTAATCCGAATCAGATCGGATTATTGTTATAGCCAAAAGTAACAAATCAATTTGCAGTGGCTACGCAGCGCCCGTCGACACGTTCTGACTGATTTTCTGTCTCTCTCGGATGCACTCTTTGCGTAATGACTATGTATCGGGTATAAATGTAGAGTTGCGGTCGCAGCAGCAACTCACAACGTTCCCCCTCGTTTTACTTAATGACATATGTTAATGTTTATCAAAAATTATTTTCTTTACTGCTCGAGCCGTCTTTACTCCACCGCTCCTTCTCACTACCGCACTACTACCGAATTTCAAAATCGGCTACCACTATTTTATTTAGCAAATAAAAATATAGATATTTACTTGATACGTCAGAGCTGCTCTAGAGTGTAACTCGGGGCGCAGAACCGACGACTTCAAGGTGATAGGTTTTAAATAATGAGTATCCATAACAACGCCTATATAGCCGATAGGATGAGGTCGATGGAAACGACCCCCAAAGGATTTCAAAGAAAAACGGCCATGCTGAATCCAGCGAACATCACAGCGATAAAGTCACGACGATAGTCAGAAAGGTACCAGTCCAGGACATCATATCCAATAAGATAACAATCCTGCAATGTGGAAATCCGGAGTCTCTGGTGACGACGGATCAGCTATCTATGATCGAGAGGTACATTCTGAAAAAGATTGTGACCAAGAGTTTTGGGAATATTGAGCTCCTTATTCGTCCATTCTATTTCGTACTGACCAGACTTAGCTTAGAGTGATACTCTCCCTATCACCTAAACCTAAATAACTTTCTCTGCATTATCTCTCTCTCATATTAGCTGTTGATGCAACCGGTCTCCTCTCTCCTCTCAGCTTTTACTGATTTCGGTTTAAGCTTTTGTCTGGCACTTTGGTCTGACGCTGATCTTGACGATCTTGCGATCGTCCATGAAGCAGACGCGGAGTGGCTTCAAAGAGCTGATCTTGGGCTTTAAGAAGCAATATGCTGCTGCCTAAATCTCCGAGGCGCAAGAAAACTACTCCGCGGGACTTGCAACTGCCAACTGACTCCCGGCCGCCGGCATCTGAAAAACTATGTTAACTCCGACATCTCCTTCAGTGCAGCAGATGATATCCTTTGCTACTCCAAGGGCAATGACAGCTGCTACTGATTCGGTAGCCGAATTTATCACCTCGGAGAGCATTCAGCTAGAAACTTCAATAGCGTGTCCGTCGATTCTGCAAACTCACTAGCTATCTCGTCCATTTCGGTGAGCTTTGCTTGATGTTTGCCTTTTGTTCAAGTATCTCATCTCTTACGATTTTGATGTTCAGGAGGTACCATGGTGCATGAGTAATGGTTCTCAGGATTCTGGACTGTGCTCGCTGGATTATGTCGACGTTGCTTCTGCTTGTGTTGTCCCATAACTCGGAGCCATAAATCCAGATAGGTTTCAGTACAGGAGGACTTTATAGTCCAAGCATAGGGGAGAGCGAGCGTTTATTATCCAGTGGAGATTACTTTCTTTAATTGTAAGATACGTCTTCTTGGCTTCTATGTGCTTGCGCCAGGTGAGTAAAACCCAGGTAAATCATTATCTTGCGGGACGCGCGCATTGTTTAGATCCAAAGGAGGACAGCATTGTTTATTAAGAGTAAAAGTAACATGGTTGCATTTTTGTTCGTTTACTCGCGAGCCATCTCTCCACAGTTAATAGGTGGGTGACTAGTTGGGTCTTTACTGGCCATGTGGAGTGACTAAGAATCGTGGTGTCATCAACAAACGTCGAGGTTGTTAGCTGGTGTTTTGAAGGGATATTTGCCGTGTACAAGACATAGAGGATTGGTTTGAGAACGCTGCCTTGGGGCACTCCAGAAACGATTATGGGATTATATGAGGTGCTTGCATTACGTCTCACAGAAAACCCTTTTTTGTAGGGATACAAGTCGAGCAGTTTATGGGTGTTTTGTGGTTTAGTTATTTTGTGCCAAAACCCGTTTAGTCAGACTCGGTAGAATGTTTGGGCGACGTCTAGGAATAGGGCATGTTTTACCTGTGTGGAATAGTTTTAGTAATAGCCGCGTAATAGCTGCTTAATTTTTGTTAAAAATTCCGTTGCGCATTTGGGCGTGTATTTAGGGTTTGGTCTTTTGAATATTTAATTTGCTCATTTGCGCGAGTATTTAATATATTTTATTCACCAATTTTTAACATACTGTTACATTTATACAGTTCGTATTTTCTGGGTTGAGAATATGAAAACAGAGAGTATTTTACTATACAGTGAGACTTTATTTTCTGCTGATTTTACGTGTTGTTCCAAACAACTCCGAGCCAGGACTCCGGCATGACAACAATAGTCAGCATACTTAATCTCCATTCGTTACACTGCCCTCCTTCAAGTTCCAAGTCTCCTCCATGGTAAAGTTCCAGTCTCTGGAGATGTATCACTTTTAGTTTCTCTCTTCGGTTGTCTTTTTTTTTTTTTTATGGGATACACCACGTCATTGATTCGTTTTATGATTGTATAAAGACCCTCCCAATGTGTCTGTAGCTTCGGGGATAATCCTTTCTTTCTTTGTGGATTATACAGCACCAAATCGCCATCGTGAAGCCCTTCAGTGTTCGCCCTCAGATCTTATCGGGCCTTTTTTCTATCACTCAATAATTGGATATTTGTGATTTGTGAATATCATTAAACTGGTCCCATCTGTCACCATCATTGATTGTTCCATTAAAAGTTGGGGTTACGCCAAATTTCAAATCAGCCGGAAGCATTAAATCGTTCCCAAATATTGCAGCCGCCGGAGTGGTCGCTGTCGCATCATGCTTTCCGGAGCGATATGCCATTACAAACATTGGAACAAGCTTATCCCAATTTTTCTGATTTGCGTCGACAACTTTTCTAAGATACTCCTCTAAAGTTCTGTTGAAACGTTTTACCATTCCATCTACCATTCCGAAGTCCTAATGTCTCGCATGCGCCTTTGAATGTTTGGTCAGAATGCCATTCCATTTTTACTCCGAATCTTGTTACCCAATTATTGATAAAAACGTTCGCCACTATCGGTGCCTCCAGATTTGGGATCGGATATACTTCGGGTCACTTACTAAAATAATCAATTACCACGAGCACTTATTTATATCCACTGTCCTTTTGCCATAGCATAACACACATATCGTTCACATTGACGGATCCACTCACTTACTGACTCTTGGCAACCAATCCAATAGAATTGTTTTTTAGTCTTCTCGATTGTTCTGTTGATGTCCAAGTGTCCGCCACCACATCCATTATGGTACTCTTTAATGACTTCTCTGATTCGTTTCTTTGGTAATACTAATAAATCGTTTATGGTTTTCCCATCCTCACTCTCCCATGCTCGGTATAGACAACCGTTTTTGAGGTGTAAGCGAGATGTAAGCGAGCAAGTATTGCTTGAAGGCAAAGTTTTGCAACCGCTCTATCCATCGGGCGAGCTGTCCTCCTGGATCCTTGAACTGTAGAACTCTAAGCGCTGCGTGATCAGTTCGTAGCTAAAATTGTTGCCCGCACAAATACTTTTAGAAGTGTTTGAAGCTCTCGAAGATTGTCAATAGTTCTCTTCTCGTGACACAGTAGCTTCTTTCTGGCTTCGTCAAAGCCTTGCTGTTATAGGCAATCACTCTCTCTTGTCCCTCAATTACTTGGGACAACACTCCACCAATTCCTGTGCCACTTGCATCTGTATCCAACATGAGCTTCTCTCCTGGTACCGGATAAACCAGGATCGGCGCTGAACACAGGAGAACTTTTAATTGTGGAAAAGGTTTTTCTTCTTTCTCTGTCCATTTGTAGCATTGACTTTTTCTTGTCAGTTCATGTATGCTACCTGCCACATTTACGAACGCAAGAACAAATCTGCGACAATAGGTGCACAGTCAGAAAAAACTTCTAAGCTCTTGTGAGTTTTGTGGACGAGGCCAGTTTTCCTTCTCTAGTTACTTGATGACCCAAATATTTAACTTTCGTTTGGAAAAACCAACATTTCTTTGGATTTAGTTTTAGTCCAGCTATTTTGATCCATTTAAATACTTCCTTGAGTTTTTTTTAAATTCGCGTCAAAATCCTTGTCCATCACAATAATGTCATATAGGATAACTAGGCAAGTCTTCCAGTGTAGTCTATTTAGCACACGTTCCATTAATCGTTCAAAAGCCGGAGCATAACAGAGGCCGAAAAACATTACTGATAATTGCCATAGCCCATCACCACTTGCCAATTATCGCTTCGTAAGTCCAAAGTCGAGAACTATCTCGCGCCAGATAGGGAATTAGGGAATCGCCTATTCTTGAAAGAGGATAACTCTCCTTTTTTGTTATATCACTTAACATCCGATAATTTACGCAAAATCGTGTACTGCCATCTTTTTCTTTTACAAGTACCACTGGAGAACTCCATGGACTAATGGACGGTTCTATTATTCTATTACGTTCCCTACGTGGTAGCTGGCGAATTGGTCCTGTAGTTCTTGTGTACATTTTTTATACCTTACCTGTCCTTCTTGTCACTTTATCCAATGCCAAAACTTTTCTAACAAGGAGGAAGCTTTTATCTTTTGATAGCAGATGAACCCAATTTTGTCTATGTAATTTTTTTATAGGCTCAGGTTCTACACTATAACTAATCACTTGAGATTCATTTCTTTCGCAGTCTACAAACATCGCAACCTCCTGATACTGTCCAATTAGTTCTCCCTTCTGAATAATTTAATTCGTTCTGGTAGACGTCGTCTCTACTTCTACTTATAGGCAATTCAACATTTCCATATATCAGAATAGCCATAAATGATCATGAAATCCGGTAACGTTGTCGTCTACGATATCAGCCACGATAATATCGTGTTCAAAATGTATATGTGCAATTCTAAAATCTCTTTTAATCACGTCTCCCATTCAGAGACTCCAAATTTCCTTTAACTATACCTCCCTTGTCTGGTCTGACGAGCTGGTGAGGTGGCTCTAAAGTGGGCCTAGCTGAGGCCACCAGACGGGTTGCAGGTTGCGGATAGCGAACGGCCTACCTCCATAGGTAGGTCAGCTGCGAATAAGCGGGCATCCCTAGAGAGAATACCAAAAATAAGCAGCCCCGGACAGCCAGCGGGTGTTCGCGAAGCAGCAACATTTACGATGCGCTTGTGGTGCCGCCTTTTATAAATAGCTCACACACTCCTCTATCCCTACACATTACCTACCCACATCCCAACCCCCACACTCACCTCCCACCGGGCCGGACTAAGTGTGTTATTCGACCCCCCCTGGGGGCCCTGCATATATAACTAGCCCAGTCGTTAACGAAGAGCTCAGAGACTTGGCAGCCTCCTGTTCTGGGGATACCTTATCCGGGCAACGTGGATCTCTGCCCGGACGGCCCTTACCCCTTCTCTGCAGTTCGTGGGAATAGAATAGAAGATTGGAAACAAAGGAGAAACATCAATGAGTCTGGCACTCCCAAAATGCCAACAGGGAGCAATCCCAACCAGGGAAAGGCAGCGCCCCAAAGGCCAGGCCCAATCCGCAACACAGCAGATAAGACCTGCGCAGCGAAAGACGATAGGGCGAACCCAATATATGCTCAGGTACCCTCAATATTAGAATAATTTTCCATTTCCCGCTACCTCAAATATGTTGTTGGTTATGAATGAATATGCAGGCTACTATTTCTACCTTTACCTGTCTTTTTGATCAGGTTTTGCATGCAAGAAGATCTATGGAGTTCATTTTAAAACTTGCATATACCATTCCGCGGGAGGGAGAATCTTTTGATAACAGCACGCCAGCTAAGAAAAAATAAAAGACTAAGAAAAAAATTATTGAAGAAAAGTTCTTCGACAAGCTATCACTAAAGGTGGACTGCCCCAAATAAGGATTTGGAAACACAAACGATGAAAACTCATCACGGATATTCTTTAAGAAAAACGAAATTACTGCAGAAATAACTGGGGTTTCAAACTGCAAAGAAAAAAAATACCCGCAAGTTTGGTGCATTTGCCTCGAAGACTGCAGAGCTGTTACTGGAAAAATATCCTGAAATGAAGCTAACTCCCACGCTTCATAAAATTCTGGCACATGGTATAATTTTAATTGAACATCAGAGAGTTGTTGGAGAGATGTCAGAGGAAGACCAGAAAACGAGAGACAAAGATTACAAAAAATACAGGAATATGAATACGTGCAAGACATCACAAATTAGGCAAAAGCAAGATCTTTTTAACAGCCTCTTCAGTTCCATATATTTCATCCATTAGATATGTGTGAGATCAGAAAATTAATCGGCAAGCAGTTAATCTTCAGAAATGCTAAGTTTATTTGATATTCCTGCCACTAAACAGGAAGTGGAGGATTATTTTACAGAAACAAAAAAACTCAACAAACTTTCAGAATAAAAAATTTTTTTTTTTTTAATATAAATAAATAAATAACTAATTTTTTTTAAATTATGTTAAGTTGAACATAAAATACAAAATAGTATTTTTCTGATTCCAGACTGAGTCTTTATAAGCGTAAAAGTCAGTCATTATATGATCGATTGCACAGGCTTGGCGAATCCTTCGCGGGAAATAAAATCGACAAATGGCTCACAAGCAGCGACTTCCTGAGCTAAAGGTGCCTTAGTTTTCAGGTGGATACGTCGAGTTTCCGGATTTTATGGCAATGTTTAAATCGGTGATTGAAGCGGATGCGGATCTCAGTGACATCGAGAAGTTCCAGCACCTTCGCTCTTGCTTCTCTGATGCGGCTTTGGATTCGGTTCGATCGTTGGAGCTCGTCAGTGCTTATCGTGCGGCTCTGGATATACTCAATAAACGTTTTCATTACAAAAGACTTGTATTTCAGGCACACATCAAAAAGATTATTGGGCTCAAGAGGGTAGACTCGCCTTCTGCTAAAAGGCTTCGGGAGTTATCGGATGCAGTCAATTTACACATGCGAGCGTTGCAGACTGCTGAGGAGATCTCAGGATTCATGGTCATCAACATGCTGCTGCAGAAGTTGGATTCAAAGACGTAAAGCAAGTGGGAGGAGCACACATCGTCGGATGCTATACCTACCTACAGCTGAGGAATTTTACGAATTCTTGCAGCAACGCTGCCAGAAAATGGATCGAAATGGAGGAAAAAACCATTCCTATACGCATGTTAAAAAACGTTTGTAGCTTCCAACTCTTCCGCCGACCCGTCTGTATGCGTCTTTTGCCACACAGCGGGCCATGGAATATATTCGTGCAAGATATTCGGAAATCTTTCACCGTTGCTGCGCCACAAAGAACTGAAGAAGCTTTCCCTATGCTTCAATTGTCTAAAAACGGGGCACCGGACCCGCGCATGCAATAGTTGAAAATGTAGAGTATGCGGCGGTAGGCATCATAGTTTGCTGCACTGCGATACTATGCAGCCCACAACACAAAGCTGCCCAGGTATTACTCCTCCCGATCTGGCCGTTCAACCAGAAGCTTTTTCCGTTGCTCAAGATTCTGTTAGCAGCTCGCCTCTTCATTCGTCTAGCTCTCTTGCTGCCCAAGGTCTTCACTCTGATGTCGTGCTTCTGGCTACAGCCGTGGTTCTCGTGAAGAATCGGTCTGGCGTTTTAGTTCCTTGTTGTGCCATCTTAGATTCAGGATCGCAGCTAAATCTCGTCACATCCAGGTTCGCCCAGCAGCTTCAGCTTAGGAGAACTCAATCGTCTGCACTTGTGTCTGGGGTGGGCGATACCAGCGTTTATACTGAGGGATCCACCAAACGCATTTGTATGCATTCTCGCACCTCTGCTTACACAACTACGCTTACTGCTCTCATCGCCCCCACGATTACCGATGGTCAACCAAGTATGGCAGTAAATGTATCCGATTGGAGTATTCCATCTAACATTCAGCTTGCCGATCCTGCATTTTGATCTCCTCATTGGTGCGAGCGTTTTTTATTATCTCTTCTGCGTAAGGCAAATCAAACTCACCGATGGCCTGCCTCTTCTGCAAAAGACCCGGCTTGGGTGGATCGTATCTGGCGATGGACAGAAGGTGTCAAGCCCGGCGCTTTTGGCAACGCACAATTGTCCAGATTCGGAAGCTGAGATGGAAGCAAGGTTGGATAAAACTCTTCGTATGTTTTGGGAAGTCGAGAATTGTGTGGAGGCTGGTTTGAATACCAAAGAAGAATTAGATTGTGAAGCCTATTTCGTAAGCCACCTTTCACGATTGCCATCCAGGGAGTATTCAGTTCGCCTGCCGCTAAAGAATAATACTGATTGCTTAGGAGAATCTTATGCTCAGGCTTATCGACGGTTCATCAGTCTGGAGCGAAAACTGGAGCGTAATCCTACACTCAAGGAGTGGTATTCCGCCTTTATGAGGGAGTACATTGATTTGCATCATATGCACCAAGTCAACCCTGATTCCCGTAGCCTCTGCAAATATTTCTTGCCTCATCACTGTGTCCTAAGGGAGAACAGTACGACGACAAAACTCCGTGTCGTTTTCGATGGATCCGCAGCTACATCAACTGGATATTCTCTAAATGATGTGATGATGACAGGCCCTGTTATTCAGCCAGCATTGTTTAACAAATTGATTCGCTTTCGAACATATCCAGTTGCTCTCACTGGGTACATTTGTAAAATGTACCGCTGCGTACGAGTGTCTCCACCCGACAATTTGTATCAGTGTATTCAATGGCGAGATTCCATTGAGGCCGAGGTTCAAGTCTGCACATTAGACACTGTAGTGGCGCCTGTCCAACAAAATATCGCACAACCGTCCCACGGTTGTCCCTTTCCTTAGACATGCACCCTAGCACTTTTAGGGCAGTTACGCGCAAGCAAAAATGACATAAGCTAACAGCGGCAACTGTCAATGTGTGGTGAGAAAAAGGGAATGAGAGAACCAAGGGCTCAAGCGGAAGGAGAGTGGCTTGTGCCTGTCTTTTCAATTGTACTCGCGATCCCAGACGGACGTCTGAAAAAACAAAGAAAAAACCAAAGCCAGTGCAGTGAAAAGAAGGCACAATTCTAACCTCGACCGTAATCAAGTCAACAGATCAGCCGACCGTTCCTACTTTTATTGAGCGAAGGCCGAACCCATCGGGTGAGTGAAATTGTACCCCAACTGCCGGCCAACGGAAAATTAAAGTTCATTTTCTTTCTTAAATCTTAACCGTAGGTTTGGCCGTACTTAATACCGTACGAAACGCCGGTCGTAGTGCCGTAAGCCGTACCCACCACATTCTCGTCATATTGCCGCACATATAAGTACCCATCGTACCGATCGAGTACCGTATGTGTTAGCCGTCTTCGACTCCAAATCTTCTTGCGGCTTGGCGTCTGCATACATGTGAGCATCACTGTATTTACCGCAGGGTGTACCGGCGTGGGTCCACACACATACAAGCCTAGCTCGGCCTACACAAGTGAAAAACAGTCGATGGGCTTATATCTACACGTGCAGTGACATATGTGTGAAGTCTACGATTCCCTTTCAGAGAACTTTCGTAATTTCTACGTCTCTTATGCAGCCTCGACACGAGATGAGGAGAAGAGACGTTCATCTATTCCTCTTCACCCACGCGCTCCCCAGCCGCCCGCATACGAACAGTAAGGCTAAAGGAGAGGACGATTACCGGTGCCGTGATACAGTTTGCGTTGTTGAAAAATGCATTGCCCATGCATTTGTTCATTTTGGAAAAATACTTTGGATACCCACTATTGTACTGACCTTAGAATTCACATTAAAAGTTAAATTCGTGTGAATCGGTTTGTTTAGATTATTATAGAGAAATGTGCAGCTGCAAAGAAAGGAACCAAGACTAATACTCGCGCATATCGCCTATCTACTCTGACACACTGATATTTACAAGTTTTCAGCCACCCTCATCGACCACATGGAAGCGCTTTCATCGTTGGATTTGATCGTAATGTGAGTGATAACCTGTGAACGTCTTCTATATGGGAATTCAAAATTCTAAGCGAGTCGAAGCGACATTAACGTTTCCATGCCTCGACCGTAAACTTCTCAGCAGTACTGTAACGCTGACCAATCCAAGTGTTCGAGTGTTTGTTTTGCTCTGCTCTTTCGCAAGCAATGTAACTTTCTGCAATTCTTACTCTATCGACAACCGAACTTATGATTGGGATTACCCCACAAGCAATTGCTGTGCATTTTAAAGATGCATCAATCCGTCCCTTGTTTTTGCATTTAAACTGAAAACCATTCGAATATATTTCTATTTGTGTAACGGAATTACGATTATTCCTGAATATACTCTTTATCATTAGCCGACCCTAGTCTAATAAGATCTTTCATCATGATATTTTTATATAAATATTTAATCTTAATAGCAGCTTATTTGAACATATTATCATTATTACCTTTAGTAGCCTTTATATATATAACCATTTAGCAGCCATGAGAGCTTTTAGGAACGTTCAATGAATAAACTGTTTATAATGAATTCCCGTTAATTGTTGCCGTTATTAAGGATCATGTGGCGCCGAGATGACGTAACCTAGCAGAAGTAGAGCGTTTATTTTAGGGATCGTTACCAATTACTCAGCCTATTTGGACCGGTGCGATCAAGGAAGGGTGGGCATACCGAGTTGCAATGACACCGCAAGCAACTCCCGCTCGAATTCGTTCCGCTGACTCATCTCCCTACACTGTCATTTCTCTTTAAATTTCTTCCGTCTGAATCTTGAACCGCACGCGAAACTTATTTTTATTGTCTTTGTTTCTAATGCTCGAGCTCGTGACGCGATCTCTCCCTACCCCACCCCCACTCTACCCGACTAACCATGAGACCGGCAGCAACGCGTGCATGGATCTCGATCATACCCTCCATCTGCTCGTCTACCTAGCCTCCTGCTTCGTTATCTGTTACAACAACGTCACATACGGGACGAGGGCTGCATCATTTTTAGCGGTCCGCGCAATGTACCAGCTGGCCATCGACGAGGGTGAGTCCTACCCTCTTT
Source organism: Drosophila lowei (assembly GCA_008121275.1). Taxonomy (NCBI): domain Eukaryota; kingdom Metazoa; phylum Arthropoda; class Insecta; order Diptera; family Drosophilidae; genus Drosophila; species Drosophila lowei. Next base: position 2,654,988 of record CM017778.1, read on the forward strand.
TCTCAGCTGCTCTGCGGCAGGAGTTTTACGTGGATGATCTTATTTCGGGCGGTAATTCGGTCGTACAGGTCATGGACAAGATGCACCAAACATCAGCCTTACTGTCCCGTGGTGATTTTAAACTTAGAAAATGGTGCTCCAGTCAACAGGAAGTACTTGAGGGAATCCCTGAAGATGACATAGAGAAGTTCCTAAAGTTTCATGATGGAAGCGACATAGCCAAAACTCTCGGCTTAGCGTGGGACCCTGCTTCGGATCAGCTGCTTTTTGCCTTGTCTGCACTGGACACAAACTCATAGCCCTCAAAGCGGTCGGTTATATCTACGATTGCGCGTTTCTACGACCCTCTGGGATTGATAAATCGAGTCATTGTCAGGTGCAAAATCTTCCTTCAGCAGCTTTGGAGAGAAAATTTGGATTGGGATGAAAGCCTACCCTCAGCGTTGCATTCAACTTGGATGGACTTGAGAAACAGTTTGGCAAGCATTTCTCGAATCTCATTTCCTCGCTTGGTTCTTCATTCTAGTGCGGCTACAGAATTTCACGGATTCTGTGATGCCAGCATGGAAGCATATGGCGCTTGCGTATATGTCGTGTCTAGGGAAGTCCAGTCATCGAGCCACGTTTGTGCTCAAAGTCGCGATTGGCGCCACTAAAGACATTATCGATTCCTAAGCTGGAATTAAGTGGAGCCCATTTGCTTGCGAAAATTATGCAGAATGTAAAGGACATGGGAATCTTTACAGGTCGGTTTTATTGCTGGTCGGATTCGTCAACAGCATTATCTTGGATTAGGGATGAGCCATCAAAATTTCAAGTTTTCGTGGCAAATCGAGTGGCATCAATTCAGGAGTTGACGGCAGCCATGGAATGGCGCTATGTTCCCACATCTTTAAATCCTGCTGATATTCTCTCGAGAGGCTCGCTTCCCAGCCATCTTATCCAGTTAGAGATATGGTTTCACGGCCCATCTTTTTTGCTAGGCTCCAAGGATAAGTGGCATGTATCTCCTGCTACCGACAAAGCAACTTTAGATCTTCGCAAGCGAGTATTGCTGATCACGTCTCCACATGCCGATCTCACGTCCGGATGCAAATTTTCAAACTCGTTCTTTCGCATGCAGCGCACATTCGCCTACATACATAAATTTATACATCGTCTTAGGTATCCAGGACTCACCGTTTCTGATATTCGGCAAGGAATGCATCTTTTGATTGGACACATTCAGCTGGCAAATTTGTGGATGAACATAAAGGAGATTCGACGCAATGGTCAAGTCATGAAATCCAGTTCTATTAGTTCGCTTAACCCATTCATCGATCATTCTGGACTACTTAGAGTTGGAGGTCGTCTTGGCAACTCATCGCTAGGATTTGACGCTCAGCACCCACTCATTCTGCCAAAGGGACATTCCATTACCTTTGCGCTGATAAGATATTATCACGAAAGAAACCTCCATGCCGGACCTCGCGCCCTGCTATCCAAAATTCGGCTGGAATATTGGCCCATTGGAGGTATTAAAGCAGTGTCAAGGGTCGTCAGCAAGTGTGTGAGATGCTTCAGGACTAAGCCGCGCATGGTTGAACACATCATGGGAGACCTACCTAAGGAACGTTTGGAAGGATCTCGAGCTTTTGAAGTCACTGGAGTCGATTACTGTGGACGTTTTTTCTACCGATCAGAAATCCGCACGAAGCCTCCGATCAAGTGCTACATTAGCGTATTTATCTGCTTCACTTCTAAGGCTATACACATGGAGCTCGTAAAGGATTTGACCACCGCATCGTTTCTAGACGCACTAAAGCGTTTTACTTCCACTCGAGGAAGGCCAAGTCAAATTTGGTCGGACAATGCGACAAACTTCGTTGGGGCCAAGAACGAGCTTCTGGAGCTAAAGAAGCTTTGTCTGAGCGAAACGCATATGAAGCAGGTCCATGAATCTTGCTTGGCTGACTTGATCGACTGGCGTTTCATCCCACCACACTCTCCGCATTTCGGCGGGTTGTGGGAAGCAGCCGTGAAGACAGCAAAATATCATCTGTACCGCTCAGTTGGACGTTCTGTGCTTAGCTTCGTCGAGCTGCGCACTCTGATCTGTCAGATCACGGAAACTGTTAACTCTCGCCCTTTGCTTTCGCTTTCAGAAAATCCTGATGATTTAGACGTTTTGACTCCTGCTCATCTGCTTCTAGGCGGCCCCCATGAGCAAATTCTCGAGCCTGACCTAACGAAGCTGAACTACAATCGTCTGGATGGCTGGCAGCGGGTCACCCAACCACAAAAATATTTTGGCGCCGTTGGCGCGAAGAGTATCTCACTCTTTTGCAAGAGCGCGCAAAGTGGCGTACCTCAGCACAAAACATCTGCAAGAAGATCTCGTCCTGGTGAAGGACGAAAATCTTCCTCCAATTCGTTGGCCACTGGCTAGAGTGGTCGATGTCGTTATGGGCAAGGACGGAGTGTGTCGCGTAGCTGATTGAAGGACATCCTCAGGAAACATCAGAGAGCCGTCACTCGGCTATGTTTGCTGCCCCTTAAGGAATCTGTTGAGAGACAGAATCCCTCCCCAACGGGGGGAGTATGTTCGGGCCAGCCGCCAAAGAATGAATGAGACAGTAAATTTAAGCATTGTTATGCAGAGCGAGCCGCCTATGTTTTGCAAACGTTGACTTTCTGCAGAGCTGCTGCGCTCTCCCGCTAAAAGGGCTCTCTGCCGCCGCCACTTCGGCAAATACCTTGATCTGCCGCCGCCACTTCGGCAATCACTTTGATCTGCCGCCGTCGTCTATTTAGTTCTATGCTAACCCCTCTGCGCATTGGTTGCATATCGACCACTCATAAAATGTATCTGGCCATAGCAAGCAATCGGCTTCCGCTAAGCCACCAAAATTAAATACATATTATAAAGTTTAAACCAAGTTCTCTTTTTTATTTTGGAAAGAAATAGGTGCAAAAAAAGCTTGGCATCTCAAACAAATATTTTATAGTCAAATTGACCATTAAATGTACTTTATCGATATAAAAAAACAAAAATTGAGCATTTTACATTTTACACCGGCAACAAGGTTCAACTTTAACACATTATTGTAAAGCTTTTAGACATTGAAGCATAATTCACATAAACGGACTAAATTTTGAATGATTTTTCTCTTAAATGCAGTTTGTTTCATGAAGATATCTTTATTCGTTCAGAAGTTATTAATTTAGCAAGCTGAAGCAAGCCAGCCCCACGAACAAGTGGCTGAAAAATGTTGAGTGGGCTTCGAAGGTGCTGCCGAGGGAACCCCTCAGCCAAAAAGGCAACGCTCTCAGGAGACTCCTGGGCCAGCACCGAAGCAGATTGCCAGAGAAAGGACGCTGATTGGAGTCCTGGACAAAGGCAGCACGGACTCAAGGAGTCCAAGGAATCAGTGGAAGTGGGTGGATGTGGCACTGGCCGACCGCTGCTTCGAGCTGCTGGAAAAGCAGCCCGGACCCGCCCAGTCAAAGGCATGGGATGGTACGAGGGCTGCATTAAAATGATAGCCTGTGAAGACAAAGCAGCGGTAGCGCAAGTCGGAGAGGTCTACCCAGGGGCGAAGCTCGTCGCTGTAGACTGGAGCGAAGTGCCCAGTAGACCTAAGGCGAGAGTTTGGGTGCCCGCCTCAATGAAGGAGCCGGATCGCATCCTAAAAATGCTGCATAAATGCAACCCCCACCTTCCAACATCGGACGGGAAGGTGGTCAAAGTGGAGACGCCACAGAGCCCAACAAACGAGGCGGTGGTCGTCCTCAATAAGGAATCGCTGACCCCGATTGAGACTGCCGAAGGCGAACTCAATTTCGGGTTGAGCTCTGTGATCATAAAGGTCTACAAGTCGGATGCAGCGGCCGAGGCGGGTCTTGTCGACAAACCAGTCGAGCAGAACTTTGCCTCGGAAAACGAAACACCCGACGATGAGACGTAGACGGACCTGGAAGGTTACTCCTTTGACAGCACGCTGAGGCGTGAATTCTAGGCGATGTGTCACGATGGGGAGATCGTAGACGACCTAGACGCCGTCATTACAGTGGTGGAGAACTCTAAAAATAACTTGAAGGATTCTACAGATCAATCTTCACCACTGTAAAGCAGCTTCCGCTGCTCTAATACTCCGCTTAGACGAGAGCGGAGCGGACGTAGTCCTAGTCCAGTAACTTTGGATAGTGGGAGACATGGTTTGTGGACTAGCGACGAAGGAGTACATGATGGTTGTAGCTCAAAATGAAGGTAAGCCCCGTATCTGCATACTTGATAGAAAGAACTTAAATATCTTTCTGCACCATAACTTTAGCGAGTGCGGCAAAACGGCGGCAAGCCTAGAGCTGCAAGGGACACATCTATGACTGATGACGTCCTACATGGCCCATGAGAAAAGTGATCTTCCTAATAACCTCGTTCGTAAGCTAGCCAATGCCAACGAGAGCTCGGACATAGACTTATTAACAGGTTGCGACGCCAACGCTCACCACACCCAATGGGTGAGTTTGGACACAAATGTAAGGGGTGAGTCACTTTTCAGCTTCATCCTAAGCTCAAATTTATTTATTTGTAATCGTGGCAATGGCCCCACTTTTATAATTAAAAATCGACAGGAGGTTATTGACATCACTTTCGTGTCATACAAACTGGTAGACGTAGTCAAGAGCTGGAAAGTCCTAGAGGACCATTCCTTCTCTGACCACAGGTACATCGAGACGGTATGCACCAATACCCAAGAACAGGTTGCAAGCAGTGCAGACAGTAAAGCGATTGGCAACGCATTGCTGTCAAGCAGTATCGTACCCGAAAAACGTTTGAACATGGCTCCAGTATCAAAACGTCTGAGAGAACAATCTGGAACTGATCTCAAAGGTTCGAAGAGTTCTGAAAAAATACCAGATAACATACAGAAAGCCCTAGACAGAATGTTTGCTAAGCAGGATGAATTAATGAGAGTGTATTTCAGGCTACTGAGGAAAAGTTTACAAGTATGACTAATGAAATTCTTGTTCTGCAATCCACGACATGCAGCAGCAGATCATATAACTCAAAAATGAAGCACGCGGTATGCAAGAAATACGTGCGCAAGTTTGAGATCTAAGCCCACAATGTGTTGAGCGCGCCAAAGCAGACATTGCTTGTGATCTCCGTATTCATGGAATACCCTTTGAAGAAGGTGAAATGTTGAAGGTCCGATTCAACAAGATGTGCTTTGCCCTTAACCTAACACCCACCCCGAGGGTGAAAGACATTTTTAATATCCCACCGAGAACTCACGGAACAGCTGTTGATCCAAGGACTATCCTGCGACTAGAGAGTGTGAGTGTTGGCAACTATCGAAATCGAAACGAGGGGGAACGTAGTGAGTTGCTGCTGCGACCGCAACTCTACATTTATACCCGATACATAGTCATTGCGCAAAGAGTGCATCCGAGAGAGACAGAAAATCAGTCAGAACGTGTCGACGGGCGCTGCGTAGCCACTTCAAATTGATTTGTTACTTTTGGCTATAATAATAATCCGATCTGATTCGGATTCGGCAAGATTCGGCAATCTGGTAGATATGGCCATTCTCTATGATTGTGCGTTTTTAATTTTCTCCTATCTTCAAAATTGTGGTTGCCACAGATTTTCGTTGTTTATGGCTGCGGAAGGGGGTGGGGCGAAATTTTGAAACACACTTGTAGCAGTGACCTCTCAACAGTGAGTTCTGCAGTGAAAAATTACAAATAGTTTTGTAGCAGTGAGAGCTCGACAGTCAGGTCTAATAGTCTCTGAGATCTGTGGATGCTCCAGATTTTCGTCCTTTGCGGGGCCGGAAGGGGGCGTGGCGAAATTTTGAAACAAACTCGTCAAGGTCCGATATTATAGGAATCTGGATAAAAAATTTGGTTGCTCTAGCTCTTATAGTCTCTGAGATCTAGGCGCTAATGTTTTGCGCTATGGCAAAGCCGGCTATGATACGTGTGTGTTAGAGAGAGACAGGGCGAGAAAAATGAAATTGTTTTTTCTTCATTCTGGCTATAATAATGACACGATCTGATTCAGATTCTGCAGTCTAGAAGATATGGTTGTTCTCTACGATTCTGCGTTTTTGGTTTTCTCGTGTCTTTAAAATTGTGGATGCCACAGATTTTCGTCCTTTGTGGGGGCGGAAGTGGGCGGGGCGAAGTTTTGAAATACACTTGTAACAGTGACATATCACAGAAGGCTGGATACAAAATGTCGTTGCTCTAGCTCATATAGTCTTTGAGCACTAGGCGCTGATAGGGACGGACAGACGGACGGACGGACAGACGGACAGACAGACATGGCTCAATCGACTCGGCTATTGATGCTGATAAAGAATATATATACTTTATGGGGTCGGAAACGCTTCCTTCTGGACGTTACACACATCCACTTTTACCACAAATCTAATATACCCCAATACTCATTTTGAGTATCGGGTATAAAAACCGCTATCACTGGACTTAATGGAATTCGACTCGCAGGCTGCTTTTTATACCCGATACTCAAAATGAGTATTGGGGTATATTAGATTTGTGGTGAAAATGGATGTGTGTAACGTCCAGAAGGAACCGTTTCCGACCCCATAAAGTATATATATTCTTGATCAGCATCAATAGCCGAGTCGATTGAGCCATGTCTGTCTGTCCGTCTGTCCGTCTGTCCGTCTGTCCGTCCCTATCAGCGCCTAGTGCTCAAAGACTATAAGAGCTAGAGCAACGACATTTTGTATCCAGACTTCTGTGATATGTCACTGCTACAATTGTATTTCAAAACTTCGCCCCGCCCACTTCCGCCCCCACAAAGGACGAAAATCTGTGGCAGCCACAATTTTAAAGATACAAGAAAACCTAAAACGCAGTATTGTAGAGAATAACCCTATCTTCTAGACTGCTAAATCTGAATTGGATCGTATCATTATTATAGCCAGTATGAAGAAAACAATTTCATTTTTTCTCGCCCTGTCTCTCTCTAACACACACGTATCATAGCCGGCTTTGCATAGCGCAAAACATTAGCGCCTAGATCTCAGAGACTATAAGAGCTAGAGCAACCAAATTTGGTATCCACACTCCTGAAATATCGGACCTTGACGAGTTTGTTTCAAAATTTCGCCGCGCCCCCTTCCGGCCCCGCAAAGGACGAAAATCTGGAGCATCCACAGATCTCAGAGACTATTAGACCTGACTGTCGAGCTCTCACTGCTACACAACTATTTGTAATTTTTCACTGCAGAACTCACTGTTGATAGCTCACTGCTTCAAAATTTCGCCCCACCCCGTTCCGCAACCATAAACAACGAAAATCTGTGGCAACCACAATTTTGAAGATAGGAGATAGGAGAAAATTAAAAACGCACAATCATAGAGAATGGCCATATCTACCAGATTGCCGAATCTTGCCGAATCCGAATAAGATCGGATTATTATTATAGCCAAAAGTAACAAATCAATTTGTAGTGGCTACGCAGCGCCCGTCGACACGTTCTGACTGATTTTCTGTCTCTCTCGCACGCACTCTATGTCGTTTAATGTAGCCATACTGACTATGTATCGGGTATAAATGTAGAGTTGCGGTCGCAGCAGCAACTCACAACGTTCCCCCTCGTTATATTAATGAGCAGCTGTCTAAAGAAAATCTGGCTGCTTTCAAAGAGGCGATGAAAATGGAAAAAAAAGCACTATCGGCAGTTTTTTCTCGTCGGGCGATCGTGCATGTTAAGAAGCATCCAGCTGGAGAGATTTTTAGAGTGGAGAAGCTATACTGAAGGAGTGACAGATGGCCATAGCGATGGCATCGTGTTAGGCCTGCATCTAGTCAATAATAGTAGGCCAACAAATTTTTCAAACACTGCAAACACATTATTGGCCGCGAGTGCATGCCTTTTGATCTGTGTTAAAACATTATTTAACTTTTTATTTTTCGGCGTCGGCTTGTCGTGTTTGTGTTGTTGCAGTGAGTATGCATTACAGCCCGCTCTCGTCTTGTAGCTTTTGTTGTGTTATCACTCTCTCCCTATCACCTAAATAACTGCTCTTTCTCTCTCGCCCTCGAACTTTCTGTTCAGTAGCTCTCTCTCTCATTAGCTGCTGCTGCGACTGCTCTCCTCTCCTCCTATTAGCGTTTGTCACACTGGTCTGATAGCCATTTGTTCGTAAATTTGATTTGAGTTTATTTTTGTTCAAATTTGTTTTTCCCATATAATGGAGTTTACTGTGGTCTGTGCCAAAAAATCCTGTCGGAAAGAGATCACTCATGATCAGCCGAGTATCCCCTACTGGCTCTGCGACAACGTAGTGCACGCAAAATGCGCTGGGTTTACGGGTCTCGTGAGTGATGCCATCTCAAAACGTAATGGCTTGCACTACAGTTGTGAGGCATGCCGTGCGGTTGAGAATGACATGGTAATATTTATGAGGCAGACGCGGAAGGGCTTTAAGGAGCTGACCGTTGGCTTTAAAAAGTAGTACGATCGGCTCCTAGCCATGGAGTCTCAGTTAGG
>CM017778.1:2664000-2706447 GCA_008121275.1 Drosophila lowei
GGTGCCACTCAAACCCCAATAATTTCAGTCACGGTGCTGTGCAAATATTTTAAAGATTGAAATTGAATATCATTTTGGACCAAGTGGTGTATTACCATGCATATCAACATATCATATCAAGGACGAAAAAAATATCATATTTTAAATGAAAGCTACGGAATAACTCTTATTTTTATCTTTTAAAATAAAAGTCAAATATAATTCTTATTTCTTATTTTTATTGAAATAAAAAAAAAATTTTATTTCTTATTTTTATTAAAAAATCTGAAATTCCTGTAATTTTGATTTTTTAATAAAATTTAGAATAAGAAGTTATTTCTTATATCTCTAAATATGATTAAAATATGAATTTTGGTGTATTCCATGTTGGCGTAACATTTTTCCTTCACATTGATTTTTTAGGTAAAATTAGCATTCATAACTCTTCTTTGCGGTCCCTGATTTGAATTCATTCAATATATTTTGCGCATGGTTAATTCGTGTTGGAATACGCCTATTCCCACATTCAAATAATAACATTAAATAATATTATCGATATGTTAGGTATTATTATTATGAGTTAGTCTGGTCACACTTGAAGTGTCGACTCTCTCTCTTTTTGTGATCTCAAGTGTGTGGACCGGTGTTGCAGCAAAAGTAATCAAGAAATACATAAATAATCTTTAAAGCAAAACATAGCTTGGTACTGTTATTCGTTTACTAATTGTCATAGCTAGTCTACCAATAGGTTATGGGCCCAGTCCACGCCAATTTAAATAAATTAAATTAATAACAAATAGTTGTGAAATTAGTTCCGCGTGCGTTCTTGTGTGGTTTTTTTTGTAGTGTGTTGTGTATAATATATACATACATAGAAAATGGAAAGAAATAAGCAACATATTAAGCCTTTTTGTGGCGAGAAATATTCTATATGGAAATTTAGAATCAGAGCTTTGTTTGCTGAATTAGAGGTGCTCCAAGTAGTCGATAACATAATGCCTAACGAAGTAGATGATAATTGGAAAAAGGCAGAGCGATGTGCGAAGAGCATTTTAATTCAATATTTAGGCGACGCATTTCTAAACTTCGCGGCAGGCGACATTTCGGCACGTGATATTCTGAAGAATTTAGACGCCATATATGAGCGTAGAAGCCTTGCGTCGCAATTAGCTGCACGTAAACGTTTAATAACACTCAAACTCTCAAGTGAAATGACACTTTCGAGTCATTTTGTTATATTTGATGAAACAGTGAGTGAGTTTTAGGGCGGGCGCTAAAATGGATGAGATGGACAAAGTGGCACATTTGCTGCAGACTCTACCTTCAACCTATAATGGTGTCATCACGGCAATCGAAACTTTGTCAGATGAAACTCTATCATTAGCGTTTGTAAAAATAAATTGTTCGACTACGAGACAAAATTAAGAAATGAAAGTACAGATACAAGTAGTAAAGTCATGAAGGCAGTTGTAAGAAATAATAACAATTTTAATAATCGTAAAACGTTTGGATCTAGAAACACACGGCAAAGATATTATTTAAGGGAAAAGCTAGAAGTAACATTAAATGCCATCACTGTGGCAAAGAAGGGCACATGAAAAAAGACTGTTACCAGTTTATAAGGTTAAATCAAAACAAAGAAAATTATAAACATAATAAACAAGCTCAGCTTGCAGCATCGGAGCCACGGGTTCGCATTTATGATGCGGAAAATGACAAAAGTGATCAAATAAATAATGAACTCGGTTTTATACTCGATTCTGGTGCAACGGATCATTTGATCAATGATGACTCGCTGTACGCCGATTGCATCGAATTGGAGCAGCCAATTAAAATCGCTGTGGCAAAAGAAGGCGAGTTTTATATGCCACTAAGCGTGGAATTGTGCGGCTGCACAATGGACACAATATCACACTGGAGGATGTGCTCTACTGCAAGGAGGCAGGAAACCTCATGTCTGTCAAGCGTCTGCAACAGGCAGGGATGTCAATTAATTTTGACTGTGGTGGTGTCTCCATATCAAAAATGGAGTAATTGTTGTTAAACATACAGGTATGTTGGATATACCTGTAGTCAAATTCCAAGCATACAGTGTAGATGCTAGGAACAAAATAATTATCGATTATGGCATGACAGGTTGGGGCATATAAGCAATGCAAAATTGCTTGAAATAAAGAATAATAATTTATTTAATGACAGTAATCTTCTTGTTAATTTAAAAATATCAGATGAAGTTTGTGAGTCATGTTTAAATGGGAAACAGGCTAGGTTGCCATTTAAGCAATCTAAAGATAAAAGTTATATAAAACGACCCTTGTTTGTAATACATTCAGATGTATGTGGCCCCATTAAACCAGTTACACTAGACGATAAAAATTATTTTGCGATCTTCGTAGATCAATTTACACATTATTGTGTAACCTATTTGTTAAAATATAAATCAGATGTATTCAATGTATTTAAAGATTTTGTAGCAAAGAGCGAGGCCCATTTTAATTTCAAGATTGTCAATTTGTACATTGACAACGGTAGAGAATACTTGTCGAATGAAATGCGTGAGTTCTGCGTTAATAAAGGAATAAGTTATCATTTGACAGTGCCACATACACCTCAGTTGAATGGTGTTTCGGAGCGAATGATAAGAACCATTACAGAGAAAGCTCGTGCTATGGTAAATGGTGCAAAATTAGACAAAAGTTTTGGGGTGAAGCTGTGCTAACTGCAACATATCTAATCAACAGAATTCCAAGCAAAGCACTTGGTGATTGTAAAATGACCCCATATGAGCTGTGGCACAATAGAAAGCCCAATTTAAAATTTTTAAGAGTGTTCGGTTCAACCGTGTATGTGCACAACAAAATTAAAAAGGTAAATTTGATGAAAAATCATTCAAAGCTATCTTGATAGGGTATGAACAAAATGGACTCAAATTGTGGGATGTCATTAAAGGAAAAGTTATTGTTGCAAGAGATGTTGTCGTAGACGAGACTAATATGCTTTATTCTAGAGAAGTAAAATTTGAAACAGATTTCCCGAAAGAGAGTAAGGAAAGAAGTCAACAAGAATTCCTGAATGAGAGTAAGGAATCTGATCAGCTTAATTTATCGAATGATAGTACGGAATGTGGAATCCTGAATGAGAGTAAGGAATGTGATCAGTTTTATCTCCCGAATGATAGTACGGAATGTGGAATCCTGAATGAGAGTAAGGAATGTGATCAGTTTAATTTCCCGAATGAAAGTACGGAATGTGAAATCCTGAATGAAAGTAAGGAATGCGAAAAGCTGAATTTTCCGAATGAAAGTAGGAAAAGAAAAACTGATTTCCTGAATGATAGTAAGGAATTATATATCCCGAATGAGAGTAAGGATTGTGAAAAAGCTGATCAGCCAGATAATTGTCGTGAAGAAAATAAGGATACTAATATAATTAGTAGAAAAAGTGAGAGGTTAAAGTCTAAGCCGAAGGTGTCTTATAAAGAACATGATAAAAGCTTTAACAAATTTATATTAAATGCCCATATAATGTTTGATGAAGTTCCAAATTCTTTTGATGAAATAAATTTTAGGAATGATAAATCTGATTGGGAGGAGGCAATAAATACAGAGTTAAATGCCCATGAAATTAATAACACCTGGACAATTATAAAGAAGCCAGAAAACAAAAATATTGTAGACAGTAGATGGGTATTTTCCATTAAATATAATGAACTAGGAGTCCCAATAAAATACAAAGCTAGACTGGTTGCAAGAGGATTTACTCAAAAGTACCAAGTAGACTATGAAGAAACATTTGCTCCCGTTGCGAAAATTGCCAGTTTTAGGTGCGTACTATCATTGGCAGTCCAGTTTAATTTGAAAGTCCATCAGATGGATGTTAAAACAGCTTTCCTCAATGGTACATTAAGTGAGGAGATATATATGCGGCCTCCTCAGGGCGTATCATGCGTGCTGGGAATGTATGCAAACTGAACAAAGCCATTTATGGGCTCAAACAAGCAGCTAGATGCTGGTTTCATGTATTTGAGCAAGCATTGAAAGAATTCGATTTTGTAAACTCTCCCGTGGATCGTTGCATATATATTCTTGATAGAGGTGACATAAAGAAAAACATATATGTATTATTATATGTTGATGATGTAGTAATAGCGACAAGGGATATGGATAGAATGAATAATTTCAAAAGTATTTAAGCGAAAGATTTAGAATGACTGACTTAAATGAGATAAAAATTTTATCGGTATCAGAGTAGAAATGTTTGAAGACAAAATATATTTGAGTCAAGCTGCATATGTAAAAAGAATTTTAAATAAATTTAACATGGATAGTTGCAATTTAGTCAGTACTCCATTACTAAATAAACTAAATTATGAGTTACTTAACTCAGATGAAGACTGCAATGCTCCATGTCGTAACCTTATTGGCTGTTTAATGTACATAATGCTGTGTACACGACCAGATTTAGCTACCGCTGTAAATATCTTGAGTAGATATAGTAGCAAGAACAATGCTGAGTTATGGCAATGTTTAAAAGGGTTATTAGATATTTAAAGGGAACTATTGATATGAAGCTTATATTTAAAAAGAATACATCATTTGAAAATACATTAGTTGGCTATGTAGACTCCGATTGGGGTAGTAATGAGATTGATAGAAAAGTACAACGGGTTATTTGTTTAAAATGTTCGATTCCAATTTAATTTGTTGGAATACAAAAGACAGAATTCAGTGGCAGCTTCATCAACTGAAGCTGAATATATGCCCTATTTGAAGCTGTAAGAGAGCTTTATGGCTAAAGTCTCTTCTAAATAGTATTAATCTTAAACTCGACAGACCCATTAAAATTTATGAAGACAACCAAGGCTGTATTAGCATTGCAAATAATCCCTCATGTCATAAAAGAGCAAAGCATATTGATATAAAATATCATTTTTCAAGAGAACAGATAGAAACTAATGAGATTTCTCTTGAGTATATTAATACAGACAACCAACTTGCTGACATCTTCACGAAGCCACTACCTGCTGGAAGATTTGCGGAACTGCGGAACAAATTAGGACTACTACAAGAAGAATGATTCCAATTTAATGAAAACATGAACATGAAGCTTTATTAACGAATTTATTACATTAATTCATATTTAATTTTTTTTTTTTTTTTGATTTGAACAAAAGAACCAATGAATTGTAAAAGTAATTTAATTTTATGTTAATCTAATTTTAAAGTGATCTGATCGGGTTTTTCTGGGTTTTCCCCGTATCCTTAGAGCAAATGCTAGATCACATAACACTTCCCAGAATGCACACCAACCACATTAGAATAACAATTGAATGTTACCTTTTGATTTAATGATGAAAACTTTTTATTTTTTTTATTTTTATGATTTTGATAATTAATGTTATTTTTGAGGGGGCGTGTTGGAATACGCCTATTCCCACATTCAAATAATAACATTGAATAATATTATCGATATGTTAAGTATTATTATTATGAGTTAGTCTGGTCACACTTGAAGTGTCCACTCTCTCATTGTGGCGAGTGTCATCTGGAAGTTGGAGACGCAGGATACCATCGTACAGAACGTTCCAATCAAGAAATACATAATTAATCTTTAGCAAACCAGATAACTTCGTACTTATTTGTTTACTAATTGTTCTAGTCACCAATAATTGAATGCCAGGTGTTTGCTGTTCATGCAGACCATGTAATCTGTGCCCTTGCATTCGAAACTCCGCTAACGCCCCTACAATGAAACACTAATACGGCAGCATTTGATATTCTTTACCCGTCCAGCGTTACCACGATGCACAAATTTTACTGGTAAAGGTGGGATGTTTATAACGTCCAGGTCCTCGCCTGGCCATCTCTATTAAAGTACTTATATATTCTTGCAATCAGCATCAATAGCCGAGTCCAGTGGAGGAGCACTGTTCGTCCGTCCGTCCGTCCGTCCGTCCTTAAAAGCGCATTAGTGCATCAGCGAGAACTCTGCAATTCCATAAGAACCTGAGCTACATTCCCGAGTTTACACAGGGTGCAGCAACGGAATTGAACCCGCGGCCGAGGAAGTCAATCAGCGAGTACTTTTAGAGCAAACCTTTGTTGTTAGGGCGTGGGCTCGGTCAATAAACTATTACCGCCGCTGCATACCTCTATGCATCAGAAAACAGGCGCGCCACTCAACGACTTGACTTGTAACATGAAGAAAAATTCAAATGTCCCAGTGACTCAAAGCCTGGTTATGGCATTTTTGGGTGAAAATTGCAAAATTTTTGCCAATGCCGCAACCCTTTCTGTCCTCGCCTTAATGCAGAACTAAGTCTCACGTGTGATCTGCAGTGCATACCGCCATTAGTGCTAAAATTTTGAACAAAACACGAAATTTAGTTACCATTTTCCTCGATACAGATATTTACTGACAATGATCGGCCAATAAAGCCTTGGCCGGAAATCCACTGTTTCAGCTGATATGACGGCAGAGGTTATATTAAAAATTGTAAGGTCGCGCTGAATATTTCGCGATCAAGGAACCCAATTCGAATCTCCCCGGTACAGAAAAAAAATGCTGGAACTTAAGAACGTAGCCAAGACCCGAAACTACTTAGACAGTCAAATAAAAGTTTAGGACGAAGCGGCAAATATATTTAGAAAAAGCGAAACTCAAAAGAGTTTCCATATTAACCTATGAGTTCAAGGGCGACTGTATATGTTTTATGGAAGACATGAGGCATCAGCAGCAGAAATCGTAGTATTTGAAACAGTAAATATGTACGGCTATTATATCCCAATGAAATTTATGTAGATCATATGATATCGAAAAATGACTGTTCTAGCCAGTTCAGGCGAAGAATGCAGGCTAGTGGCCATTAAAGGTTCGCATCTAGGTTCAAACATAAATCTTTCTTCTTAAGGATATTCACAATTGCTAAACCATAGTCTTCAGTCCGACTGATGCTACCGAAACAACCCTTTGAGCCGCGGAGTCTGGACTAAAAACTTGGTATTAATGGAAAAGAGACAGCTCCAGCCCATCGACAGGCTTAAGCCAGGATTTATGGCACTGTTGATAATAACTCTAATGGGGATAAGGCGTAACCAAATGGTGGCCGAGATAGCGGGCTACCCTAATTGTCATGACAGCCAGAAATCTGATACAAAATTTCGCTGTCACTAGGGCATTTTCACTGAGAAGTTTGTCTCGCAGGGCGCACAGACTGAAATTGTTCGGCCTGATGCTGATCAAAATTATGTGAGCTTGCATGAAAGTATGCACTGGTATTAAAACATCCATTTTCCTAAAACCTAATGAAAGCTCGAAGGGTATAGTATCTGGTATAATAAAGAGGGAATAGCAAAGTTTTAAAAGAACTTTTCTGCAAATTTAAATGGAGCCCGGATCGCAGTTTTCAGGAATCGGTCTTAAGACCTGCATTCGCTGGTTTGGCAATTACCGGCGACAATTTTTTAAAATTAGAAAATTATGATGAGAGATTTTAATTGAGATAAGAAAATATTTTGAGGATTAAATAATTTGCTATTTTTGAACGTCAATAAGAATTTTGTTCGATAGGGGCCAACCTAATTAAACATATGTGGCAGCCCGGATCGCAGCCCCTCAGCAACACTGACTTTAGAGTCGTTCGCTGGTGTGGCAACACCGGCGACTTCGGACAAGCGGTCTGGCATCTTATATCTTACTTCGACGCTAAGCACAATAAATGTAGTTTAAATAATAATTAATAAAGATCCGTAATAAGAACTCAAGCGTACATTGGCCAATGCGCTAAATAGTGTGTGCCCAATTCAGCCGAAAAGCGCCATCTATGGTGCTCTTGTGTGTGATAACCTTCACGGATGTACAGTGGCGAGCACATGTGGATACATGTTTATCACTCTTTCAGTTTAAACGCCTGTAAAATCTTTTAAAATGCATGCATCAATAAAGCAATGGAAGAGGAAGTTCGATGATGTAATGGCTGTCTAATTTGGTGGAACGTCTTTCCCCAAATGGTTGGGGTAAATCGATGGAATAATGAAGAGAATATTATCTTCATATTTTGGAAGCCAATTTGTCAAATTTTATAGACAAATGTGTCTACCCCATACCGAGATCACTTTTTGCAAGACGGTAACCCGACGCACCGGCTAAATTCGTGAAAAATCGTCCCAATAATTCGAGTTTTCACTTAATCCAGTGGCCTGCTCAATAGCCCAGATCTAAATCCCATTGAAAATCCATGGGCTCTGAATAAAAAACATTGGAAAAGTACGAGTCTGCACCAAAGGGATTGGATGAGTCTTTGGGAGCGCGTGCAGTCGGAGTGGCGCATGATACCTTGCAAGCACATACTAAATTTAGTCGAGTATGCCAAGCTAAGGCCCTTTGGAAAAAATATTTTAAAAATTATCAAAGTAAAAATTTGAAACGTGCAAAAGTGGATACATGGACTTTTTTGAAAAATTAAAATCTCTTAAGGAAAACGATCTCTTTGAATTGAAATTATTGTTTTTTTCTTTCTGACTAAATTAAAGAATCTATGAAACAAAATCACAAGGATTGATGCATTTTAAAGATTTTACAGGCGTTTAAACTGAAAAGTGATAAACATGTATCCACATGTGCTCGCCACTGTATGCTGAAAGAACCTATTGTTATGTAAAATGTTGACTTTTTGTTTTCTTAAAGCCCCATATGATCCTTAATTTTGTCCAATATTCTTGGAATCAACCACATCGAGACGCTGTATCTGGCGTTTACATAGGACGACGTTAGTCCTCCGACTCCTTCGTGAAGCTATACCATTTTTACCAGCTAAGTATTTTTGCATGATAAAACAAACTAGTTTCAAAGGGTATTTTACCAAAACCAATTTTTTAAACCAAAACAAACCAAATAATTGAAAGCTTGTGTACAATTTTACACAGTTACGCTTTTACATCCACTTCTAAAACATAAGGGATCAATAAAGACTTCTTAAATTATTTATACATTAAAATTAATTATCTTAAAGTAGGAACAACAAAAAATGCACAAATAAAATTATTATTATAAAGATTATTTCTTACATTTAATCGAAGTTTGTTTCTATTTTTAGTTTTTACTAAACACGTAACATCTGACCATAAACAAAACTGCGTACTCAACATGTAAATATCAGTTCCTGTATTTTTCTAATTTTCAAAAAATATGATGCACATATAATTCTTTGTTTGACGTACTGAACGGAATTTATATAAATTCCACGCGTGAAATAATATCCGAGTGCAAAATTTGCAGACCTCACTTTGCGGAAATCATATTGCTGGCGCTCCACTATATAATTAATTTTAATCGTATTTTCAAACTAATTATAGTTTATTATAGCACAATAAATCATGCATTATGTGTCAGATGTCATCTATCATGTTTTGAGTGCTTGTGAACGCCTATGATATATGTATACATTCCTTGCAGTCGCGTCATCCTAAATATAATCGGCTCAGAACCTATCGATATTTGATTTGGGGCTCGAACCAAAAAACAGTCATTTCAAATTGGAATAATTCTTCGTTAAACCGAAGTATTGAGTAAATTCATAATTATACCGAGTACTCAAAAAGAGTATAGGGGTATATTAGATTTTGGTGAAAGTTGATGTGTGTAACACCTAGAAGGAAGCGTTTCCGACCCCATAAAGTATATATATTCTTGATAGGCATCAATAGCCGAGTCTATAGGAACTATTGCAACCAAATTTTGTACCCAGTCTGGTACTCGCACCCGCTTCTTGACGCGAATTCGCATTTCGCGTCCACTTCCGCATCGATTTTCTTCCTCAGTCCGCTGAAGTGGTGACTTCAACTACCTTCAACTCCACAAAAAGTCGAGCAAAGGGAATTGAAAGATCATGCGATGCGACGGGCCAATGCAAAACGTTACACATCGATGTACATATGCGTGTGCAGCTTCGGGCTTTGGCTATACGTGTGAGAACGTAACAGTTATATTTAGGACACAAGCAATAACAACACAGCAATAGTTACTTAAGCGGGACAATACAATCATGAGCATAAGAATAGGGCAGTTGTAATATAAATGAACATTGAACTAAACTAAGCGGCTAATTTCCCAACAGGGGCCTTCCACGAGTTTTCAGAGTCGTATAGACTGGGTCACAAAATCAACGCCACATACTGCAAATGGGCGGAGAACACGTTAGGTTCATTAACTATTCGCTCCTCAACTCGCAACAACGAAAAAGAGCACCAAGTCCCCGCCTCTTCATGGATGAAGGGACTCAAACGCTGAAGACTGGGGCCTAGCTTGGTGCCTTTATGAACCCTTTCAATATCTTCTTGATACGCATTTTCTTGTGTCGTATTCTACGGATGACGGAATTTTTTCAAACTTGAGACTTATGTCTTTGCATTTTCGGATGAAGCTAAATACGAAACGAACACTCTTAGCAGTTTGAGGTGTGACGAGTATACCTCGAAGACATCTGATAAATAAGTGGATTTAGCCGCCACGGTCAGTTCGACCGATTTCCTCCTGGTTTTCATCTGCCGCTCTTCTTCGGAAAGCTCGAAATGCGGATTTCTAGGCCAGATCTCTTCTTTATCATTTAAAAACGCTGGTCCACTAAACCAGATCGACTGCACGATTTCCTCTACCTCACAACCTCTTGAAACCATATCTGCTGGGTTCTCTTTGTTGGCACATACCGCCTCGTAGCGTCACCTGACGGTTTGCAACGAATGGTGACAACGACGAAGGCTGGGAGCGGATCCAACCCTGAGCAGCGATTTGAGTCGGTAACAGAGATCTGCGAGGAGGTGAGCGGCACATAATTCAAGCATTGGGAGCGTTTACGTCGTGAGCGGAGCAACTGTCGATTTTGCAGTCAACAACGAGACCTTGAAACCTTCTGCAGTCTTTCTACGGATATAGACGCAGGCTCCATAAGCTCTCATGCATTCAACAGCAAAGGCATGTACTTGAATCGGTGACATGGGATCAGTATGCACAAATCGAGGTATGGTAGTCTTCTCCAACTGACCCAAGGATTCTTTTAGTAAGTTCCATGCTTTTCCAAGTTTATTGAAATTGACCTTATCCCAATCAAGCTTATTAAGCCAAGGTTGCCCTGCAGGATCTTTCCTTTAATTACTAAAGGACTTAACAAGCCAAGGGTTCAAACATTAATAATTTCCGATTTGTCGCTCGATACCCATGTTGACGTGTAAATTTTGAACTTCAAGACGACATTCTTAACGCCTTAGCTGACTCTGAGTCCGAGATCGTTAGTGGTTTAACTGTGCTCTCGTGGATGCGGTGTGAGCCTCCAGGTAAGTTCGAGAACCACTTTAGTCAACTCAAACCCAGCGGTTTGAAGAATCTGAGCCACATCAGGTTTAATTGTCTTTAACTCCTCTACGCAACTAGCACCAGTCAAAATAAAATCCAGAAATCGAGAACCTTTTTAGTCAACTCAAACCCAGCGGTTCGAAAAACCTGAGGCACATCAGGACTTTAATTGCACCAACCCGCACCAGTCAACATAAAATCCAGAAATCGACCGGAAAACTCATCACCAGTAACTCGCGACTGATACTCACTGTGTGTATCTTTCTTAACTTGTGAATTGATTCACCCAATACCAAGCAAATTGATATTAATAACCTTCCGCCGGATCTGTAAGCGCTGTGCAAGTCCTCAGTGATAAAATAAGCCGACCCAGAGTCAAGCAGAGCTCGGGCAAAAACATATTCACCATTTTTGTCCCGAAGCTTACGATCGACGTAGCCAAAATAACTCTATCCATAGCTGTCGCATGAGAGGATGAAGTGGAAGGTTGATTCTGTTTGGGAAGAGGAGAAGAATTCTGCGGGTGATGGCAACGCTTGGCTGCCCATATTTCTTTTGCTGACGTTTTAATCTGCCTATTCCTCCCACTGTCATTTTGACAAATTAAGAAGAAACGAGGGGAATGTTGTGAGTTACCGCCGCGACCGCAACTCTACATTTATACCCGATACATAGCTAAGATACATGGCTCTCTCCGCAGACGGCGTTAGCATTGAGCGACAAAGAGGGCGTGCGAGAGAGACAGAATATCAGCTCCGAGCGTGTCGTCGGGCGCTGCGTAGCCACTGCAAAGTGATTTGTTCCTTTTGGCTAGAAAAATGATCCGATCTGATCCAGACTCTGGTAGATATGGTCATTCTCTATGATTGTGTTTTGTTTTCTCTATCTTTAAAACTGCAATGCTACAGATTTTCGTCCGTTGTGGGGCGGAAAGAGGCGGGCGAGGTTTTGAAAACACTTGTAACAGTGACATATCTCAGAAGTCTGATAAAATGTCGTTGTTCTAGCTTGTCTCTGAGCACTAGGCGTATATAGGGACGGACATACGGACAGATGGACGGACGGACAGACAGACATAGCTCAACTGACTCGGCTATTGATGCTGATCAAGAATATATATACTTTATGGGGTCGGAAACGCCTTTTGGACGTTATACATCGACTTATACCATTATATTTACTAATATACCCTCATACTCATTTAGAGTATCGGGTATAAAAAAAGAAGATCAAAATCTCGGTAAGCATGATCATGTGTGTCCATTTTGTGTGCTCCTTTCTAAGGCTTACAGTTATTCCCCCTCGGCCGAAAGATCTTTTGGATACAAGTTCGTAAGTGAACGAAATTCTTATTTTCAAGTATAAACTTTTAACATACAAACCATCCATGAGCACGGTTGGCAGTTTTTTTTATTTTCCTTAATGATTTTAAAGGCTTTAAAGAGGCCTTAAGCCAAAGAAAAGCTCTCACGAGCTTTTGAAGCTTTTAAGCTACGCTTCAGCGCAGATCAGCTGCAGCTGGCGCTTTAGCACCGTCTGTGAGGTACACTTTACGTTTTGAACTTCTACGAAGATAGAGAAATGAAGAAAAACTTCTATAATATAAAATTCTCTAGTTAAATATTTGTAAGACTATTCCCAATATCCCACTCATTTTTACAGTTATAAATATTATTATTCCAAAATTACTTACTCCAAAATTATTATACCCGATACTCAAAATGAGTATTGGGGTATATTAGATTTGTGGTAAAAGTGGATGTGTGTAACGTCCAGAAGGAAGCGTTTCCGACCCCATAAAGTATATATATTCTTGATCAGCATCAATAGCCGAGTCGATTGAGCCATGTCTGTCTGTCCGTCCGTCCGTCCGTCCGTCCGTCCGTCCGTCCCTATCAGCGCCTAGTGCTCAAATACTATAAGAGCTAGAGCAACGACGTTTTGTATCCAGACTTCTGTGATATGTCACTGCTACAATTGTATTTCAAAACTTCGCCCCGCCCACTTCCGCCCCCACAAAGGACGAAAATCTGTGGCATCCACAATTTTAAGATACAGAAATTAAAACGCAGAATCGTAGAGAACGTATTTATCTTCTAGACTGCAGAATCTGAATTGGATCGTAGCATTATTATAGCCAGAATGAAGAAAACAATTTCATTTTTTCTCGCCCTGTCTCTCTCTAACACACACGTATCATAGGCGGCTTTGCATAGCGCAAAACATTAGCGCCAAGATCTCAGAGACTATAAGAGCTAGAGCAACCAAATTTGGTATCCACACTCCTGAAATATCGGACCTTGACGAGTTTGTTTCAAAATTTCGCCACACCCCCTTCCGGCCCCGCAAAGGACGAAAATCTGGAGCATCCACAGATCTCAGAGACTATTAGACCTGACTGTCGAGCTCTCACTGCTACAAAACTATTTGTAATTTTTCACTGCAGAACTCACTGTTGAAAGGTCACTGCTACAAGTGTGTTTCAAAATTTCGCCCCACCCCCTTCCGCAGCCATAAACAACGAAAATCTGTGGCAACCACAATTTTGAAGATAGGAGAAAATTAAAAACGCACAATCATAGAGAATGGCCATATCTACCGGATTGCCGGATTGCGGTGGCTACGCAGCGCCCGTCGACACGTTCTGACTGATTTTCTGTCTCTCTCGCACGCACTCTTTGTCGTTTAATGTCGTCTAATGTAGACTATGTATCGGGTATAAATGTAGAGTTGCGGTCGCAGCAGCAACTCACAACGTTCCCCCTCGTTATTCTTACTTTTTATACCCGATACTCAAAATGAGTATTGGGGTATATTAGATTTGTGGTAAAAGTGAATGTGTGTAACGTCCAGAAGGAAGCGTTTCCGACCCCATAAAGTATATATATTCTTGATCAGCATCAATAGCCGAGTCGATTGAGCCATGTCTGTCTGTCCGTCCGTCCGTCCGTCCGTCTGTCCGTCCCTATCAGCGCCTAGTGCTCAAAGACTATAAGAGCTAGAGCAACGACATTTTGTATCCAGCCTTCTGTGATATGTCACTGTTACAAGTGTATTTTAAAACATAGCCCGGCCCACTTCCACCCCCACAAAGGACGAAAATCTGTGGCATCCACAATTTTAAAGATACGAGAAAACCAAAACGCAGAATCGTAGAGAATGACCATATCTTCTAGACTGCAAAATCTGAATTGGATCAAAGCATTATTATAGCCAGTATAAAGAAAAAAAATTCATTTTTTCTCGCCCTGTCTCTCTCTAACACACACGTATCATAGCCGGCTTTGCCTATTGCTAAATATGAGTTCCTAGATCTCAGAGACTATAAAAGCTAGAGCAACCAAATTTGGTATCCACACTCCTGTGATATCGGACCTTGACGAGTTGTTTTCAAGATTTCCCACACCCTCTTCCGCCCCCGCAAAGGACGAAAATCTGGAGCATCCACAGATCTCAGAGACTATTAGACCTGACTGTAGAGTCTCACTGCTACAAAACTATTTGTAATTTTTCACTGCAGAACTCACTGTTACAAGTGTATTTCTTTTTGCCCAGAGAGCTCACTGCTACAAGTGTGTTTCAAAATTTCGCCCCGCCCTTCCGCAGCCATAAACAACGAAAATCTGTGGCAACCACAATTTTGAAGATAGGAGAAAATTAAAAACGCACAATCATAGAGAATGGCCATATCTACCAGATTGCCGAATCTTGCCGAATCCGAATCTGATCGGATTATTATTAAGCCAAAAGTAACAAATCAATTTGTAGTGGCTACGCAGCGCCCGTCGACACGTTCTGACTGAATTTCTGTCTCTCTCGGACGCCCTCTTTGCGTAATGACTATGTATCGGGTATAAATGTAGAGTTGCGGTCGCAGCAGCAACTCACAACGTTCCCCCTTGTTTTTATCATCGCCTATCGGCAATAACAAACCATATATGGATGAGGCGGTATCTATTAGGTTCCTTAAGGACGATGCTGATTGCTGGGTCATTTTGGGAAGACTAAATAGGGCAGCAATGTGATTTTTGAAGATCAGACAATCGTTATCGTAGACCTGTTTTAAGCTAGTCATGGCTTTCTCATAGTTGCTCTCGGTTACTTGGAACGCCCTAACATTTCCCAACGCTTCACCAGAGAGACACGAAAGCAAATGGTTGAACTTTTCAATAATTGGAATGCTTTCGTCATTATGAACCAGAGTCTCAAATAAACCTATAAAGTTTTTAAAGTCCGAAAAGTTGCCACTGAACTGCGGCAGTGCTAACTTCGGAAGTCGAGACGAGTTGGGCCACTATAAGCTGATACTGCAGGTTTTGTCTCATCAGCTTTCTTCAAGGCTCAAATGAGAGCATTAATTTTGCCTTTGTGACAATTGAGAGTTCTTCCATCTCGGCTCCAAATTCATTTTCAATGTCTATATCTTCAATCTCCTCTTGAAGTTTACGTGCCGTGTCAATTCTACGCATCAGCGTTTCGAGTCTGCACTCGAGCTCCGTCAATAAGCGGAATATCCCCGCTTCTAAACGGTCCGCTAATAAACGAATGCCTTTGACACGGCAGCTGCGCTTTTTCTTGAGCTCTTCGAGGACGATATTGTTGAGGTAATATTGATCCTCAATACAAGCAACTGATGGCGAAAGGTAGTTTCTAATGATCGTATTGTACCCAAGCGAGGTCAACAATCAATATACCGGACAAATGTATAGAATAGACTCAATCCATTTTCGATGAGAAATTTCATTTTTAAAATCAAGATACGAATGAATTTGGAAAAATAATATTTTTTAATTTAATTTTATTTTTTTTTCAAATAACTTTTTTTTTTAATATTTCGTTTTTGTTTTGAACCTAAAAAAAGTTGAAATTTTTATCGATCAATGCCATAGACTCAAGTGCTTAAAATTAATATAAACGACAATTTCAGAATCTTCATATTAAATTGTATTTTTATGATCTTTAAAGTCTGTTAAATAATAAATGTAGAAATGACTTCGTAAATTCGATTTGGCATTGAATCATTTAGGGACTTCAAATAGTCCAGGCATATGTCGCTCAGGCGTTTTGATTGCTTCAATTCTGTTCCGGATTCATACACTTCACGCGAAAGCCCTCCCCATACGTTCTCTATAATATTTCGATCTGGAGAGTGAGGTGGCCACTGCATCACTTCTTTACCACTCTAGCAGTATGGATTGGGGCATTGTCTTGCTGAAAAGTCCAATGTAATGTCTCAAAGATGTTGAAAAGTAAAGCGAAATGACATTTGGAGTAGCTCTTTGAAGCGAATGGCATTCATCTTAGACGAAACAAACTTAATTTCAAATGTGCCATAATAAGAGATGGCACTCCCACACCATTGTACCACGACTATGGTGACGGGTAAAATTATGTTCTTTCTTTTCTGAAAACATGAAAGTAATAATTAAAACCCATCTGGTCCGTCCAAATAAAACATTTTTCATCAGAAAACGGTTCGGTACCATTCGGTTTTCCATACCGTATGATCCCGAGCTAAAAGAGAGCGGGCTTTTTACGAACGTCAGCAAGTGGTGGTATTTTGTATTTTAATCTCTTTAAATGTTTTCGTATTCGTATCACTCGAGGCACAGTTGCTATACTAGCTTTAACTTCCAAATTTTATCGATTTTAGCCGCAGAGCACGATCAGTTTGAGTCTTCTCGCAGAATTCTTCGCGTTTCCCAAAGCGTGAGTGCTTTTCTGTTGAGAGCTTTCATATTATTTGCATAATTTAATGGATTGCTTAAGAAATGAGACACAACAGACTGACTTCTAAACATTTTTGGCTGTCTGCCTCGTTGTAAGGTTGCTGTCTCGATATGCCCATATTTTAGTCTTTTCTTCCGCTGTTAGAGCTGTACCACGACCCATTCTATATTAAAACGAGGGAAACGTTGTGAGTTGCTGCTGCGCAACAACTCTACATTTATACCCGATACATAGTCAGTACACATACACTTGTAACAGTGAGTTCTGCAGTAAAAAATTACAAATAGTTTTGTAACAGTGAGAGCTCTACAGTCAGGTCTAATAGTTCTGAGATCTGTGGATGCTCCAGATTTTCGTCCCTTTGGTGGAAGGAGGTGAGGCGAAATTTTAATAGCAACTCGTCAAGGTCCGATATCACAGGTGAGTGTGGATACCAAATTTGGTTGCTCTAGTTTTATAGTCTCTGAGATCTAGGAACTCATATTTAGCAATAGGCAAAGCCGGCTATGATACGTGTGTGTTAGAGAGACAGGGCGAAAAAATGAAATTGTTTTCATCATTGGCTATAATAATGATACGATCTGATTCAGATTCTGCAGTCTAAAAGATACGGTTATTCTCTACGATTCTGCGTTTTGGTTTTCTTGTATCTTTAAATTGTGGATGCCACAGATTTTCGTCCTTTGTGGAGGCGGAAGTGGCGGGGCGATGTTTTGAAATATACTTGTAAATTGCGACATATCACAGAAGGCTGATACAAAATGTCGTTGCTCTAGCTCTATAGTCTTTGAGCACTAGGCGCTGATAGGGACGGACAGACGGACAGACGGACGGACGGACAGACGGACAGACAGACAGGGCTCAATCGACTCGGCTATTGATGCTGATCAAGAATATATATACTTTATGGGTCGGAAACGGTTCCTTCTTGGACGTTACACACATCCATTTCACCACAATTCCATTATACCCCAATACTCATTTTGAGTATCGGGTATAAAAAACTTTTAGGCCAAATACATTGATCTACTTGGAATTGAATGAGAGAAGAATTGAAAAGATAACTGTTTGTACCAATAAGGAGAAGCAAATGAAGTGTTGCCCATCAGTTGTCAAAAGTATTTACATTTTTTTGTGTCAAAAGTATTTACACACAACTTCAACTTAATTTTTATTATGATAAAATTTTTTTTTTAAAATGTTTTGGATGAAGAATAACAATAATGACTAATATTTAGTGATTCCACCTTTACATCAATAACTGCCTGCATCCTTGAATTGATTCCACTAAGTGGCAGCATAACCAAGATCCATTTCAAGCAAATTTGATTAGTTTCTTTGATGGTATCGTCGCTTTTGGGTTCCTATCAATTGTTCTTTTGCCATTTGATTAATGACCAAACATTTTCAATAATATTCAGATCAGGGTTCTGCGCAGGCCAGGGAAGAATAGCCATATTGAGATCTGTTCTAAATTTAGTTAAATGATCCCTTGTGCCATGGAGCATACATCTTTATTGGATCGGATTTCAGGTATTCCACTTTCCTTCTGACGCTGGATGCTCCTAATAATTGATATCTCCTCGACGGTATACATAGCTGCAGACAGTATTGCACGACGCGTGATTGGCAGCTTCTTGTTTGCAGTGCTGTTTACAATAACACGACGCGGTCAATTTGGCCGATTTATTAGTTGAGCTGTTTGTAGAAAAAAACAATAACTATTGAAGTTGAGGTAGAAGTAGCCTTTTAACATCCCTCCGACAGCAGAATTAGCGGCTTTAAGTAAGACGATAGAAGTGCCTTGCGACGGCATCGTCGTTGACTTCAGACGGCCATCTTGTTCAGACACGGGCAGCAGGTGAGGCCGCAGTCGCCGTCGGAACCGCCATTAGATCCAAGATCCATTGCATCAAAGTCTATTAATGATTTGCAGGTGCGGGTGATCCGGGACTGGAAGAGAAACGACTATATTACTATTTGGAAAGTTGTTGTTATCCTTCTTCCTCTTTGGCGACTCAGTCAAAATTTTAAGGTTTTTGAAATGACAAAAACTTTTAAAAATTAATCAGGTGTTAAGCTATTGCGTTTTAATAGCTGTTGCAAGTTTTAAATTTAATGAAATTATTACCCAGCAGCTCCGTTGATCCGCCCCCCTACAAACATTGGTCCTTCAAGCCGGATCTTCTCCTAACCAAAAGGAGAAGTGCACCCCAGCCAGCATCGGCGGATCATTCTAATCCAAGATAAGTACGACTTCGCCACTTGCCCATCTCCAGTGGCTCCTCCTGGTGGTTCTCCGTTTCTTCGAGTGCTCCTAAGTACCAACATCCACATACCGAGTGAAACGGTCGTGCTCCGAGTTCCGTGGTCTGTGCATCCAGTTGCGCCACAGTAAATTTAAAATAATTCACCCGCAGCGAGCCCAATTTTATCCGCCGACTAATACGACAACCCCCGCAATGTACATATGCATGTAGTTATCGCTCTAGCTCCAAATTTAACCATACTTCGTTCTGCAAACGGTTGTGGCATCCTTCTTTTCCAAAGGTTTAATTTGATCCGAGCTAGCTCCTGCGTTCCGCCTCAGTGCCCACATTCATATATAGCTATTCCTACCTAGATATTCCTACCTCTCCCTCTACCAGCTGATTCCATACATAAGTACACATTTCCACAATTATCGACATCTACATATTCATCTACTTTCGTCCAACTCCATACAATTCCGGCATATTGCGCGATCGTAGCACAAATATCCCGTCCTGCTGCGCTACACGGTATCCTCCGCACGCATAAGCAGATCCGACTTGAAAATAAATCACCACCAATCCAGGCACGGTACGTGTCTTGGCAATTAATTGCATTTCCATTTGCAATTGTTGAATCCGTCCGTCACCCGTGGCGACCAGGACTGGGCGACCTATCGATCACCATCAACACCGATAGTATCGAGGTTTAAGCCGCGTCCGAATAAATACGGCTTCCTCAGCTATATTAAATCGCGAAACAAATGCCAAGAGGTTTGACAACAAGTAAATCGAAGCCCACAGTTTATAACTGTTTCCACTGGCTTTTGGGTTCTACATCCATTGAATGCGCCCGAGTGCCAAATACCAGGTGTTTTTTTCCTTTGATATTTTTCCGATAGGCTTCCACCACAATACAGCAGTCAGTTTGATGACTAGAAAGAAATAAAATTCCTTTGCATTCCATCTACCTAATTCGTTGCAAAGGTAAACGGAGGAACACCATACTGACAATATTTTCGAATATTGCCATAGCCAGTGTGCGCGTTCCTCTCCCCAGCTCTTCTCTAATTGGGATCACTCATTGTTTAGGAGCCTCTACCAAGAGTAAACCTAAACAATCCGAGTTGATCCGATAATTGCATTCCAGCAAAGCTCGAGACCTATCCGTCTATTACAACAATAGTGGTTTTAAAAAAATTTCTTTCTGCTCTTGTTGTGGTGTCCGTATCCACTCTCCGTATCCAGCCAAGGTTGTGGCCATCCGCCCCACACTTCCGCATCCGATTTGGAGAGATTTTTCTGCGTGTGATTGCCTAACATGCCAACAGGTCGGGAGGAGAGCAAAAAACCTTTGCCGGTGACCTCTCCAAGTGTTAAAAGGCCACGTCGCTCTTCCGCCCCAGAAACGCCTACCTCGGTGACTCGAAAGGTGAAGTCACCAGGTACTCCAAGGCCCGCCACAAGTTCCGCTGTTGCTGAGACAAAATCGGTCCTGTTCCCGTCGCCTGTCACGCTAAAAGTGCCAGAGCGTAGGCAAAGCAGTCAAACCAGCGCTCGACACACCATCGCAATAGTCCAATCCGCCGTCTCCTCCGCGCGGGCCAAATTTGTGGCAGCCATCGATCGGCTGACCAATTTGGAAGCCCGACTTACCACTCCCGGTACCAGCCCCCCGTCCGCCGCTATTTCCCAGGTCCGCCGAGACCAACTGGAGAGCATGTGGCAAAGGTGGATGCGGAGTTCGAGGCCTGTTCCATAGCGATGGTGGACGAGGATCCAGAGTCCAAGAATGTCCTCCAAGACATGTATGGCGAATGCTATGAGCGTTATAGCAGTGCATAGCTGATCTCACTGATCAGCTCCAACAACCAGCAGTCCGTCCTTCCGCACAGCCAGATTTCCACGGCGGATGCCGACTCCCCCCGTGCGGCATAGAAGTTTTCGTTGGGGATTACGTCCGCTGGCCTACGTTCCGAGTCCTTTTACTGCGATATATATACAAAATCCCAGGCTGTCTCCGTGGAGAAGTTGTACCATCTCACCACTAAGACTAGTGGTGATCCGAAGGCCACAGTGGAAAAGTCTCCACTCACCAATGACGGTTTCGAGGCGGCGTGGAATGCCCTTCGTGACCGGTACGAGAACAACAGGCATCTGGTGACCAACCAGATAAACATCCTCCTTTCGTTGGCTTCCATCGGTTCCGAGTCAAGTCATGCTCTAAAGGAGCTTCTCAGCACGATCCAAGGGGTCTTAGCCGCACTGGCCCACTCCAAGGTCTCAACCGATAATTGGGACAGCTTGCTGGTGACCATTTGCGCCTCAAATTACCGATGTTGACACGGGCTTTGTGGGAAGATTCCGTCACCACAAAAAGAAATGCCTTCGTGGAAGGAGATGGAATCCTTCCTCAGTCAGAGATATCTGACGCTCGAAGCCATCGAGGGCAACCCGTCCGCTTTACACAGTTTGAAAAGCGATTCGCATCCGTCACCTGCCCGAAGCAATCCGTTCCGGTCCCAAGGAAGTCCATATCCTAGGAGGGTTCACTCGTTCGAGACCACAGTGTATCCAAAGAGGAGCACGTGTGATCTCTGCTCCAAAGAGAATCACCCAATCCGGCTATGCCCTCACTTCCTCCAGATGAATGCTGATGCTTGTTCCAGCTGCGTCAAACAAAGACAGCTTTGTCTCAACTGCTTCGCGCGGGGCGAAGATCCGGGAATGCCAAAGTGCCCATAACTGCAGTACTTGTGGGGACCGACACCACACGCTGCTGCACCGTGGCAATCCAATTTCCAGTGAATCCACTTCGGCAGTCGTACCAAATCCGAGTTCTTCCGACGCGCCGCCCAGCGTTCAAAATTATTTCGCCTCCGGCCAAAAGCTGTCCTTCTGGGCACTGCAATCATTAATATTTGCCACCTGGGGACAAGTTTCCGCGCCCGCGCTTTAATCGACCCGGGATCCGAGACAACGTTTATCACGGAACGGCTCTTCAATAGAATCAAGTTGCCGTTCCAACTCATCCAGGCACAGGTCTCGGCCTCAATCAGACAATTATCCGCTCAATCCCAGAAGCTCTGTCATTTAGCCATCCGTTCCCCGACGATGCGGGCTTGCACTTAAACACCACAGACTACATTTTGCCGGAACTGGCGGGTAACCTGCCTATCCGATCCCGCAAAATTCGTTGCAAGACCTGCTGAACCTGGCATGGGCGGATCCGACCTTCTATAAGAGTTCACAAATAGATGTCCTGATTGGAGCGGATATCATCTCATCGTTTTCCAGTGAAATTTCCAGACGACCTATCAAACTGGTAGAAGACTCGGGGTCTTGTTATGAAAGCAATTTTTTCCAACTCCCTCCGCAGAAGTTTTCGAACAGTCTCTTACGCTTGACCGAAGGGAATATTCACTGTATGAAAGCTCAACGCTCCATTCCGAGTTCAAGTCTGAACTTGAATGTGAATCCGTCCTTAGACCAACATAGCCTCACCAGACCATGTAACCGGGCGGCAATTTCCAATGTCCTAAATGTGCCTCCCACCCGTTCCAAGATCGTTACTAATGTGTCTTCGACTCCTTTATTTCATCGTAGCTCTCCGCATCCAGATATGGCCCCACGTCCCCGCGCCAACCGCACCATGGAGAACCGACGTGCTCGGAAATTAGCTTCTACCATTGCCGAATCTGCCAAGGAGTCCAGCCGCTATGGACCTGCCACCAATTTTTTCTCCTGAGCCCCGAGGAGAGACTCCGAGCTGTCCTTATCAACAAGTATTGCGGGAACTGCCTGGCTCACCAACACTCCGGCAAGGATTGTCGCAGTGGCGGGCTGTGCAGGGTGTGTGGCAAGAACCACCACACGCTACTCCACGTACCCGCGTCTCGTCGTCCAGCCCGCTCAGCCTCGGGAGCATCGTCGCCATCTACATCGGCCCACGCCGAACGACACACCCGTCTCCCCGCGAGCCGCCCCGTCGTAGGAACCACGGCGCCGTCCATAGACTCCTCAAGGGCAAGCCCCGTTTTGCGCATCCGCACGCCTATCTGACCGTGGAGCGCTACTGAGCCGACGTCCTTGTCAAGTCCAGAGCACTGTTTTTGGATGAATCGGGTCCGGTCCCAACTCGCTCTCGCGCGCTCGGAGGGGCGCTCGGAAGATCTCCACGATCCACATGGCGCTCACCGCAGCATAAAGCATAAATCATAAAGCATAGAGTTAGTTACGATTCCACCCCGTGTAGTGTCCAACTATTCCAAAATCAAAAGAAAAAGGAAAAGATCGAACAAGTTATGTACACTCTTTAGAACAATACTTTTCATACCGCCCTCGCTAGCATAGCTCGAAGAAATTGGTGGAATGCAGGGGATCAAGAAGATCATCCGATTACCCAGTTATGTTAAAGCTTAAAGCTCAGCTTAGGAATGCAATAGGTACAGGCGAATAGACTTTCTTCATATGAAATCATTCCCCTGCATAGTTTCAATTACGGCACACGTATATATATATTTTCGTGATAGCAATCGCAGAGTGAATGGTGAAGACACGTGGAGATACATAACTTTCAATTTTTCGCTATTTTCCAATCATCCACTATTTATTTGGATTAATAAATCCGAAGGGTGGCGATAACTGAAATACACGAGGGAAAAGTGAAAATAAAGTGAAATTCTTGAGAGAAGCAAAGGTACGTTATTCCACCGTGGAAAGATACGGTTCTGATACAGTTTTATTAAGGGATAGGAGTACTGGAAAATCTTAATACAGCCAAGCCGGCCAACTAATTTACGGTATCAACTACAAAAACAACAAAGCTGACCGTTTGGGAGTTAGTGCAGTGCACATTCACGGCGGCAAAGTGAAGGCTGAACCGTTGACGTTGGGCTAGCTCAATATCGGAAATCATTTACGGCCCGTGAAAGACCAACCACCATACACCACTGCTGGATGTCGGAACTTCAGTTTGAACCTGCCGATCTCAGGAAGCCGGAGGACATAATCGTCACCAACCTACGAACATTTACAAAGGATTGAGTAATTAGGCTAGCCTAAACCACATTGCCTCAGAACCACTATTGCTATCAGCAAATTTTTGTTTTATTTTGATTCCGGTGTTTCTCAAGTTTAATTTCAAGTGCACGTTCCCGTTTGCCTTTATCATTATCACATAAAATCTATACGCTGCTGCTCTAAGAACCCTGTTTATATTTACATATTCATATCTCGTTTACCATTGTGTTAATTAATGTATTAACTATATAGCTTTCTCTAATGAGTAAATTTGTAAAGTAACTGAAGATTTTGAAAACTGAGCAATATGAGTTTGGGATAATGTGTTTCTCTTTATATATATATATACATTTAAGCTGACCAACCTCTAAATGACACAGCGTATACAAATGAATCCATCAAAGTCATCTTGGGCCCAACGATACACCGATGAGTTTAATCAATTACTGTGAGTACCACTAGTGGCTGAAACCACAATGCCTATACACCAATGCAGGCGTAAGTGTTTTTTAAAGTAGATATATATATATACTGATTTGAAAGAATATTTCCCTCAAATGCTCAAATAATTAAGTTTTTTTTGCTGATATAAGAAGAAGGAAGTCTGTATATTTTTGTTTATCTGTAGTTTATGTAAAAAAAATATATATATATATATTAATACAATCTCTTATGGTTAGGGACATTTAACATAAAAATAAAATGAATTTTTATCATGAATATGTCTGCCTAAACTAAATATTATCTCCGTCCGTCAAGTACTTATGCTTATCTCTCTCAAAATGCACTAGAAGATGTTGAATCTTTGAATTGGGACAACGCCCGAATGTAAACGCGTTTGTCATGGTTGGGTGGGTAAAGACTAGGGACATATATCACCGCTGTTCCCTCCATCAGACAGAAGACGAACTACACCTTTTTCTAAGCGTTTTCTAAATGCGTATCGGCGCAGAGTGGAAATGAGTTGTTTTTTGGTTATTGATATTAACGTCGAGATCCTGTTTATTTTTTGAAGCGCATTATATTGATTTGTTTCAGGAAAACTGTGTAGCTAGGGGAGAAAGAACACCGACCAATCCGACGAGCTGGACACGAGCACAGCAAGAATGCGCGCCTTCGAACCTAGCTTCCTATTAATATGAAGTCAGGAAAACCATCTATTGGCCAATGTCGGAGTTAGAGCCTAAATAGAGCCTCTGGCCCTAACTCACTGGCGAAGACTGGACACTACACCCGCTACAAGCTGCCGCGTCGTTTAGATATTCTCACCCTGTACATAGAAATATACGAAAATACATCGAAACACCTCTATTGGAACTATTCCGTGATACTCCTATGATAAGGACTTCCTTGGTGGTCCTTCGAGCCGGATTGGGTGATTCTCTTTGGAGCAGAGATCACACGTGCTCCTCTTTGGATTTAACATAATTATTTACTGTTTTATTACATTTTTAAATTTTATTTAATTCAATTATTTTTATTTTATTTTTTTAAATGAATATTTGAATCTATTTGTTAATTTAATTTTAATGATTTCCTAAGAGCTTTGTAATTTTATAGTGACTTAAATTAAAAACATAACGGACAACTGAATTAAAGCCTACTACTAATGTGCGCAAGTCACGAACGTCACAATGATCAAAAATTTCTACATCATAAAAAAGTGGGGATGAGAATGACTTTAGCAATTAATAGTCTTATATCTTCTGGCAAAAAACTTTTAGATGCTGTGATGGACCTATTTCAGGCAGAGGTAAGCTCAGTCATGTCCAGGGTCAATCCACAAGAAATTTGTAGAAATGGATGGAACTTTAAGGAGACGTCGTGGTTGGCCTGCCGTAGAGAAGATGGATCGGGGCTTGGGCGGGCGTTGCTAGTTTTGTGTATCGAATGGTGTATGTGGACGTGGAGTGGGGTGGTGTCGGTGCCTCGGCTTCTTTGAAATGACTTACGCGGTTGATATTATTTAGATAATTGGATACTTTATTATCAATACTTTTAGCACTTTCTTAAGTTCTTAGGTTGGCACAACGTCTGTGCTTGGGGCCGGGTTTCTTCGTAAGCTCCCTTCTGGTTCTGGCTGGCGTCTATTTATACGCCTGCCGTTGCTGCGGGTGCCTCCGCGTAGGGCTCGCGAGTGGGGGAAGTCCGCGTGACCTGGTGTGTTTGGAGAGGGTGTTCGTATGGCGAATAATATATGTATTAGGTTCGTTACAATGCTGAGAGCTGACGCAACAGACCATCTGTACGTCCAGTTGCCTTTGATATATGTTTACTCCATGACAGAGTACTACTGAATGATTAACTGCACAGTCTTCGTAGGAAATAGGTGTATTGCCTGTGTATACATTCTCGAGATTGTTTGTATCAATCAGTTTTTGCAATTACCATACATTTTGATCTTTTAGGATTTATTCCCAGGCCATTTTCTTTTGCCCATTTCTCAATTAAGGAAAGCATTTTGTTAGACGTATTGACACAAAGATTTATTTCATTAACGGGACTACTAACATAAATTTGGACGTCATCAGCATATAAATGTACTTCACAGTCAGACAAGACACTGGGTAGATCATGAACATATATGGAAAACAATAAGGGGCCTAGCACGGATCCCTGAGGGACTCCCCGTGTAAGAACCCTAAAAGTGGAAGCATATGTACCGGATAAAACTGCCTGCAATCCGTTTGTTAGATACGATTTAACAAAATTGACCGCAGTCTTTGAGAAGTTGAATAAGTTGGTCAGTTTTGTGCAAAGAATATTATGATTAACTGAGTCGAACGCCTTACTGTGGTCGAGAAGTGTTAAAAACGTAACCCAGTTCTTAGCGAGTTGCTGTCGAATATATTTGGTAATATCCGTTATAGCGCTTACACAACTTCTTTTTTCGAAAACCTGACTGCTTGCGGTTTAATAGCAAGTTGTTAGTCAGGTAGTTTTCAATCTGTGAGGACATGAGATTTTCTATAACTTTTGAGAGGAACGGAAGTATTGAAATGGGCCTGAAGTAGTGCTGCAAAAAATCGATATTTTGAAAATCGATACGTACGATATTTTGAGAAATAAATATCGATATTATCGATGTATCGAACCATTTTTGTACATATTAGTTTTCGTTTAAAACTATATAAACAAACAACTTTTTAGAGATTACACAAAAATTATACTTCATTTTGGTCTTTAATAACTTAAAACTAAAAATAATAACAGTTTTCAAACTAGTTAGTTAGCCTAAAATTAAAGTAAAAACAATTGCCTCCATGGCAGTTTGGTTGAGATCCTTCAACGACTAATATGTTAAACTAAAACAAAATCCATTTGTTTTTGTTGAGAAAAGTAAGCCTATTCAAAGTTTCTGGCTTTAAGGAAGCTCGTCTTGAATTAGCAATCAATCCAGCTTTGCTAAACATACGCTCGCTTTCAGTAGACGTTGCGGGAATACATAAATATTTTTCGCCAGCGTTCGAAGTGCCACGTCGTTGTTGGCGTTCTGAAAACCGTATATTCATTAATATAACAATATTAATTTGTGTATTAAAGCAATAATTACCTTCCAATACATAAGAGGGTCTTGATTTTCGTCAAGATTATGATTTGAGTAGTAGTTCCTGAGGTTTATTATGGAATCAGCTCTATCGTTTTGAATTTTTGGTCGATATTCCTTTTAATCGTTTACAAAACGGCTGGTTTGATTCGACTGGCTCGAGCGGCTTTGAAGAGAGCTGTACTGGCAGATTCAGTGATTTGTTTACAAGTGTTAGTTCGTTTTCCAGCAATTTGATTGCTTCTTTTGTATGGAACGTCGACGAAAATCCCTCTTTTTTGAATCTTGGATCGAGCAGTGTTCCTAATCTCGTTGGTATGCGGGACTCATAGTCTAGGAGCCTTTTGTTAATACTTTCCACCAAAAGATCACGCATTTGGAGGCCTTCCTCCGTTAAAAGTGTATTTTAAAAGATTCCATTTTATCCAAGAGTTCGCAAACCAGAGGAATTACTATAGAAACGGTCCCACGTTCTTGTTCTCCTCATCGGAGTCAAGCACTGCCGCTCCTAAAACACACACAAGCTCTAATTGCATGTCTTTCAATTACGATATGTCAATTATACGTACGTTTTTGACCACAAATTTATCCATTCTTGCTTTTCAACAAAATCAAATCAACAGAATCAAATTATTAAAATTTGTTTGCTTAATTTGATAAATGTGCGACTTACCCATCCAACGCAAACGCAAAGTATGCTCACTTTTTCGATATATCGATACTAAGAAAAACACATCGATATTTTCTCAAAATTTGAAAATATCGATAATATCGATACTGCTGCGATATATTTGCAGCACTAGCCTGAAGTCATTGTTAAGTTTTCGGATCGGTAAAATGTTCGCTTTTTCCATACAGTTTGAAACAAGGACGTAGTTATAGCCGTGTTGAAGATATAAGTGACGAGGGACAAAATCTTAGGAAGTAAAATTTTCACAAATTTCGGGCTAACGATATCGAGACCGCATTAGACTTCACCTTAAGTATACACGCAAGGACATCAGATTGATTGACACACACAAAGCTAAAACTATTATCACCAAGTGGAATGCTGTCGCTTCAGGTTAGTGTTGTGTTGCTCATGAGTGAGTGAACAAAAAAGAGTTGTGCACTTAAGTGAGCAACTGAACTTGTTCCTTCCAAACTGTTCCTTTTTCTCACTTGTTCTTTGTTGCTCACTTGTTATTTTTGCTCACTTGTTCTCTACTCACTTTTGCGCAATTTTGCTCCTCAAAGGGCATTTTGCGATCTGGCAGTTGTTGCTCATATTTGCGTTTACTTCACACTTTTTGTATTACCGGCAAAGCTGTTTACTCTTTCAAAAATTCAGTATGTCGCTAATTCGAAAGTATAGTGAAATTTGGAATCATTTCGAGGAAGTTGGACGCCAGGAAGCCAAGTGCAAGTATTGCAAGTCTGCTTTGAGTTGCAAATCTCTGAGTTGAGAGTCTGTGGTGAACAAGTGAGCAACTGAGTGAGCAAGTCAGCAACTGAGCAATCTAAGTGAGCAAGTGAGCAAGTGAGTAACTGAGCAATCTAAGTGAGCACGTGAGCAATATGAGTGAGTTGACTCACTTGATAAAAGAACAAGTGAACATGTTCACCAAAATGAGCAATGTTTACCCAACACTACTTCAGGTGCATCAATTATCGATAACTTTTGTTAAGTTCTTCGACATTTATATCTCTGTACAATAAGACTTTCGGCCCATTCTTATAAGAAAAAATAGCTATTTGTTTATATTTAGACTGTAGCTAAATAAAATGAATGTTTAATGGCCAAAACGCCAAGAATTTTCAAATTATTCACTTGATATTCAAAATTTACTGACACTGTACCTATTATTTTGATCATCCGAAATGTGAGGTCAACTCACAATTTCGCTTAAATATCTGTTATTCGGCGGTTCCCTTGTTTAATTTTTTTTCACGGAACTGCAACACATTGACAAACAAAATATACCACAAACAATTTTGTTTTAAAGACTTAAAGCACGATAAAAATTATTATTATTGAAAACTTTCAACGTGTACCTATTAATATGATCATGTGTGTAGGTACTCAAGGATCCCATATTTGTATTTATTTTTAGTTTTGTTGTATTTTTCGGGTTTTTTCGGTTGTTTTGTTTTCTTGGAATTTAAGGAGAATGTTTTTTTATCAGGCGCATTGTCTTAAAATCGAATCTATCTTTTCATTTTCAAGTATCACGTCATCTAGGTATTCAAATGTTCTTAAAATTCCAGTTTCCTCATTACGAACATCATCAACACTTTTTTAGGCATTAGTAGTCAAAACTTTTTATTTTCGGGAACTGCGAGTAAATCAATAACCTCACGAGGAAGAGGTTACTTTTTTACTTTTACTTACTTACTTACTTTACTTACTTTTTATTTAAACGAGAAATATGTCCAACAGTGGATATCAATGGATCAGTAGTATCCAGAGATCTATAAAAGATCTCTTAATGTTGCTTCTCTAAAAATGCTCTGCAATGAAATTGTCTGAAATGTTTATAACATAGTTCTTATTGCGTGCTTCAGAAGCTTCTTCGCCTATCATTCCGACAGGCAATATATTTATAATACTTATACTTATAATTATATTTATTTTATTTATTTATTTATTTACAACGAGGTTAGAGTTAAGCCTATTAACCTAGCTTATTTAAGAATAGCACTGGTTGCTATGACCTTCGGCTATGTTGTTATTATATTATATTATGTTTATTATATTTATTATATATGAGTTATATTATATGGGTTTTAAATTAGAATTCGATTAATTGATATTGTAGAAATAGAAAGTACTTTTATTCTGTCTTGTGGTTAGATGTGGAAACAGAGAAACACTTCTGTTCGGTCTCTAGGTTTGGTTCGGAATGAATCCAATTTATTCTTCATAAACTTCTTCAGCCTACAGTACATAATATTTTCCGTTGAGTTCTGTCGCTAAGAGCAGCGGCAGAACGGGAGTATGTAGCATGCCATATGTATGTGTATATATATATTTATATGTACGTACATGCAGAAGGCATATACATTGGAATGCTCATTTGACCACTTGGAATATATTGCCTACACTGCAGTTCTCACGCTGCAGGCCAGTCCACATATAAGTGACTGATCATATTAGGGCTCTTGAGTGTGGTTGTGTTACGTAAACATTGCGACAAAGTGTCTTTATGTTTATGAGCATGATACTCTACATTAACTTTGGGCATATGACCAC
The DNA here is from genome assembly GCA_008121275.1 of Drosophila lowei. Taxonomy (NCBI): domain Eukaryota; kingdom Metazoa; phylum Arthropoda; class Insecta; order Diptera; family Drosophilidae; genus Drosophila; species Drosophila lowei. Next base: position 2,695,106 of record CM017778.1, read on the forward strand.
TTGACATATTGTATACACTACAATACGGTGGGCATATGCTTATTTGGCATATAACATACTACACCTCCCTTTTAGAGAAATAACGTAATATAATTATGTAGTTATTTAAAAAAATCTTTTTGTTTTGGATATCTTGTATGTTGATTATCTCTCCTTTTTTTTTTTTTTGTGTATATATATATGAATATAAATCAATAATTAAAAACAAATTATTTTTTAAATTATTATTATCAATGGTTGATCAGACCGTTTCATGAGGTATTTCAAATTTTATACCTGTATTTTTAGCCTATCTTTATGAACTGTTTGTCTCTTATTTTTACTATCTTTAATTGTAATGTTATCTTTATCATCTATGCATATGACCTCAATTGGTCCTATATACCTAGGGTCTAACTTGTGTTCTACCTCGTTTTTAATAGTACTTTTTTCCTATTTCTATGCTTACATCTGATGCTTTGTTACCATAATATTTCTTATTTCTGGCTTTTATTATTTCTAGCGATATTCAAACTCTTGATATGCTATTTCTAGTCTAAACTTTATTTATTTTGCATAGTCATCTATGCTATGTTATGTTGTGTTGGAACAATAAGTAAAATATTTTATCCAAACATCTCAATCGGTTTTATTGCAGATATGTTATGTATGAACGAACGTATTCATTGAATGTTCTATGACTTCTGCTCCTATTGTCCCTAAGGTCTGGTGGTGGTGTGCAGGACGTTATGTTGTTCATCTTAAGATATTTGCACAAATCATTTATGATTGAATTTATATTCTGTTCCCATGTCCGTTATGAACGTCTTCATCGGACCGTACTTCAGAATAAAGTTTTCAAATATTGCTTTTAAAACGGTTGTTGCGCTTTTTATTTGAATTGAATGGATACTAAATACTTTGTTAAATGCGCATATTAGCGTAACTGCATATTCATTGCCATTCTCTGAGCATGGTAGTGGACCTATAGTATCCACTATCACTCTATCAAAAGCCATGGTTGGTGTTTCCGTTAGTGTCATTGGGGTCCTAACATGAGTTGTTATTTTAGATTTTTGGCATTTTGACATTTACGTATGTATTCTTTGACATGACGAGTCATGTTTTCCAATAGTAATGTCTTTTTATTTTCGCTAGCGTTTTCGAAATGCCATTAGGACCTCCTTGAGTTGGATCGTCGTGAAATTTAGACAGTATCGCTTCTTGATCTTTTTCATTTTCTATTTGGGTCACCGGCTTGAGTGACGCTACTCGTAATGATTTTAATATTTTATTGCCCATGTTATTAAAAGATTCAATTGAACTTCATTCAAAGATCTTTTCGCTCGGTGCCATTTTGAGCTGGCTGATCGCAAGTATACCGGCTTGCATTTCAAGCCTTTGGAAGAACTGACCTAAGTCAAGGGTTCCATTGGTATACAGATCGCTAACATCAATTCTTGCTACAACTTTTCTTCCATGTTTCACAAAACATATCTGATTTTGTATGTGCAAGGCTACTACTTTTCGTACTTCGTCATTACAAATGACTTCATATACGTTGGGCTTTGAAGCGTTGTCAAGAGTTTGCATAGGCAAATCTTCTTGTACATTTCCTGCGCAGGAATTTTTCTGTCTATTTTGTTGCCTGGTAGTGACTTTCAGGACTTTGTTGTGCATGTCTTTTAGGTCGGATATTGTAATCCTGGATAGGGCGTCTGCCACGAAATTGTCTTTACCCTTGAGATATTCGACTGTGAAATCATATTCTTCTAGATCTAATATCATTCTGGTTAGATTTGAACTTGGACTTGTCATTGAAAACAAATAAGTTAGTGGTCTGTGGTCTGTCTTTACTGTAAAATGTTTTCCATAAATATATGGTCTGTAATGTGTAATTGCCCAGTGAATTGCTGCTAACTCTTGTTCTGTAGTAGTTTTGTTGCTTTCACCTTTGGCGAATGAGCGTGAAGCATCCCAGTTGCATGGGAGATGTTTATCTCCATATTTTTGTGTTAGAACAGCTCCACATGCGTGTTTACTTGCATCTGTAATTGTGCAAAATTCTTTATTGAAATCTGGATATTTCAATAATGTGGGTTTAATTAAAGCCTTTTAAGTTATCGAATGCATTTTGGCACTCATCGGTCCATCGAGTTATGTGCCGTGAATAGTCGTCGAAATTTTTTATGAAACGTCTTTAGTAATTGCAAAATGCAACGAATCTTCTAGCGCTATCTGCTTCTGTAGGGACTGGATATTTTTAGATGACGTCATATTTTTTATCATCGGGCAAAATGCCTTGATCAGTGCACTTGTGGCCTAGAAAAGTCACTTCGTGCAAGTTAACGTACCCAATTCTATTGAGCTCTTATACGAGTTGTAAACAATCTTTGGCTTTCTAAGACGAAAACAATTTCAATCTTGGGCCTCCGCACAATTTCAATCTTGGGCCTCCGCCTAATTGTTTTTCAAGATATAAACAATCTCAATCTTTGGCTCCCACCACAAGCTCAATCTTTGACACTCGCCTAAGCGGAAAAACAATCTTTGCCCACACCCGGCTTTTGATAAACAATCTCACACCCGGCTTTCTGCAGATTCTGCATTTTGAGCATTTTACAGTTCTCAATCTTTGGATGACGAAATCCAATATTCGGGATGGCGAAATCAATCGGGATGTTTATAGAAAAACTATTCTCGAACGGGATTGACGATGCAAAGATCAAAAAGTTCAAGGGAGTCTTGATCCAGAAGCGAAACCGAAAAGTCGAGCTAAAAACTAAGATCGCGCAAACCCTTTGTCCGGAATCCTTTGTAACCCTCAACTTAAGTCTATATCTGTGAACCTAAAGTTAAATAAAACTTTTAAAAACGCAATCCGCTACCGCAGTTATTTAATTGGCGCCCAACGTGGGGCGACGTTGTATAAAAGCACCGAATAATAAAAGTGTTACGTCGTGCCGAAACCCGAAGGACAATTAATTAATGCAATAAATCCTTCAGTAAGAAAACGCGGAGTGGCTGTGAGATATTAGACAAGAAAACGTGAGATAATAAAAAAAAGGAAACAAACCGGAGCTTAGGGTGCGGGAAAATAAAAACTAATCAAGACACTTACAAAATATAAAAAGAAAATCTTTAAACAAAACAAAACAAAACACAAAGAAATAAAAACTACCAGCTAAACCAAAGAAGGAAGACTCTAAGAAGGACGACCCCTACCGGATAGTTAGTGAGCGAAAGTACTAGTACTAAGTAAATAAGTTGAAATCGGTTCAAGCCTAGCAGTATCCAAAAATAAAAAACAAAAATATAATCAAAATACAAGGTGGATCAACTAACTTTAGAGTTCGAAAAACTAAAAATGATTAGTTCACAGACAAGGACCGATCTCACTGCAGATCTGGTCAAACAATTGATAGCACTTCAGATTTCGCAAGTACAGGAGCAAATAGTAAATTTGAAACAACAAATAGAAACTAAGTCTGATCAGGTTTCAGAATATCAGGCACAAACAATAGATGAGACAATTAAGGATGACACCACTTTAAAAGTAATAGAATCACTACCAATTTTCAATGGTGGATTAAACCAATACGTAGGATGGAGGAAGCTGCAGAAACTGCAGTGAAGCTATATAAGAAAGGAAGTAAGCAATATTACATTGCCTTGACAATTTTAAGAAACAAAATAACAGGACCAGCACATGACGCATTGACCAACCACGGGACAGTTTTAAATTTCGATGCCATACTAGCACGACTTGACTTTGTTTACAGTGACAAGAGACCAATATATATAATAGAACAGGAGCTAAGCGTTCTCCGACAAGGAAACCTGTCAATAATAGATTTTACAATGAGGTTACAAAAGATGACCTTGTTAATAAATAAGACCATAATGACTCATGGAAAGGACAGTGAAGTTACAAAAGAATCTAATAACAGAATTAGAGAGAATGCCTTACGCATTTTATCACAGGCCTAAACGGCAGCATTTCGGAAATTTTATTCTCCTTAAATCCCCAGATTTACCGAATGCTTTGGCAAAGGTACAAGAATTGCAAGCGAATAATAGACGTGCCCAATTTGCCTACCAATTCAGTAGCCCCAGAAATCCAGTGCATAACCATAACACGTTAAGATTAAACCAACGTCAACCAAGGACGGACAATTCACCATTCGTAAAGAAAAACGATTTCCAGAAGAATAACATGTCATGGGGACAACCCTATTTTTTAGGTAACAGACCACAAAATCAGGCCCCAGAACCAATGGATGTAGACGAATCAATAAAAATCCAGAACCGACAGAACAGCAATCAATATAGGGTAATAATAACAATAGATATTATCGGGAAAATAATAATGGTTATTATCAGAGAAATAATAACAATTATAACCAAGCTCAGCAATTTAGAGCAAACGTAGTACAGAACAATCAATCTAGTGCAAATCCAGCACAAAACGAAAACCAATTGAAACATCGGAACAACCGGCTAATAAAACCATGCGGGTAAATAACATTGAAGAAGACCATTTTTAGATCAGCCCCGAAGTGGGTCTGCCCTACTTAAAAGAATAGATAGAAAACTAAACAAAGAATTAAAAGTTTTGATAGATACGGGAGCAACTTCCTGTTATATAAAGAAGGGAATTTACGAAAATAAAAAGAATTACCAATTTATAAGAAAGTTTCTACAGTAAATGGGTTTTCGATAATTAAATATTTCCATAATGTTACTATTTTTAATACAAGCCAAGTGTTTTACGAAATAGATGGAATGGAGGCGGATTTACTAATAGGATTTAACCTATTAAAGAAAATCGGAGCTGTTATTGATACAGGAAAGGGAACTTTAAGATATAAAGATTATGAAGAGAATCTAATATATGATGAGGTTCTTTCTTTAAACAAGTTAACCTTTATAGAAGGAAAACCATCCTTCCATTGAAGGAATTTATAATAAAAAATTTTTGAAGATGAAAAGGAAACTAGAAGTGATTCAGTAAAGTTAGAAGGAAGTTTTACAGCTTGGGATCAAAAATCCTGAGCACGCCGACGTAGAATTATCCGTCAATAAAGAAATAAATAGTTTGGGATTCAAATATCCTGAACACGCCGTCGTTGATTTATCCGACAGCAAAGTTTTAATAGTTTGGGATTAAAAATCCTGAACACGCCGTCGTTGAATTATCCGACAATGAACAATTTAACAGTTTGGGATGCAAAAGACAATTTAGAAAACCTCAGGGAGAAGATGATAGCTATCATCGAAGAAGATCATTCCAAAATAGATTTACAGTTACCGTTCAGAACGGATATAAAAGGAGAGATTAACACTGAACATGATAGACCGGTATATGGCAAACAGTATCCATATGCTTATTCGGTTAACGATTTCGTTAATAACGAAATAAGTAAAATGTGAGATGACGGAATAATCAGACCTAGTAAAAGCCCATATAATTCACTGGTAATAGTAGTACCAAAGAAGGGAGTAAACGAGGATGGAACTCCTAAACATAGATTAGTAATAGACTTTAAGGAACTTAATGAAAACACCATACCGGACAGATACCTATGCAAGATCCTTCAGTAATCCTTACGAATTTAGGTAAGGCAAATTATTTCTCTGCCATTGACTTAGAGTCAGGTTTCTATCAGATTTTAATGAGAGAATCAGATATCGAAAAACATCTTTTTCTATAAATAACGGTAAATATGAATTTCTGAGAATGCCTATGGGATTGACGAACGCTCCCAGAATTTTCCAAAGGGCAATGGACGACATACTTAGAGAACAAGTGGGGAAAACATGTCACGTCTATATGGACGATATCATAATATTTTCAAAAACTATAGAACAACACTATAAAGATCTTATTCATATAATACAGATTTTGCAAAACGCTAATATGAAAATTTCCCTAGAGAAGTCTAAATTCTTCCAATTAGAAACCAAATTTCTGGGATACATTGTTTCCCATAATATCATTAAAACAGATCCAGACAAAATTTCTACAATACAAAAATATCCAATTCCTAAAAATATCAGAGAGCTACGTAGCTTCTTAAGTTTAACAGGGTATTACAGAAAATTCGCCCGTAATTATGCCACAATTGCCAAACCATTAACTAAATATCTAAGTGGAGTAAATGGGAAAGTTTCACGTAGAGAATCCAAAAGACTTTAATACAACTAGATGAACCAGCAGTAGAAGCATTCAATAATTTAAAGGACAGTTTAATTGCACATATTGAATTAGTACAACCAGATTTCAATAAGAAATTCACGTTAACCACAGATGCATCAGATATAGCAAAAGGTGCAGTCTTGTCACAAGATGGGAATCCTATAACGTTTATTTCTAAAACCTTAAGTAAAACCGAGCAATTATATCCTACTAATAAAAGGAATTATTAGCTATTGTATGGGCATTAAAAATTTTCGAAATTATTTATACGGGTGAGTGGAATTGAAATACATACAGATCAACCTTTATCTTTTGCAATGTCGCAAAAACCCAAATGTAGAAATGAAACGTTGGTATTACTTCATTGAAAGTTTCACACCGAAAATCATTTATAAACCAGGCTCAACTAACGTAGTAGCGGACGCTTTATCTCGGATACAGATAAGCCATACGACAGATAGTGATATCGACCAGGCAGAATCGGAATTAGATATAAATACTCAACATTCAGCAGAGAGTAGTTTTGAAAAACGTCATTCAAAAGACTACTAAGCCCTTGAACCAATTTAAACAGCAACTACTATTATCAAGGAAGATTCACAGTTCACGAGTTAGTAGAGTTTATGAAAATACCCGGCATATTATTGAATTTGATACGGTTGACAATTTGCTAATCATTTTGAAAGAAAATTTTATTCAGCCCTTCTTAACCACAGGAATACACTTGCACTCTAGAAGATTTATACCTTATCAAAATAAGCTAAGAGAAAACTTCATAAATAAATTTCTCTTCACGAAAGTTCCTCAAAGATGTAGTAAACGCGAAGATAAAGCTATAATTATAGAAGAAACACATTGCAGAGCCCATAGAGATTAGACGAAAACTACAAACAAATAACTAAGTTGTATTATTGGCCAAACCTACACAAAAACTAAAGAGTATATAAAATTGTGAGATCTGTAACAAAACAAATATCACAGACATCCTGTAAAAATTCAATTGGGAAGCTCCCATTCCAACAAAGAAGGAGATCAATTACATTTTAGACCTGTACTATGCCCAAAACCTAACATTCATAACTGTATTGATTCTTATTCCAAATGCTTGGTGGTCAAGGAAATCAAAGTAAATTAAACATTGAAAATAAGGTAATGGAAATATTGCAACACTTTCCGTTAGCAGCATCATTAATGACTGACAACGAACCAAGTTTTACTTCAGCCCAATTTAGATCATTCATACAAAGGGGTAGCTTAACTATTTATTATGCCGATCCCAGACACAGCACCTCAAATGGTCAGGTAGAAAGGGGTACATTCACTAACAGAAATAGCGCGGTGCGTCGGGATGAACTAAATTTAACAGATTACTCAGAAATAATAATTAGAGCGGCACAGAAATATAATCTGACGATACATTCAACGACCAATCAAATGCCATATGACATATTGTATAACAAAATAGAGCACAAGAATAATCAATAATACTTAAAGGAAGCTCAGACCAAAATCTTAAATTTACATAACAAAGATAGAAAGAGAAAAGAATATAAAATAGAGAAGTAGTTTATGAAAAGAAATTCGGAGAAAAGAAATAAACTTCAACCTCGATACAAAAACAAGTAGTTAAGGAAAAATCGACCGAATAAAATTATAATCAACAATAGAAACAAATTATACATAATAACATTAAATATTAAAGGAAATGTTTTCCATTTTTCCAGAAAATGTATGCGAATATACTTATACTGACTTTTGTTATATTGACGACTTCGGAAGTAATTGACTATACGCATAGTGACTATCTATTGCTCAAAGACGACAGGGAACGTTTACACTTATGAATCATACGCAGAACTTTTCCATATTACTAATTTAAGTTTTATAAAGAGATAATTGACATAGAATCCAGATATGTTAACAAATCAATTAATTCAGACGATGAGTGGGAAATATCAATGGACTTAAGTCTACTAAAATTAATGATTTCAGAGTTAGTTCCAAAACGGAATAAAAGGGGAATTAATGAATTAGGTACCATTTGGAAATGGATAGCAGGCAGCCCTGATCATGACGACTTTTGAAAATACAGAATAAAGTAAATGAATTAATTGAAAATAATAATAAACAATTTATAATAAATTCCAAATTTTTCAAAGAAATTGAATTGCTATCAATTTCATTAAAAATGTCATCTTCAATGAAGAAACGATACTGAGAAAGCATCGTTTAAAATTAATAACTTTTGACCTTCTAAATTTAGTTGATACCATAACCCTCTTAAAAGTAAACATTTTCAATAAAAAATTTTAAATGAAAATGAAATAGAAGACATTTACAAGCACGAAAAACAGCCTGTTGAACTGTCTGATCTACTGGATATTGCAACGGTTAAAATAATGCGAAATGCAGATTTAATAATCATTTATATAAAATATCCTCAAATTAACAATATTTGCCAACTTTATCATGCAAGAGCCATCTCACAAGATGATGGAATGTTAATTTTAAGTGAAAAAGTTTGTGAATGTAAGGAGAAATACTATTTAATGAATAATTTTAAAAGTGAGACTTTTAACAATTACGCACAAATAAATTTAAAGAAGACCTGTTTCACCAATTTACTTAATGGCCTTAAAGCCAACTGCACTAAAAAGGGAAAAACAAAGAAATAGACTTCATACAGGATGGTGCCATATTAGTTTCAGGCAACAATAACGTAGACAATACTACTTTGATAGGATCGTATCTCCTTATATTCAACGAGGGGGAACGTTGTGAGTTGCTGCTGCGACCGCAACTCTACATTTATACCCGATACATTTGGACGTTGACATGCAATGACTGCATCTTTCAAGAGGCGATGCAGTTACTGCACCGTCAAGTGGCCCGTGTGAAACCAGCAGAAGGCTGTTACGCGCGGATCCCAGGCAAAACGCAGCCCTCCTCCCGCCCAACCGACCGAGGGCGCTGCCGCATGACGCGCGGCGCGTAGCCGAACCGAACGCGAACATGCAAGAAAGATAGCTGTTAGACTAACATTCGAGGAAAATTAGCACTAAACTTACTAAGAAACTAAGCATGCAATCAAAATACAAATACCACTACAATTACTAATTACTAGAAAGGTGTGTAAGGATTAGTAATTTAATAAGGGAAGAGAATAAGTGGTGGATATAATATGGTAGAGCGAATTATAATCCGAGCATAAGACCCTAAACGGTTCATGCAAGGAATAATTCGATCTACAAAGTGGAAGGAACAACGGTATAAAATTTCTAGTCAGTCTAATAGGAATCGTAAAGTTTATGCGGCTCAACAGATCAGGGCTGTCTATGTCACCCCCGATCAAGTTGTGCATAAATATCACACCAAGCATTTTTCTACGGTTAATTAAGGATGGGAGGTTTACTAATAGTAGTCTACTAGAGTAAGATGGGAGTCTTACACCCGCATCCCAGTTAAGGCCCCGCAGAGCAAAGAGTAAAAGTTTTTCTGTACTGATTCTATACGGTCCTGGTGTACTTTGTATTGAGGGCACCATACACAGGAGCCGTATTCTAAAATCGGACGAACTAGCGAGGTATAGAGAGTCTTTGTTATATAGGGTCGTCAAATTCTTTTGACCACCTCTTTATAAACCCAAGCACGCCCATGGCCTTATTTACCATGGTAGAAATGTGTTCGGAAAACTTTAACTTTGCGTCTAATAAGACACCAAGATCATTCACCAGGGTAATTCTCTCAAGAGAACCGCCACATAGGGTATAGGTAGCCATATAGGTTACTTTGCATTTCGAGGCATTAAGGTGTAACAAGTTTGCACAGCACCATGACTGAAAGTTATTGAGATCGGATTGCAAGCGAGAATGAAATGAAATGTCCTTATACTGGACACAGAGTTTAACATCATCCGCATACATAAGTACTCGAGAGTATGTTAATACCGAAGGCAAGTCATTAATAAAGAGTGTGAAGAGTAAGGGGCCTAGATGGCTGCCCTGTGGTACTCCCGAAGAAACCTTTACTGGTGAAGAGAGGGAGTTTTGAAGAGGACTCTTTGAGACCTGGAACAAAGATAGCTAGAAATCCATCTCAGGAGGTTGGGCGGAAACCCTAAAAGGTCAAGTTTATGTGCTAGAAGGGAATGGTTTACAGAGTCGAATGCTTTACTGAAGTCGGTGTAAATAACATCCGTCTGTAAGTTACCTTGAAAGCCTTTAATAATGAAAGAGGTAAACTCTAACAAGTTCGTGGTGGTTGATCGCCGCCTTATAAATCCATGCTGAGTTGGAGATATAAGTGACTTGCAGAGATGTTGCAAGTGCGGAGTTAAAACCTTCTTAAACATTTTAGGGATAGCGGATAACTTTGCTATACCTCTATAATTTTGCATCAGACTTGCTACCTTTTTATGGAGAGGAATTATAAACGATTCCTTCCAAATCGGGGAAGCAAGAAGAATCAATGGACAGGGTGAATAGTTTAAGCAAAGGTCCACACAGAGCCTCGGCGCAGTACCTGAGTACACAACCTGGAACCCCGTCTGGACCCGGTGAAAACACCGGCTTAACTAGTCGAAGATCATGAAGTAGAGAACATTCATTTAACAAGGGACTGAAAATGCCGTTCGACCTCGGTAAACCGTATGGATACGGATGACCAGAGTAGCTTTCCTCAGAATAGGTGGTTTGGAAAAATTGGGCAAAAGATCGGCGATTGCCTGATCATTATTTGCCGACGTATTACAAAATGATAGCGAGGATGGGTGTGCGGACGTTCTACGCTTACTGTTTACGAAGCAGTAAAACTGTTTAGGGTCCTGAGAAAAACGTATCCTGCATCGAGATAGGTAGTTCTTATAGCATTGAGCATTAAGAACTGAAAAGTTTGACCGAGCTATTACATAGCTAGAGTGAGAAGTAGGAGAACCCACTTCTTGAAATTTTTATAAAGTCTTGATTTTAAGTTTTTAGACTGGATAACTCTTTGGTAAACCAAGGGGTTTTCCAGATCTAATCGGACAAGAAAGCGGGACACAAGAATCAAAAATGTGTCAAGAGCATTGTAAAAGATGTTTGTGCCTTTTATGACATCAGTGCACAAGTACAAAGCGGACCAATCAAAATCCCTAATGAGGTTATTAAGCTTCGCAAACTCGGCT
>CM017778.1:2706947-2760398 GCA_008121275.1 Drosophila lowei
TGGCCTTGTTGCAGACAATTGATGCACAGGGATGCAGTTTTGCGAATTCGAACCTTTGCATTACTGCCAGCCGACCAAATGGACTGCAATCTGTCAACAAATGGCCTTTCGCATTGCAGTAGCTGCATTGTTGGTTTTGGTATTCGCGGTAGAACACGCGAATGAGCTCCGATTATGCGGCTTGCTTGGCACAGCTTTCTGCTCCTGCTTTGGTTTGTCCGAATTTTCGGCCGAAAGATGCTGATGTCTGCGATTAAGCAATTTTTCACAGTCAGCCCAAAGTGGCAGCTTCTCATAATCGAGCTGTTCTTCCCATTTCTCTTTGGTCACCGGATCGACTCTGCTCAAGACGAGATGAATAATCATCGCATTCGAGATCTTTTTATCATCGCCTATCGACAACAATGAACCATATATGGATGAGGCGGTATCGATAAGGTTCCTTAAGGACGATGCTGATTGCTGGGTCATTTTGGGAAGACTAAATAGGGCGTCAATGTGATTTTTTAAAGATCAGACAATCATTATCGTAGACCCGTTTTAAGCTATCCATTGCTTTCTCGTAGTTGGTCTCGGTTACTTGGAAAGCCCTAACTGTTCCCAACGCTTCACCGGAGAGACACGAAAGCAAATGGTTGAACTTTTCGATAATTGGAATGCTTTCGTCATTGTGAACTAGAGTCTCAAATAAACCTATGAAGTTTTAAAGTCCGAAAAGTTGCCGCTGAACTGCGGCAGAGCTAACTTCGGAAGACGAGCACGAGTTGGGCCACCATAAGCTGGTACTGCCGGTTTTGTCTCATCAGCTGTCTTCAAAGCGCAAATGAGAGACAATAATTTTGCCTTTGTAACAATTGAGAGTTCTTCCAACTCGACTCCAAATTCATCGTCAATGTCTATATCTTCAATCTTCTCTTGAAGTTCGCGTGCCGTGTCAATGCTACGCATCAGCGTTTCGAGTCTGCACTCGAGCTCCGTCAATACCAGCGGAATATCCCCGCTTCTAAACGGTCCGCTAATAAACGAATGCCTTTGACACGGCAACTGCGCTTTTTCTTCAGCTCTTCAAGGACGATATTGTTGGCTTTTGAGGTCATATTGATTCTCAATACAAGCAACTGAAGGCGAAAGGTCGTTTCTAATAATCGTATTCAATGCCGAGGCACTCAATGAAATAATGGGTAATTGTACCCAAACGAGGTGAAAAACAATATACCCGACAAATTTAGGGTATTGCGTCGCGTAGCTCAAGTGCTTACGTATCTCGTTCGTGGTTGTACCCAAACGAGGTGAAAATCAATATACCCGAAAATTTTAGGGTAGAGCGTCGCTTGGCTGGCGCGTAAACGAAAACCACACAAGAATAGCAACGAACAGCAATGGTGACAAGCGAAAACGAAAAAATTCACCGCTGTAGTTCTGAAGAATGGATATTGTGTATACGTATGCACCGACGACGATCGACGCTAAATTGATTTTGCGAAGCTTTGACTTTGTCTAATTTGATAGTTGGATCCTACTGACACCAAACGAATATACCCGACGAAAACAGGGTATCGCGTCACTTGGAATTTGGTTTGGATCAAGCGCGCCAAACAAAGAGAACAACGATAAGCAACGGTGAAGAGCGAAAGTGAGACGAAAAATTCACCGCTGCAGCTGCGTATTGGTATGCGTGCTTGGCCAACGACCCAACTATATATTTGACACAACGAAAACGAGAGAGGGAAGGGGTGACAGTGATTGCAGTTAAAATGAGTTATATGTGCAGTTATTGCGTCCAAGAGGGTTAGATGTATGTATATATGTATTAATATATATGCTCAACTCTAACTACAGCATGCAAATCTAGCTCTACTATGTCATACGTATGTGCCAAGAATTGAAAGCGAGGTGCAATTGTTTCAGCACAAGACAATAATTGCGAGTTTTTAATCTTTTCGTCTTCCTCGAGCTTTCAATTTTTGCACAAATACCTCTTGATAAGTTTGGAAATTCCAGGTGCTGTACTCTCCTCTTCTGCTGCTGGATGCTCCACTTGGCTCTCCTTTTTGGTATCTCCTTTGGTATATAGCTGCAGACAGGTTATTTGCACGACCGACGCGGTGATTTTCAGTTTGTTTGTTTGTATTATTTGCACACACGTCGCGGTTTTGGCAATTTAGCTTTAGCACATATGCATGTACATAGGTGCATGTACATAGATTTTGGATATTAATCTATTCTCCACTCGTGTCACTGTCACTTTTGCCTTCCACTTTTAATTAATACGTTTAATTTGCAAGTCCACCCGGGGGCGCCATGAAATTTTAGAATAGTTTTTCTAAATGAAATAGACCGAAAAAACTTGGGTGACTGCAATTATTGTATTTAACGACGAAAAAAGGAGTGCGTGCGGTTTAACAGATTATTCTCGGTTTATATTCAAACAATTTCTTCTTAGCATATCTTACCTACGGTGGCAAAGCGGGGCGAATTCGCCAAGAGCGAGAGAGAGCTTTTATTGCGCTCCCGCTTTGCCCTAGCCTAACTTACACTAGACTTCATGAAATTCGATCCTAATAACAATTATTATACGCCAAATGGCGCTACACCAGCATTCAAAATCAAAAACAATTTTTAAAGGAGTTTATCCCTGGCTGATCTGCTGCCCAAAGTAATTTCGAAATATCCTGCTTTAATAATAAAAAAATAAGCCATTAGGAAATTTTTTACTTTGGAACAAATATTCAGAAATTCATATGGTCAATACCGTCAAAATAAAAGAATTTTTAAAAAATATTAAGGAAAAAATTCAACAAAGTTTACATTTAATAAACAACCACTGGCAAGGATATTTTTCAAATACATGCGGTCATTACTGTATCCTACAAATGGATTTCAACAAAAACATTAAATTGTTTTTAAAACAATTTAAGAAAATGATTTTAATTATAATGATGGGTAATAATAAAATGTTTGGCTGGCGTTTGTTTAAAATAAAACACAATGTTATTTCAAAGATATTTATTGATTTTTGAGCTGGGATACATTCTTTTAGTTAAGCTGCAATGGTCCTTAAGCATTAAGTCTATAGCTTCACGAGGCTTTGTTTGCAGGGTATGACACAGGCATGTGAAAGGTCCCTCCGTTGCATCATCATCGCTCCAGGGGCAAGCTTTAATGAAAGCCAAACTTGGAGAAATTTGAACTCCTTTTCCTCCAGATCCTTCCAAAATGTGGATCAGGTTTTCCAGAGTTTGTATGTGCTCCTCGAAGATCATCATACAGAATTGCATCAAAACATCGAATTGTACATCTTGCAATTGGGATGAATCTGATACTGTTAATTGATTCAAAAAGCAGGACTCTTTATATCCACGTCTTTGCTCTGCTAATATATTTTTTCTTTACCTATGTATCTGAAAAAGAAGTACTATATCTAGTCAAAACCCTTTTTACATATGTATATTCTCCGTCTTTTTTACCTATGCATTGGAAATGATCAATACTATATCTAGTCATCTCTTTTTACATATGTATATTCTAAACCTTTTTCCTTATTTTTTCATTTACATGTATAGTTGTTTCTGCTCTTACATATATAAGATGTATTCCATTGAAGTCTTCATTTATAGTATCTTATTCTCTTACATATATGTACATATATAAAATTTATTCCATTATCGGAAGATTTTAATATCATCAGCATAAAGCAGATGCTCTAGAAGCTTTGAATGCTGAGAAATCCATGTCGTTGATGAAAATTAAGAACAGGTGGACCAAAGTGTTCGTTGTCCCCAGTTAAATAAAGGAACTTTAGCCAAAGAATGTTTTTGATTTTACATCCATTGATTACCAAATCCGACATAGGTCCTCGCCGCTCAAGATATGCCCTTAAACCAACTGAGCAGGAAGGAATGAATATTTTAACCGATGCAGCTCGGCTATTAAAGCTGACAGTGGATGACTTTGTCAAACCCCCGATGACATTTGATGACCGGACCATATACACAACATCTACTTTAAATTTTAAATTTCAAAGACTGCAATGCAGAAATTTCTGAGGCGATGCAGTTAGTGGTTGTTGATCTAAACCCGGCAGAAAACCATGCTGATTTGGGCAAAACGCAGCCCTCCTCCCGCCCTTCGATGAGGGGGAAGGTGATCTTTCCGGCAATGATTCGAACATCAAGAAAGATTTTAGAAACATTGAGGAAGTTTGGCACTGGTCTATAATTGGAGATGAGATTTTTGGTACTGTTCGGGCCAGCCGCCGAAGAATAACCGTAATATTAAGCATTATTATTGTATGACCAGAGAGAGCCGCCTATGTTGTAAAACGTTGACTTTCTGCAGAGCTGCTGCGCTCTCCCGCTAAAAGGGGCTCTCTGCCGCCGCCACTTCGGCAATTACTTTGATCTGCTGCCGCCACTTCGGCAATCATTTTGATCTAACGCCGTCGTCTATTTTTAGTTCTATGCTAACCCCTCTGCGCATTGGTTGCATATCGATCTCGCATAAATTTTATCTGGCCATAGCAAGCAATCGGCTTCCGCTAAGCCACCAAGATTAAAACGAATTATAAAGTTTAACCCAAACTCTCTTTTCATTTGAAACAAATAGGTGCCAAAAAAGCTTGGCATCTCAAACATTGGTGACCCCCCGACGTGATATAAAACCATTGTTTAATCGCGTTCCGTTAAAAACACTTATTAATTATACAATATTTTGTTGTTGGGTAGTTTAACTACCAACAAATACATTTGGGTGCACGTTGAAAAACAGTTTAAAGTGCAAATTCAGTGAAAGTGCGGCTGGAATATTTATATACAAATTCCGGTACTTTAAGCGTCGAATCTCTCATTCTCTGCGCAGCTGCAGCCGCGGTTCTTGACTTTTCGTGTCTTGCATTCTCGCTCTCGCGTCTATACATCGTCGCTGAAGCGGTATTTCATTTTCCGTTGTTGTGTCGAATTGCACAACGGTTAACATGGACAACGATCCGAATACAGGCGCGGGCGGAAATATTGTGGTGGCTGATTCCAGACTGAGTCTGTATAAGCGTAAAAGTCAGTCATTATATGATCGATTGCACAGGCTTGGCGAATCCTTCGCGGGGAATAAAATCGATAAGTTGACCGCCGCGGAAGTCGAGGTGCGCCTTGATATGTTGGCAGAAATTCGAGAGGAATTCAATAAGGCCCATAATGAATTGGAGGCTCTCGATCAAAACGAGATTGGGAGTGAGCTGCGCGAAATCTTCGATACTCTTTTCATATCGTTGAAAGCTGAGTTGCTGGCTGCTGTTGAAGTAAGCCAGTCACACGCCGCTGCCCATTCTACGACTCTGCCAAACCATTCCGGACATAGTACCATCATCATGGCTCACAAGCAGCGACTTCCTGAGCTGAAGGTGCCTAAGTTTTCTGGTGGATACGTCGAGTTTTCGGATTTTATGGCAATGTTTAAATCGGTGATTGAAGCGGATGCGGATCTCAGTGACATCGAGAAATTCCAGCACCTTCGCTCTTGCCTCGCTGATGCGGCTTTGGATTCGGTTCGATCGTTGGAGCTCTCCAGTGCCAATTATCGTGCGGCTCTGGATATACTTAATAAACGCTTTAATAACAAAAGACTTGTTTTCCAGGCACACATCAAGAAGATTCTTGGGCTAAAGAGGGTAGACTCGCCTTCTGCTAAAAGGCTTCGGGAGTTTTCGGATGCAGTCAATTTACACATGCGAGCGTTGCAGACATTGGGAACTGCTGAGGAGATTTCAGGATTCATGGTCATCAACATGCTGCTGCAGAAGTTGGATTCGAAGACGCAAACTAAATGGGAGGAGCACAATCGTCGGATGCTATACCTACCGAGGAGGAATTCTTCGAATTCTTGCAGCAACGCTGCCAGAAAATGGAGCGATTGGAATATGCTACAGCGACACACGCTAGTGGCGATCAGGTGGGAAAAACCATTCCTATACGCAGGTTAAAGAAAACGTTTGTAGCTTCCAACTCTTCCGCCGACCCGTCTGTATGCGTCTTTTGCCACTCAGCGGGCCATGGAATATACTCGTGCAAGATATTCGGAAATCTCTCACCGTTGCTGCGCCACAAAGAAGTGAAGAAGCTTTCCCTATGCTTCAATTGCCTAAAACCGGGGCACCGGACCCGCGCATGCAATAGTGGAAAATGTCGAGTATGCGGCGGTAGGCATCATAGTTTGTTGCACTTCGATAGTATACAGCCCACAACACAAAGCTGCCCAGGTATTACACCTCCCGATCTGGCCGTTCAACCGGACACTCTTTCCGTTGCTCAAAATTCTGCTAGCAGCTCGCCTCTACCTTCGTCTACCTCTCTTGCTGCCCAAGGTCTTCACTCTGATGTCGTGCTTCTGGCTACAGCCGTGGTTCTCGTGAAGAATCGGTCTGGCGTTTTAGTTCTTTGTCGTGCCATCTTAGATTCAGGATCGCAGCTGCATCTCGTCACATCCAGGTTCGCCCAGCAGCTACAGCTTAGGAGAACTCAATCGTCTGCACTTGTGTCTGGGCTGGGCGATACCAGCGTTTCTACTGAGGGATCCACCATAAGCATTTGTATGCATTCTCGCACCTCTGCTTACACAACTACGCTTACTGCTCTCATCGCCCCCACGATTACCGATTCTCAACCAAGTATGACAGTAAATGTATCCGATTGGAGTATTCCATCTAACATTCAGCTCGCTGATCCTGCATTTTTCAATCCTCAACGGGTTGATCTTCTCATTGGTGCGAGCGTTTTTTATGATCTCCTCTGCGTAGGGCAAATCAAACTCACCGATGGACTGCCTCTTCTGCAGAAGACCCGGCTTGGGTGGATCGTATCTGGCGGTGGACAGAAGGTATCAAGCTCGGCGCTTTTGGCCACGCACAATTGTCCAGATTCGAAAGCTGAGATGGAAGCAAACTTGGATAAAACTCTTCGTATGTTTTGGGAAGTCGAGAATTGTGTGGAGGCTGGGTTGAATACCAAAGAAGAAGACGATTGTGAAGCACATTTCGTAAGCCACCTTTCACGGTTGCCATCCGGGGAGTATGCAGTTCGTCTGCCACTAAATAACAATACTGATCGTTTAGGAGAATCTTATGCTCAGGCTTATCGACGGTTCATCAGTCTGGAGCGAAAACTGGAGCGTAATCCTACACTCAAGGAGCGGTATTCCGCCTTTATGAGGGAGTACATTGATTTGCATCATATGCACCAAGTCAACCCTGATTCCCGTAGCCTCTGCAAATATTTCTTGCCTCATCACTGTGTCCTAAAGGAGGACAGTACGACGACAAAACTCCGTGTCGTTTTCGATGGATCCGCAGCTACATCAACTGGATATTCTCTAAATGATGTGATGATGACAGGCCCTGTTATTCAGCCTGCATTGTTTAACATATTGATTCGCTTTCGAACATATCCAGTCGCTCTCACGGGGGACATTTGTAAAATGTACCGCTGCGTACGAGTGTCTCCACCCGACAATTTGTATCAGTGCATCCTATGGCGAGATTCCATCGAGTCCGAGGTTCAAGTCTACACATTAGACACCGTCACATACGGGACGAGGGCTGCATCATTTTAGCGGTCCGCGCAATGCACCAGCTGGCCATCGACGAGGGTGAGTCCTACCCTCTTGGCTCAGCTGCTCTGCGGCAGGAGTTTTACGTGGATGACCTTATTTCGGGCGGTAATTCGGTCGCACAGGCCATGGACAAGATGCACCAAACATCAGCTTTACTGTCCCGTGGTAATTTTAGACTTAGGAAATGGTGCTCCAGTCACCAGGAAGTACTTGAGGGAACCCCTGAAGATGACATAGAGAAGTTCCTAAAGTTTAATGATGGAAGCGACATAGCCAAAACTCTCGGCTTAGCGTGGGACCCTGCTTTGGATCAGCTGCTTTTTGCCTTGTCCGCACTGGACACAAACTCAAAGCCATCAAAGCGGTCGGTTTTATCTACGATTGCGCGGTTCTACGACCCTCTTGGATTGATAAATCCAGTCATTGTCAGGTGCAAAATCTTCCTTCAGCAGCTTTGGAGAGAAAATTTGGATTGGGATGAAAGCCTACCCTCAGCGTTGCATTCAACTTGGATGGACTTGAGAAATAGTTTGGCAAGTATTTCTCGGATCTCATTTCCTCGCTTGGTTCTTCGTTCTAGTGTGGCTACAGAAGTTCACGGATTCTGTGATGCCAGCTTAGAAGCATATGGCGCTTGCGTGTATGTCGTGTCCAGGGAAGCCCAGTCTTCGAGCCACGTTTTGTGCTCAAAGTCGCGAGTGGCGCCGCTAAAGACTATATCGATTCCTAAGCTGGAATTAAGTGGAGCCCATTTGCTTGCGAAAATCATGCAGAATGTAAAGGACATGGGAATCTTTACAGGTCGGTTCTATTGCTGGTCGGATTCGTCAAGAGCATTATCTTGGATTAGGAACAAGCCAGCCAAATTTCAAGTTTTCGTGGCAAATCGACTGGCATCAATTCAGGAGTTGACGGCAGCCATGGAATGGCGCTATGTTCCCACATCTTTAAATCCTGCTGATATTCTCTCGAGAGGCTCGCTTCCCAGCCATCTTATCCAGTCAGAGCTATGGTTTCACGGCCCATCCTTTTTGCTAGGCTCCAAGGATAAGTGGCCTGTATCTCCTGCTAACTTTGGAGCTTCGCAAGAGAGTATTGCTAATCACGTCTCCACATGCCGATCTCACGTCCGGATGCAAATTTGCGAATTCATTCTTTCGCATGCAGCGCAAATTCGCCTACATGCATAAATTTATACATCGTCTTAGGCATCCAGGACTCACCGTTTCTGATATTCGGCAAGGAACGCATCTTCTAATTCGACACATTCAGCTGGCAAATTTGTGGATGGACATAAAGGAGATTCGGCGCAATGGTCAAGTCATGAAATCCAGTTCTATTAGTTCGCTCAATCCGTTCATCGATCATTCTGGACTACTTAGAGTTGGAGGTCGTCTTGGCAACTCATCGCTAGGATTTGACGCTCAGCACCCGCTCATTCTGCCAAAGGGACATTCCATTACCTTTGCGCTGATAAGATATTATCACGAAAGAAACCTCCATGCCGGACCTCGCACCTTGCTATCCAAAATTCGGCTGGAATATTGGCCCATTGGAGGTATTAAGGCAGCAGTGTCAAGGGTCGTCAGCAAGTGTGTGAGATCCTTCAGGACTAGGCCGCGCATGGTTGAACACATCATGGGAGACCTACCTAAGGAACGTTTGGAAGGATCTCGAGCTTTTGAAGTCACTGGAGTAGATTACTGTGGACCTTTTTTCTACCGATCAGAAATCCGCACGAGGCCTCCGATCAAGTGCTACATTAGCGTATTCATCTGCTTCACTTCTAAGGCTATACACATGGAGCTCGTAAAGGATTTGACCACCGCATCGTTTCTAGGCGCACTAAAGCGTTTTACTTCCACTCGAGGAAGGCCAAGTCAAATTTGGTCGGACAATGCTACAAACTTCGTTGGGGCCAAGAACGAGCTTTTGGAGCTAAAGAAGCTTTGTCTGAGCGAACCGCATATGAAGGAGGTCCATGAATCCTGCTTGGCTGACTCGATCGACTGGCGCTTCATCCCACCACGCTCTCCGCATTTTGGCGGGTTGTGGGAAGCGGCCGTGAAGACCGCAAAATATCACCTGTACCGCTCAGTTGGACCATCTGTGCTTAGCTTCGACGAGCTGCGCACTCTGATCTGTCAGATCACTGCAATTGTTAACTCTCGCCCTTTGCTCTCGCTTTCAGAAAATCCTGATGATTTAGACGTTTTGACTCCTGCTCATCTGCTTCTAGGCGGCCCCCATGAGCAAATCCTCGAGCCTGACCTAACGAAGCTGAACTACAATCGTCTGGATGGCTGGCAGCGGGTCACCCAACTACAACAAATATTTTGGAGCCGTTGGCGCGAAGAGTATCTCACTCTTTTGCAAGAGCGCGCGAAGTGGCGTACCTCCGCGCAAAACATCTGCAAGAACGATCTCGTTCTGGTGAAGGACGAAAATCTTCCTCCAATGCGTTGGCCACTGGCTAGAGTGGTCGATGTCGTTATGGGCAAGGACGGAGTGTGTCGCGTCGCTGACCTGAAGACATCCTCAGGAAACATCAGGAGGGCCGTCACTCGGCTATGTTTGCTGCCCCTTAAGGAATCTGTTGAGAGACTAGCTCCCAACGGGGGGAGTATGTTCGGGCCAGCCGCCGAAGAAAAACCGTAATATTAAGCATTATTATTGTATGACCAGAGAGAGCCGCCTATGTTGTAAAACGTTGACTTTCTGCAGAGCTGCTGCGCTCTCCCGCTAAAGGGGCTCTCTGCCGCCGCCACTTCGGCAATTACTTTGATCTGCTGCCGCCACTTCGGCAATCATTTTGATCTAACGCCGTCGTCTATTTTTAGTTCTATGCTAACCCCTCTGCGCATTGGTTGCATATCGATCTCGCATAAATTTTATCTGGCCATAGCAAGCAATCGGCTTCCGCTAAGCCACCAAGATTAAAAACGAATTATAAAGTTTAACCCAAACTCTCTTTTCATTTGAAACAAATAGGTGCCAAAAAAGCTTGGCATCTCAAACAGGTACCTTTCTTGAAAATTGGCGTAATCGTGGCAGCTTTCCACTTGCCAATAAACCGACCCGTTAACAGCGAATTTGTGAATAGAATTTTGAGAGGTTCCCAGAACGCAATAGCACAGTTGCGAAGCAGGAAGGCAGAAATGAAATCACAGTCGGGCTTATCAGAATTATCGAACTCATCAATTGCTTCCAAAATGTCCTCCTCCGATACATCAAGTGTGCCAATATTGACCACCGAGGGAATAGAGTTTAAGACATCGAAACTGTGCCCAGCTGCGTATGGCTCAAAATTTGAGCTAAAGAAATAAGCAAAAAGGTTTGCTATACCATTATCCGTATTAGCGATCAAACTACCCAGGTTCATAACAGATGGAAGAGAGCTCGTCGACCTTTTGGAATTTATAAAATGCCAAAACGACCTGGGATTGACTTTAAGTCCCCTCTCAACGTCGGCAATATATTGGTTATACAAAAATTTGATTAAAAAAGCAAACTCCCTCTTATGTTGCATATACCTCGCCCAATCCACAGGGTCCCGGGTCTTACCAAATCGTTTAAAGTACTTATTACGAAGATTCTTATATATCATCAGACCCTTCGTATACCACGGTAGTCAATAGGAGCCATGCACCCTTTTGGAAGCATTGTTACCAATAATACGACGGATTGTATGCAGGAAAACATTATAGGAAGTGTCTACACTAGGATGCGAGAGAACAGAAGCCCAATTGACATTTAACATACTATCCCGAATTGCATTCAGGCTTACAGTAGAAAAGAAGCATTCATAGTATGGTTCCGCCCAGGGCGAATGAACCCTATTAAAAACATTATTTACTTGGGATAAGCCCATACTAAAACAGTCATCTAGGAAAAGAATCTCGTTCGGCAAATGTACATTACTTGGTATCATAGCCGACGACTGCGGATCGCCGGACCATACCAATGAACCCAAATTGAAGTCGCCAACAACGCAGAGGTGCTGACGGTCTCGCAGATTACTATATATGTTAGCAATGTTCTGTGTGTGCGTCTTGTATATTTCATAGCAGCTATTCGGTGGAATGTACGATGCGCTAATAAATAGCGTCTCCAACTGGCCAGCCCCTGCCACACCAATCTGATCCAGAACAGAGTCTCCATCCAGGAGACAAATCCGATAGCAATGTGGGGTGCGTCTAACGGCCCCACCTCCTCTGCAGCGCTTCGTTTTGGCACAGTCTCTGTCCTTACGAAAGACCTGGAATAGGTTCGGATCGAAGTATTCGTTGTCGAAAAAGTTTGAATTGAGCCAGGTTTCAACTAAAATGACAACGTCGAAGTCACACGTAGAAGTAGCCAAGTTGACCGCTTGAGGCTTGGTGCGCATGCCCGCTATATTTTGGAAAAAAATTTGTATAGACTTGGCACCATCCATCGGCACGGTCCCAGAAAGTAACGGTGCCGTCCTGTTAGCGGCCACGGAAGATGGGTCTAGAGGAGGGTCAGCCATATCCAACTGAGTCAGAGGAGCGAGGCCCATGCGTAAAACCTGCCCAAGCGTCGAAGTCCGAATCAGTAGCACACCATCCTCGTCCAGAAAAGAGGGCAGGGAAGCAGCCGGGAGAGCCAATCTAGGTGATGATGCTGAAGAGAGTATTCCACATAAGAGCGCACGACGGGCTGCTGACTCTTCCCAAATGTCGAGAGCAGCGACGGCGCAAGCATAGCATACGAAGCAATGCAATTGCGATTGTTGTTGTAATGATGACGTTAGAAGTGCACGTAGTCGGGAGAGAGCGCCAGCAAGAGCATCGTCATCTGATCCAGCAGCAGCCGAGCGAATATCGCACAAAGCGCAGATCGAAAAGTGAATGTTTTGTTGTTGTGTCGAAGAGGATTGCCAAAAATGAAACAACGGGCTGTTGCTCATAGCAAAAAGGCGAAAAACTGCAAGTAGAATATGTTGCGGAGAAGCGGCGATCATAAAACCAGAGGCGCCGCTCACTGGGGGTTTTTGAAGTGGATGGAACTGGAGTTTTCTGAGTCGGCGTGGACGTCGACAATGGCATAGCTGCACACAGATTAACTGCCGTCAAATCAGCTGCCAGCCTCTGTTTATGCACAAAGCGGCAAACCCTTACCGATACTGGTCAGAATCGATCATCAAAGACCACGGGGAATAGGGGTTCAGGGACCCCAAGTTTGAAATTCACGAACTTCAACGCAGATAGATCAGCATCTTGCTTGACCAATTTCACGCAAGAAATTTCCCCTCCGGCACCTTGAGTTTATCGGCAACAAATTTTATCACCGCCTCTGGCGCCGTCGCGGTAGCAAATTTACCAATATGCAGGTATTTGCTGCTCTGCATCACGAGACGATTGGCATGTTTCTTCCGATTCTTCCTCTCTCTTTCTGACTGTGATGAAGCCCTCCAAATCAGATGGGGGAGCAGCAGCTGATCCCAAGTCAATGACCTCAGTCGAGGTGGCTGCCACTAATCGTGGAGACATTAAGTCGGTCGCCGGCTTTGGCCTATTGGAATCCTTCCTTGGAGCGATCGGCTTCACCCGCTCATGAGAATTGATCGAATGGGCAGTCTGAAAATCAGACTTCAGACCCCGATAAAGGCTTTCAAGCTTCAGAACCTTGTCGTTAAGCTCATCTATTTTCGATTTCGAAATATTAAATTTTTTTTTTTATTTTTATACCCGATACTCAAAATGAGTATTGGGGTATATTAGATTTGTGGTGAAAATGGATGTGTGTAACGTCCAGAAGGAAGCGTTTCCGACCCCATAAAGTATATATATTCTTGATCAGCATCAATAGCCGAGTCGATTGAGCCATGTCTGTCTGTCCGTCCGTCCGTCTGTCCGTCTGTCCGTCCCTATTAGCGCCTAGTGCTCAAAGACTATAAGAGCTAGAGCAACGACATATTGTATCCAGACTTTTGTGATATGTCACTGTTACAAGTGTATTTCAAAACTTCGCCCCGCCCACTTCCGCCCCCACAAAGAACGAAAATCTGTGGCATCCACAATTTTAAAGATACGAGAAAATTAAAAACGCAGAATCGTAGAGAATAAATTTATCTTCCGGACTGCAGAATCTGAATTGGATCGTATCATTATTATAGCCAGGATGAAGAAAACAATTTAATTTTTTCTCGCCCTGTCTCTCTCTAACACACACGTATCATAGCCGGCTTTGCATAGCGCAAAACATTAGCGCCTAGATCTCAGAGACTATAAAAGCTAGAGCAACCAAATTTGGTATCCACACTCCTGAAATATCGGACCTTGACGAGTTTGTTTCAAAATTTCGCCACACCCCCTTCCGGCCCCGCAAAGGACGAAAATCTGGAGCATCCACAGATCTCAGAGACTATTAGACCTGACTGTCGAGCTCTCACTGCTACAAAACTATTTGTAATTTTTCACTGCAGAACTCACTGTTACAAGTGTATTTCTTTTTGCTCAGAGAGCTCACTGCTACACAATTTCGGCCCACCCCCTTCCGCAGCCATAAACAACGAAAATCTGTGGCAACCACAATTTTGAAGATAGGAGAAAATTAAAAACGCACAATTATAGAGAATGGCCATATCTACCAGATTGCCGAATCTTGCCGAATCCGAATAAGATCGGATTATTATTATAGCCAAAAGTAACAAATCAATTTGCAGTGGTTACGCAGCGCCCGTCGACACGTTCTGACTGATTTTCTGTCTCTCTCGCACGCACTCTTTGTCGTTTAATGTAGCAATACTGACTATGTATCGGGTATAAATGTAGAGTTGCGGTCGGAGCAGCAACTCACAACGTTCCCCCTCGTTTTATTTATTTATTATTTGCCAACGGAATCAAAAATCCTTAACTGGCTAGGCTAACATAATTCTATCTTAACTAACAAAAAAAATAACATTAACAAATTAATTATGGAACAGGAAGAAATCTACAAGCAACCGTCTGACGGCTCCCTTCCCCTGGCAAAAGTCAAAACGCATCCCAGCTGGCAGCGCATTGTGCTGCTGACGCGCCCTACAAATGGGCTCATTAAAGCCATAATTGTTCCGGTGGAGATCAACTGCATGGGTGCATGGGTCCTGAGGCTCCTGGCTGGCGTAGTGTAGCTAACCCTACTAAGCAGGTCAGGGCAATCGATGTTACCCACTAAAAGGTCATAAACAAAGATCTGAGCTGCAATGGTCTTTCGATCCTCGAGAGAGGAGAGATGCACGAGGCGACATCTGCACTCAAGACGGAAAGGGAATGGAAAAGGGCAAAGGCTGGAGTGCAAATTTCAGAAACTTTCTTTGCAGTCTCTCGATGCGGGAAATTTGAACGACCCCGGTGGGATTCCAGACCATGGATGCGTACTCAAGGCGCGAGCGCACAAGGAATGCATACAGACTTAGCCTCGTATATGGGTCCCTGAATTGGGATGAATTGCGCTAAACAAAGCCGAACATAGCATAGGCTTTTGGCAATATAAAATTCAGATGCTCTGCAAAAAGAAATCTAGAGTCCAATAAAACCCCGAGGTCAAGTATCTCCGTCTGCTTTAAGAGAGGATGGCCATCTATTGAATATGAAGCCAGCACATTGGAGACACATTTGCTAAAAGAAACAAAGTAACATTTACTAATGTTGAGTGGAAGCGAATTAAGTCTGCACCAACAAGCAACTCTATCCAGGTCGCGCTGCAGAAGGATACTGTCGCCTAAGGTTTTGACATATCGGAAGATTTTAATATCATCAGCATAAAGCAGATGCTCAGAAGCTAGAATGCTGAGACATATGTCGTTGATGAAAATTAAGAACAGAAGTGGACCAAGTGCACTTCCCTGTGGAAGGCCGGAAGTAGCCAAGAATGGGTCCGAAGGCCAATTACCAATACGACATACTCTCGCCGCTCAAGATATGACCTAAACCAACTGAGCAGGAAGGAATGAATACCTAACCGATGCAGCTCGGCTATTAAAGCACAGTGGGAGACTTTGTCAAAGGCTTTAGCAAAGTCAGTATACACAACATCTACTTGAGAGTGCATTTCAAAGACTCGAGTGCAGAAATTTCTGAAAGCGATGAGATTAGTGGTTGTTGATCTACCCGGCATAAAACCATGCTGATTTGGGCTAATGTACGACTTCATGAGGAAGGCGATCTTTCCGGCAATGATTCGCTCTAGAAGTTTTGAAACATTGCTGAGTTTGGCAATTGGTCTATAATTGGAGATGAGATTTTTGGTACCTTTCTTGAAAATTGGCGTAATCGTGGCAGCTTTCCACTTGCCAATAAACCGACCCGTTAACAGCAAATTTTGTGAATAGAATTTTGAGAGGTTCACAGAACGCAATAACACAGTTGCGAAGCAGGAAGGCAGAAATGCCATCACAGTCGGGCTTATTAGAATTATCGAACTCATCAATTGCCTCCAAAATGTCCTCCTCCGATACATCAAGTGTGCCAATATTGACCACCGAGGGAATAGAGTTTAAGACATCGAAACTGTGCCCAGCTGCGTATGGCTCAAAATTTGAGCTAAAGAAATAAGCAAAAAGGTTTGCTATACCATTATCCGTATTAGCGATCAAACTACCCAGGTTCATAACAGAAGGAAGAGAGCTCGTCGACCTTTTGGAATTTATAAAATGCCAAAACGACCTGGGATTGACTTTAAGTCCCCTCTCAACGTCGGCAATATATTGGTTATACAAAAATTTGATTAACAAAGCAAACTCCCTCTTATGTTGCATACACCTCGCCCAATCCACAGGGTCCCGGGTCTTACCAAATCGTTTAAAGTACTTATTACGAAGATTCTTATATTTCATCAGACCCTTCGTATACCACGGTAGTCTATAGGAGCCATGCACCCTTTTGGAAGCATTGTTACCAATAATACGACGGATCGTATGCAGGAAAACATTATAGGAAGTGTCTACACTAGGATACGAGAGAACAGAAGCCCAATTGACATTTAACATACTATCCCGAATTGCATTCAGGCTTACAGTAGAAAAGAAGCATTCATAGTATGGTTCCGCCCAGGGCGAATGAACCCTATTAAAAACATTATTTACTTGGGATAAGCCCATACTAAAACAGTCATCTAGGAAAAGAATCTCGTTCGGCAAATGTACATTACTTGGTATCATAGCCGACGACTGCGGATCGCCGGACCATACCAATGAACCCAAATTTAAGTCGCCAACAACGCAGAGGTGCTGACGGTCTCGCAGATTACTATATATGTTAGCAATGTTCTGTGTGTGCGTCTTGTATATTTCATAGCAGCTATTCGGTGGAATGTACGATGCGCTAATAAATAGCGTCTCCAACTGGCCAGCCCCTGCCACACCAATCTGATCCAGAACAGAGTCTCCATCCAGGAGACAAATCCGATCGCAACGTGGGGTGCGTCTAACGGCCACAACGACCCCACCTCCTCTGCAGCGCTTCGTTTTGGCACAGTCTCTGTCCTTACGAAAGACCTGGAATAGGTTCGGATCGAAGTATTCGTTGTCGAAAAAGTTTGAATTGAGCCAGGTTTCAACTAAAATGACAACGTCGAAGTCACACGTAGAAGTAGCCAAGTTGACCGCTTGAAGCTTGGTGCGCATGCCCGCTATATTTTGGAAAAAAATTCGTATAGACTTGGCACCATCCATCGGCACGGTCCCAGAAAGTAGCGGTGCCGTCCTGTTAGCGGCCACGGAAGATGGGTCTAGAGGAGGGTCAGCCATATCCAACTGAGTCAGAGGGCGAGGCCCATGCGTAAAACCTGCCCAAGCGTCGAAGTCCGAATCAGTAGCACACCATCCTCGTCCAGAAAAGGGGCAGGGGAAGCAGCCGGGAGAGCCAATCTAGGTGATGATGCTGAAGAGAGTATTCCACATAAGAGCGCACGACGGGCTGCTGACTCTTCCCAAATGTCGAGAGCAGCGACGGCGCAAGCATAGCATACGAAGCAATGCAATTGCGATTGTTGTTGTAATGATGACGTTAGAAGTGCACGTAGTCGGGAGAGAGCGCCAGCAAGAGCATCGTCATCTGATCCAGCAGCAGCCGAGCGAATATCGCACAAAGCGCAGATCGAAAAGTGAATGTTTTGTTGTTGTGTCGAAGAGGATTGCCAAAAATGAAACAACGGGCTGTTGCTCATAGCAAAAAGGCGAAAAACTGCAAGTAGAATATGTTGCGGAGAAGCGGCGATCATAAAACCAGAGGCGCCGCTCACTGGGGGTTTTTTGAAGTGGATGGAACTGGAGTTTTCTGAGTCGGCGTGGACGTCGACAATGGCATAGCTGCACACAGATTAACTGCCGTCAAATCAGCTGCCAGCCTCTGTTTATGCACAAAGCGGCAAACCCTTACCGATACTGGTCAGAATCGATCATCAAAGACCACGGGGAGTAGGGGTTCAGGGACCCCAAGTTTGAAATTCACGAACTTCAACGCAGATAGATCAGCATCTTGCCTGACCAATTTCATGCAAGAAATGTCCCCCCTCCGGCACCTTGAGTTTATCGGCAACAAATTTTATCACCGCGCCGGCGCGGTAGCAAATTTACCAATATGCAGGTATTTGCTGCTCTGTATCACGAGACGATTGGCATGTTTCTTCCGATTCTTCCTCTCTCTCTTTCTGACTGTGATGAAGCCCTCCAAATCAGATGGGGGAGCAGCAGCTGATCCCAAGTCAATGACCTCAGTCGAGGTGGCGGCCACTAATCGTGGAGACATTAAGTCGGTCGCCGGCTTTGGCCTATTGGAATCCTTCCTTGGAGCGATCGGCTTCACCCGCTCATGAGAATTGATCGAATGGGCAGTCTGAAAATCAGACTTCAGACCCCGATAAAGGCTTTCAAGCTTCAGAACCTTGTCGTTAAGCTCATCTATTTTCGAATGCAAGTCATTCGCAACCACACAGTTATCACACTGCCATAACAAATTAGGCAGATTTGTTAAAAGTTTAACTGCGTCTGCTTGCAAATCGATGCACGTCAGATGAAACGCTCGGCGGCACAAAGAAGAACAGCGGACAGCCTCAAAGCAACGAAGCTGACCGGCAGTTACGTCCGAATTGCATTTCGAGCAGTAATGAAGCGACATAGCAAAAACACGACCAAACGCAGTGAGAGCTGACTAATCACTGAATAAATTGAATACAACTTGTTCATACACATATGAAATCCCAGTAGGCCGAAACAAAAATTCGGTCCTGGGGTTTGAATCATTATTCGTTTCATCTCGGAAGCGAAAACATCTAAAAACGAGGGGGAACGTTGTGAGTTGCTGCTCCGACCGCAACTCTACATTTATACCCGATACATAGTCAGTATTGCTACATTAAACGACAAAGAGTGCGTGCGAGAGAGACAGAAAATCAGTCAGAACGTGTCGACGGGCGCTGCGTAACCACTGCAAATTGATTTGTTACTTTTGGCTATAATAATAATCCGATCTTATTCCGGATTCGGCAAGATTCGGCAATCTGGTAGATATGGCCATTCTCTATAATTGTGCGTTTTAATTTTCTCCTATCTTCAAAATTGTGGTTGCCACAGATTTTCGTTGTTTATGGCTGCGGAAGGGGTGGGCCGAAATTTTGTAGCAGTGAGCTCTCTGAGCAAAAGAAATACACTTGTAACAGTGAGTTCTGCAGTGAAAAATTACAAATAGTTTTGTAGCAGTGAGAGCTCGACAGTCAGGTCTAATAGTCTCTGAGATCTGTGGATGCTCCAGATTTTCGTCCTTTGCGGGGCCGGAAGGGGGTGTGGCGAAATTTTGAAACAAACTCGTCAAGGTCCGATATTTCAGGAGTGTGGATACCAAATTTGGTTGCTCTAGCTTTTATAGTCTCTGAGATCTAGGCGCTAATGTTTTGCGCTATGCAAAGCCGGCTATGATACGTGTGTGTTAGAGAGAGACAGGGCGAGAAAAATTAAATTGTTTTCTTCATCCTGGCTATAATAATGATACGATCCAATTCAGATTCTGCAGTCCGGAAGATAAATTCATTCTCTACGATTCTGCGTTTTTGGTTTTCTCGTATCTTTAAAATTGTGGATGCCACAGATTTTCGTCCTTTGTGGGGGCGGAAGTGGGCGGGGCGAAGTTTTGAAATACACTTGTAACAGTGACATATTACAGAAGTCTGGATACAAAATGTCGTTGCTCTAGCTCTTATAGTCTTTGAGCACTAGGCGCTAATAGGGACGGACAGACGGACAGACGGACGGACAGACAGACATGGCTCAATCGACTCGGCTATTGATGCTGATCAAGAATATATATACTTTATGGGGTCGGAAACGCTTCCTTCTGGACGTTACACATCCATTTTCACCACAAATCTAATATACCCCAATACTCATTTTGAGTATCGGGTATAAAAAGCACATACAATTTCAAGAAAATCGGTCGAGCCATTTCGGAGAAGTTCAACAACAAACATTGTAACCCGAGAATTTAATATATTTGAGCAATGCCAATAAGACGCAGAGGGGCCAATTTGAGTCGTCAAACGATCAAGTCTAGAACCATGCGAGATATAAGAGTACGAATTTCAGGTGAACAAATCCAAGAAAACAATGCAGATTAGCGTGTGAGCATGGCGCAGTTACGTGAATCACAATCGCAAAAGGCCCCAGATGAACGAAATCAACAAAGGCAACTAGAACGGAGAGTAATAGTTAGTTAGTCGACAGACGTAGAGGAATTGACCAACAAACATAGAGGAATTGACCAACAACGCCAACAATTTCATCGAGCATTTACATCAAATTTATTTCTTCTTCACAAAGTGGGCTCATTGCTGCCAATGCCAAACGAATCTCACAATCGTTGGGTGGTACCATATTCACTTCTGCTGAGCAAAACATTCAATGCTCATATTAATGTTGAATAAAGGAAGTTATATGGCCAAATTACCAAATTGGCCGGTATATCAGTTCCATATAGTTATTTTTGTTGAACTGAAAAAATGTTTCCTAGAAATAATATATATGGCAAAACAACGTTTGCCGGGTCACCTAGTTTATTAATAAGTATGTCGAACTTAATATTATGGCAGCTCCAAGTTTTACAACTAATGATGTTGTGAGATAATTACGCGCTTGGTTGAACAGAGAACTGAGTGATCTCCCTCTCTTGCTATCGGCTCTCTCAGAGACGATTACTGCTCTATACAGACGACGCGACGAAAACACGACTGCTTTGTCTCTCTCTCTTTCCTTCGTTTCCTTCATACATATTAATATTAAAAGAAATGGGTGATCTCACACCGTAAGACTGAATCGTTTAATAGCAAATACGCAAGCTGGCTAATTGGAAACAGCTTGCTATATGATGGACCCTCCACGTCTACAGGACGAGCAAAAGGAAGACCAACAAAAACCCTGGATAAGTGTTCTGATTATACTAGAAAGCGAAAACTTGTATATGCAACATGTCATATAGGTACGGATCATTTATCGGAGGCACTGTCAATTAAATATACGGACAAAAAGGAAAACAAGAGGTCGCATATAACAAAAGCTGTATCTAAGGCAAGCCCGGTGAGACTTGACAGGATAAAGAATATCATCCTCACGCCACCAAATTCACAACCGAAGTCGTACACCGCTGACGAGGCTTTGGCGTTGTTTTTAGAGTTGAGAATGTCTAAGGAGAAGTATTCAATATTGCGGTATTCCTTACAGCAACATAAAGTCTATGTTATTCCCGAAAACAAACATATTACAGATGCCAAATTGATGGCAAGTCCGAAAGAAAACTTAGTGATGGTTGAATCAGCAGTAGTAAAACTTCAAGACCTGGTGCAACATACTTCGAAACGGCTCATTAAATGCATACCTCACCATCAAATTGAGAGTCTGCCACAAAATCTCACATTGATCAGCAAATGGGGCTGTGATGGATCTTCCGGGTAAAGTGAATATAAGCAAGCAATATCCACATTCGATAAAACTATTACAGATTCTAACATGTTTATGGCATGTGTTTATGGTACCCCTGCGGCTTTAGTCGGATACATCGGAATATTGGAAAAATCCTCGACCTTCGTCTGCTCATTATTGCGGTCCTATATTATTCAAATACGCCAAGGAATCTTCGGAACTAATAAAGTCAACTGTAAGTGATATTAAGAATCAGATTTCAAATATAAGACCGTTTGTACATAAAATCAACGAAGAAAAAACCATTAGTGTCAATTTGGAATTTTTCCTTACTACGATTGATGGAAAAGTTCTTAACGAACTTACTAATACTAAATCGAACTTGAAATGCGCATTTTGCAAAAAAAAACACAGAAGGAATTTTAAAATTTGGATGATTCCATAAATGAAGAGGAAAACTTAGAATATTACATGCAAGAATTAGATGTGTAGAGTTATACCATTCCGCGAGAGGGAGGGTCTTTTGAAAACAGCACGCCAGCCAAGGAAAAACAAAAGACTAGGAATAAAATTATTCAATTCAAAAAATTTTGTAGACAAACTATCACTGAAGGTGGACTGCCCTAAACAGGGATTTGAAAACACAAACGATGGAAACTCATCACGGACATTCTTTGAGAAAATCGAAATTACTGCAGAAATAACTGGGGTGGATATTGACATTGTGAAAAGATTGGGTGTCATTTTAAATATTTTAAACTGCAAAGAAAAAACAAATACCCCCAATTTTAATGAATTTGCCTCGAAGTGAGCAGAGCTGTTACTAGAAAAATATCCTGAAAAGAAGCCAACTCCCACGCTTCATAAAATTCTGGCAAATGGTCAAATTTTAATTGAACATCAGAACATTATCCAAGAGAAACAAAGAGTTATCATTAAAAGTAGTTTATCAATCTAAAAAAATTAAAATTATGCATTTTACATAGCAAAATATGCACCGGCAACAAGGTTCAACTTTAACACATTATTGTGAAGCTTTTAGACAATGTAGCATAATTTACTTAAGCAGATTAAATTTTAATTTAGATTTTTCTTTCAAATGCAGTTTGTTTCATGAAGATATCTTTATTCTTTCACAAGCTATTAATTTAGTAAGCTGAAACGGCCGAATGTCCCACTGTGCGGCAGCGACTCTACATTTATACCCGATACTCAGTCAGTATGGCTCCCTTCCGCCAGAGGGCGCACCCATTCTCGTATCTTCGAAATTGTGGATGATACAGATTTTTATCGCTTGTGACGGCGGAGAGCGCGTGGCAAAATTTTTGAAACTAACTTGATTCATTGTGATATCACAGGGGTATGGATACACCAATTTCATTGCTGTAGCTCTTATAGTCTCTGAGAGATAGGCGTCAAACAAAACGGACAGACAGACATGTCTCAATCGACGCGGCTATTGGTGCTGATCAAGAAAACGCTTTCTTCTGGACGTTACACACATCCATTTTGTGCACAAATTTAATATACCCATATACTTTTTTTGAGTATCGGGTATAAAAAAACAAAACGCTTAAAGCGCGATTAGTATAACTGAGTGGAGAGAGTGCAGCGGTTCTAGCAACAGCCAATAAAAGAGAGCGCTACTGCTCAGAAAGTTTCGGGAGCGAGAGAGTGATTACTAAAGCAATGGCTACGAGATAAGAGCGGGCTAAGTCATAACGTACTTACAAAACAAACACACGACTAATCGACACACGAAATAAATAATTTGTTAAGCTATTAAGCGTTTTTAATAACTTTTGTAAGTTTGATTTAAATAAAAAGTCGAGCGGGTTTAAATAAGAGGCACAATTTATTGTTATATGTAGACCGACGTATGCGTACGTACATATTTTGCAATTTATTGATACACGAAAGCAAAAGTATGTATGTTAGTTGTATTTATGTGGGTATATGTGTGAACGACTGATGAACAACGATGCGATTCTGATGACTACGAAGATCAACTCCAGACTGTCTAAGGGCAGGCGGACCGACTTGCCCGTGCCCTAATGCAGGCAAGCGTACAAAAAGAGCGATAGAAGGAGAGCGCTATAGCTGCAGCTAATCCCATAGCTCGGGCTGAAGCTAAGCCGAGAACGAAACGATAGATAGAGCGCGAGAGAACGGCAGGAATGAAGAAGGCGGACAGAGAGTCTACGCAACGATTTTGTACAGTAGGCAGTGCAAATATCAAACAGTAATGATGATTTACGTTAGGCTGCACCACTGGCTATAATTTAAAGTATTTATGCTGCTTGACCCGACATACTCCCCCCGTTGGAAGCCTGACTTTCAACAGCATATTTAAGGGGAAGCAGGCACAGCTTGTTAACGGCGCGCTTGGTGATTCCAGATGACGTCTTCAGCACAGCGACTCGGGAAATGCCATCTCGTCCAGGCAAAAGCTCGACCACTCTCGCTAGTGGCCACTTCATGGGAGGAAGATTCTCATCCTTGACAAGAACCAAATCTACAACTGCTAAACTAGGCAACGCAGTGCGCCACTTTGAGCGCTGCTGCAGTGACGTGATGTACTCCTCCTTCCACCGGGACCAGAAGAGCTGCTGCAGGTACGAAACGCGCTGTCAGCCGTCCAGGCGGGCGTGTCCATGTAGGGCGAAGAGCCTTCCGGCGAAGTTCAAGGCCTGCTTATCAGGTAGCACGGTGGGTGGCCAGTCATCTGAGGAGCCGCAAAGAAATGGAGGACCATGAGCCCAAAGAGGTGACTCATTCAGCTCAGTCGGATGAGCCCCTCGAGACAGAATTTCGGCTGGGTTTAAAGCTGTGGGGACATAACGCCATTCCATTTTTTTGGTCATTTCCTGAATCGTTGCCACTCTATTTGCAACAAATATATTAAATCTTGACGACTCGTCCCGAATCCAAGAGAGCGCAACGGCAGAATCACACCAACAGTAACACCTTCCCTTGAAGACATTCATTCCAGCTATCTCAGATATAAGCCTAGCCAGCAACTTCGCTCCACAAAGCTCCAACTTTGGTACCGTAAGTGTCTTCAAAGGAGCCACACGAGATTTGGCACAAAGTAAGTGACTGCTGGAATGCTGACCCTTGGACACGACATAAATGCATGCACCATAAGCCTCGATGCTGGCTGAAATTTTAGAATAGTTTTTCTAAATGAAAGAGACCGAAAACTTGGGTTGCTGCAAATTATTGTATTTACGACGAAAAAAAGGAATGCGTGCGTTCGTTCGTTTCAATAGATTTTTCTCGACGTCTCCCATATATTCAAAACAATTTCTTCTTAGCCTATCTTACCTACGGTGGCAAAGCGGGGCGAATTCGCCAAGAGCGAGAGAGTGAGCTTTTATTGCGCTCCCGCTGTGCCCTAGCCTAACTTACACTAGACTTCATAAAATTCGATCCTAATAACAATTATAATACAGATTATACGCCAAATGGCGCTACACCGGCCCCGTTGAAGGCCTGGAAGGCTTCAAACAAGTGGCAGAAGCGCCAACTTGTGGATTGGCCTCCTGAACGTGGCTCCGCTGCTCGTCCTTAGGTCGGCCACACTGACCCTTCCGTCCTGCCCGGCGGTTGTTCCGACCACCCTTCCGAGGAGCCACTGTTGAGGGGGCAGGTTGTCCTCGGCGACGATTACGAGGTCGCCTTCCTTGACATTTGGTTCCTCCTGGTGCCACTTGCATCTTATTTGCAAGCCCAGCACATACTCCCGGGACCATCGCTGCCAGAACATTTGCCTGGCTGACGAGACAAGCCGCCATCGCTTTAAGCAGCTCAGACCCTCCTGGTCCGGGGTCCTGGGTGCTGGGGGTGCGATGAGCGGCCCGCCTGTCAGCAGGTGCCCGGGAGTCAGCGCGTCTCCGTCGCTTGGGTCTGGGCTTAGGGGTCCTAGCGGGCGCGAGTTGAGTACCGCCTCGATCCCGACCAGCACGGTCTCCAGCTCCTCTGCGGTGAGGAGAGCGCTTCCGACTGCCCGTAGGAGTAGGCCCTTGGCAGACTTCACACCGGCCTCCCAAAGAAATTTGTCGCGTTGTCGCAGTTCACGCGTTGCGGACATCCTCGACGACCGACGAACCTTTGGAATGCCAACAAGAAGGAATTAGTCGTCAAATCGGAGACAATTTCTAAATGAACCGCCTTGGACGCAAAACAGACAAATAACGCTATGTAGGACTTATAAGGGGGCCTTCCACGAATTTTCAGAGTCGTATAGACTGGGCCACAAAAATCAACGCCACATACTGAAAATGGGCGGAGAGCACGGAGCCGGTCTGCGGGTAAGTTGCCCATCATTTGGGTCTGGAGTAGAGGCTTGCATTTAAAGCAACGAATACACGACCTAACTGTCGCCCTGCAGACCGCCTGAGCATTCACTACCCAAATGCGCTGTCTAAGGATACTCACGAGTGCTCGTGGGCCGGCATGAAAATTCGTTTGATGCAGATAGCGAACGTATGTCTGCACAAACTGCGAGCGTTTTGTCAATAAAGGGGAAACTTGGCATTGTATGACATAGGAGCGTTAACTAGTCGCCACCCAACTCGCAACAACGAAAAGAGCACCAAGTCCCAGACTCTTCATGGATGAAGGGATTCAACCGCTGAAGACTGGGGCCTAACTTGGTGCCTTTACGAACCCTTTCAATATCTTCTTGAGACTCATTTTTCTGTGTTATTTCGACTATTTTTAGAAACGCCTCATCTTATTCTACGGATGACGGAATTTTTTCAAAGTTGAGACTTTTGTCTTTGCATTTTCGGATGAAGCGGAACACGAAAACGAACACTCTTAGCAGTTTGAGGTGCGACGAGTATCCCTCGATTACATCCACTAAATAATTTGGCTTGGCCGCGACGGTCAGTCCGACCGATTTTTTCCGACTTTCCATCTGTAGCTCTTCTTCGGAAAGCTCGAAGTGTGGATTTCTGGGCCAGCTCTCTTCTTCAAACTTTAAGAACGCTGGTCCACCAAACCAGATCGACTGCACGATTTCCTCTACGTCACAACCTCTCGAAACTATGTCTGCTGGGTTCTGTTTTGTTGGCACATGCCGCCACGTAGCTTCACTTGACCACTCTTGAATCTCCGCTACTCGGTTCGCAACGAATGTTGACAACGACGAAGGGTGGGATCTGATCCAATGAAGAGTAACTTCTGAATCTGACCAGTATATTATTTTCTCAATTGGAACCTTGAGCAGCGATTTGATTCGGTGAAAATTTCTGCGAGAAGGTGAGCGGCACATAACTCAAGCCTTGGGAGCGTTTTCGTCTTGAGCGGCGCTACTTTCGACTTTGCAGTCAACAAGGAAACCTTGAAACCTTCTGCAGTCTTTCTACGGATATAGACGCAGGCTCCATAAGCTCTCATGGATGCGTCGGCAAAGGCATGTACTTGAATCGGTGACATGGGATCAGTATGCACAAATCGAGGTATGGTAATCTTCTCCAACTGACCCAAGGATTCTTTTAATAAGGTCCATGCTGTTTCCAAGTTCATTGGAATTGACTCATCCCAATCTAGCTTGTTAAGCCAAAGCTCCTGCAGTAGGATCTTTCCCTTAATTACTAAAGGACTTAACAAGCCAAGGGGGTCAAACAGCTTTGATGTCAGCGATAAAATGTTCCGTTTTGTCGCTCGGAGACCCATAACTGACGTATCAATTTGGAACTTAAAGACGTCTTCGTGTGGCAGCCACGATATTCCTAACGCCTTAGTTGACTCTGAGTCCGAGATCGTTATCGGTTTAACTGTGCTCTCGGATGCGGTGACCTCAGGTGAGTTCGAAAACCATTTAGTCAATTCAATTAGTCAATTGTGTTGTCTGTGGTAGACATGTGAACCAAGGAGAGGTACTCTTCCATGAACTCCAAGTACATTTTCTGTAACTCGGGGTCACGAGACAATCTTTTTTCAAGCGATAAAAACCGCCGTTTAGCCACTTCAAAGGAGTTGCCTAAGATACTGGGATCTGATTTGAACGGCAGTTTTACTTCAAGCCGACCTGAAGGCACGACCTGAGTAGTCCTTCTATAATGCTCTTCACATAACTTGTGTTCAGGAGATAAAGACTTTTTAGAAGACGGCAATTCTTCCAGTGACCAAAACTTTTAGTGTGTTGTAGTAGTCGATGTGTATCACTGACTCTTCTCGACAACTCAAACAATTCCTCGCTTCTTGGGTGGCAGTCACCTTTGGAGTGTATCTGCCCGACACAATCCAGCCGAGA
The DNA here is from genome assembly GCA_008121275.1 of Drosophila lowei. Classification (NCBI taxonomy): domain Eukaryota; kingdom Metazoa; phylum Arthropoda; class Insecta; order Diptera; family Drosophilidae; genus Drosophila; species Drosophila lowei. Next base: position 2,734,721 of record CM017778.1, read on the forward strand.
AGCGTTTTCTGCAGAGTTGGATAGTCAGGACCTTGTCGAATTTGACCAACAGATAAAAGTTCGAAAAATGTTTCTGCACCTATTAACATATCTATCTTCTGTGGCTTGAAGAAATATGGGTCTGCAAGTGGTAAGTTCTTCGGGATTTTCCAGTCACTCACGTTAAGTGTTTGATCAGGGTGATACCCCGAAATGGACCTTAAAATCCAGAAATCGACCGAAAACTCACTACCAGTAATTCGCGACTTCACCACCGTGTGTATCTTTTTCTTGACTTGTGAATTGGATTCACCAATACCAAGCAAGTTGATACACGACTCCTCCCTACGGATCTGTAAGCGCTGTGCTAAGTCCTCAGTTATAAAATTGGTTTGAGACCCCGAGTCAAGCAGAGCTCGGGCCAAAACATGTTCACCATTATTTACTCTATCCATAGCTGTCGCATGGAGAGCATGCGAAGTGGAAGGTTGATTCTGATTGGGAGGAGGAGAAGAATTCTCTGGGGGTGATGGTAACGCCAGACTTTTATTCGCCACTGTGTACCTATGCAATAAGGTATGGTGTGAGCAGCCACACACTCGACACTTCTTAGCTTTGCATCGTACTACAGAGTGGCCTTGTTGCAGACAATTGATGCACAGGGATGCAGTTTTTGCGAATTCGAACCTTTGCATTACTGCCAGCCGACCAAATTGACTGCAATCTGTCAACAAATGGCCTTTCGCATTGCAGTAGCTGCATTGTTGGTTTTTGGTATTCGCGGTGGAACACGCGAATGAGCTCCGATTATGCGGCTTGCTTGGCACAGCTTTCTGCTCCTGCTTTGGTTTGTCCGAATTTTCGGCCGAAAGATGCTGATGTCTGCGATTAAGCAACTTTTCACAGTCAGTCCAAAGTAGCAGCTTCTCATAATCGAGCTGTTCTTCCCATTTCTCTTTGGTCACCGGATCGACTCTGCTCAAGACGAGATGAATAATCATCGCATTCGAGATCTTTTTATCATCGCCTATCGACAACAATGAACCATATATGGATGAGGCGGTATCGATAAGGTTCCTTAAGGACGATGCTGATTGCTGGGTCATTTTGGGAAGACTAAATAGGGCATCAATGTGATTTTTAAAGATCAGACAATCATTATCGTAGACCCGTTTTAAGCTAGCCATTGCTTTCTCGTAGTTGGTCTCGGTTACTTGGAAAGCCCTAACTGTTCCCAACGCTTCACCGTAGAGAAACGAAAGCAAATGGTTGAACTTTTCGATAATTGGAATGCTTTCGTCATTGTGTCTCAAATAAACCTATGAAGTTTTTAAAGTCCGAAAAGTTGCCGCTGAACTGCGGCAGTGCTAACTTCGGAAGGCGAGCACGAGTTGGGCCACCATAAGCTGGTACTGCAGGTTTCGTCTCATCAGCTGTCTTCAAAGCGCAAATGAGAGACATTAATTTTGCCTTTGTGACAATTGAGAGTTCTTCCAACTCGACTCCAAATTCATCGTCAATGTCTATATCTTCAATCTTCTCTTGAAGTTCGCGTGCCGTGTCAATGCTACGCATCAGCGTTTCGAGTCTGCACTCGAGCTCCGTCAATACCAGCGGAATATCCCCCGCTTCTAAACGGTCCGCTAATAAACGAATGCCTTTGACACGGCAACTGCGCTTTTTCTTCAGCTCTTCAAGGACGATATTGTTGGCTTTTGAGGTCATATTGATTCTCAATACAAGCAACTGATGGCGAAAGGTCGTGTCTAATAATCGTATTCACTGCCGAGGCACTCACTGAAATAATGGGTAATTGTACCCAAACGAGGTAAAAAACCAATATACCCGACAAATTTAGGGTATTGCGTCACGTAGCTCAAGTGCTTACGTATCTAGTTCGTGGTTGTACCCAAACGAGGTGAAAAATCAATATACCCGGCAAATTTAGGGTATTGCGTCGCGTAGCTCAAGCTCGTGGTTGTACCCAAACGAGGTTTAAAACAATATACGAAAAATTTAGGGTATTGCGTCGCGTAGCTCAAGTGCTTAGTTCGGGGTTGTACCCAAACGAGGTGAAACGAGGGGGAACGTTGTGAGTTGCTGCTGCGACCGCAACTCTACATTTATACCCGATACATAGTCAGTATGGCTACATTAAACGACAAAGAGTGCGTGCGAGAGAGACAGAAATCAGTCAGAACGTGTCGACGGGCGCTGCGTAGCCACTGCAAATTGATTTGTTACTTTTGGCTATAATAATAATCCGATCTTACTCGGATTCGGCAAGGTTCGGCAATCTGGTAGATATGGCCATTCTCTATGATTGTGCGTTTTTAATTTTCTCCTATCTCCTATCTTCAAAATTGTGGTTGCCACAGATTTTCGTTGTTTATGGCTGCGGAAGGGGTGGGCCGAAATTTTGAAACACACTTGTAGCAGTGAGCTATCAACAGTGAGTTCTGCAGTGAAAAATTACAAATAGTTTTGTAACAGTGAGAGCTCGACAGTCAGGTCTAATAGTATCTGAGATCTGTGGATGCTCCAGATTTTCGTCCTTTGCGGGGCCGGAAGGGGGTGTGGCGAAATTTTGAAACAAACTCGTCAAGGTCCGATATTTCAGGAGTGTGGATACCAAATTTGGTTGCTCTAGCTCTTATAGTCTCTGAGATCTAGGCGCTAATGTTTTGCGCTATGCAAAGCCGGCTATGCTACGTGTGTGTTAGAGAGAGACAGGGCGAGAAAAATGAAATTTTTTCTTCATTCTGGCTATAATAATGCTACGATCCAATTCAGATTCTGCAGTCTAGAAGATAAACTCATTCTCTACGATTCTGCGTTTTTGGTTTTCTCGTATCTTTAAAATTGTGGATGCCACAGATTTTCGTCCTTTGTGGAGCGGAAGTGGGCGGGTCGAAGTTTTGAAATACAATTGTAGCAGTGACATATCACAGATGTTTGGATACAAAACGTCGTTGCTCTAGCTCTTATAGTCTTTGAGCACTAGGCGCTGATAGGGACGGACGGACGGACGGACGGACGGACGGACAGACAGACATGGCTCAATCGACTCGGCTATTGATGCTGATCAAGAATATATATACTTTATGGGGTCGGAAACGCTTCCTTCTGGACGTTACACACATCCATTTTCACCACAAATCTAATATACCCCAATACTCATTTTGAGTATCGGATATAAAAACAATATACCCGACAAATTTAGGGTAGAGCGTCGCTTGGCTGGCGCGTAAACGAAAACCACACAAGAATAGCAACGAACAGCAATGGTGACAAGCGAAAACGAAAAAATTCACCGCTGTAGTTCTGAAGAATGGATGTTGTGTATACGTATGCACCGACGACGATCGACGCTAAATTGATTTGCAAAGCACGACTTTGTCTTAATTGATAGTTGGATCCCACTGACACCAAACGAATATACCCGACGAAAACAGGGTAGCGCGTCACTTGGTATTTGGTTTGGATCAAGCGCGCCAAACAAAAAGAACAGCGATAAGCAACGGTGAGGAGCGAAAGCGAAACGAAAAAATTCACCGCTGCAGCTGCGTATTGGTATGCGTGCTTGGCCAACGACCCAACTACATATATATTTGACACAACGAAAACGAGAAAGGGGAAGGGGGTGACAGCGATTGCAGTTAAAAACGAGGGGGAACGTTGTGAGTTGCTGCTGCGACCGCAACTCTACATTTATACCCGATACATAGTCAGTATGGCTACATTAAACGAAAATCAGTCAGAACGAGTCGACGGGCGCTGCGTAGCCACTACAAATTGATTTGTTACTTTTGGCTATAATAATAATCCGATCTGATTCGGATTCGGCAAGATTCGGCAATCTGGTAGATATGGCCATTCTCTATGATTGTGCGTTTTTAATTTTCTCCTATCTTCAAAATTGTGGTTGCCACAGATTTTCGTTGTTTATGGCTGCGGAAGGGGGTGGGGCGAAATTTCGAAACACACTTGTAGCATTGAGCTATCAAAAGTGAGTTCTGCAGTGAAAAATTACAAATAGTTTTGTAACAGTGAGAGCTCGACAGTCAGGTCTAATAGTATCTGAGATCTGTGGATGCTCCAGATTTTCGTCCTTTGCGGGGCCGGAAGGGGGTGTGGCGAAATTTTGAAACAAACTCGTCAAGGTCCGATATTTCAGGAGTGTGGATACCAAATTTGGTTGCTCTAGCTCTTATAGTCTCTGAGATCTAGGCGCTAATGTTTTGCGCTATGCAAAGCCGGCTATGATACGTGTGTGTTAGAGAGAGACAGGGCGAGAAAAAATTAAATTGTTTTCTTCATTCTGGCTATAATAATGATACGATCCAATTCAGATTCTGCAGTCTAGAAGATAAATTCATTCTCTACGATTCTGCGTTTTGGTTTTCTCGTATCTTTAAAATTGTGGATGCCACAGACTTTCGTCCTTTGTGGGGGCGGAAGTGGGCGGGGCGAAGTTTTGAAATACACTTGTAACAGTGACATATTACAGAAGTCTGGATACAAAATGTCGTTGCTCTAGCTCTTATAGTCTTTGAGCACTAGGCGCTAATAGGGACGATAGAGCTAGAGCAACCAAATTTTTTATCCACATTCCTATGATATCGGACCTTGACGAGTTCGTTTCAAAATTTCGCCTCACCCCTTCCGCCCCGCAAAGGACGAAAATCTGGAGCATCCACAGATCTCAGAGACTATTAGACCTGACTGTAGAGCTCTCACTGTTACAAAACTATTTGTAATTTTTCACTGCAGAACTCACTTTTGATAGCTCAATGCTACAAGTGTGTTTCGAAATTTCGCCCCACCCCCTTCCGCAGCCATAAACAACGAAAATCTGTGGCAACCACAATTTTGAAGATAGGAGAAAATTAAAAACGCACAATCATAGAGAATGGCCATATCTACCAGATTGCCGAATCTTGCCTAATCCGAATCAGATCGGATTATTGTTATAGCCAAAAGTAACAAATCAATTTGCAGTGGCTACGCAGCGCCCGTCGACACGTTCTGACTGATTTTCTGTCTCTCTCGCACGCACTCTTTGTCGTTTAATGTAGTCATACTGACTATGTATCGGGTATAAATGTAGAGTTGCGGTCGCAGCAGCAACTCACAACGTTCCTCCTCGTTATTAATACGTTTAATTTGCGAGTCCACCCGGGGGCGCCATGAAATTTTAGAATAGTTTTTCTAAATGAAAGAGACCGAAAACTTGGGTGGCTGCACATTATTGTATTTTACGACGAAAAAAAAGGAGTGCGTGCGTTCGTTCGTTTCAATAGATTTTTCTCGACCTCTCCCATACATTGAAAACAATTTCTTCTTAGCCTATCTTACCTACGGTGGCAAAGCGGGGCGAATTCGCCAAGAGCGAGAGACCGAGCTTTTATTGCGCTCCCGCTTTTGCCCTAGCCTAACTTACACTAGACTTCATAAAATTCGATCCTAATAACAATTATAATACAGATTATACGCCAAATGGCGCTACACTGATCGCAAAATCCGTGAATTTCCAGCGTAGAGTCTGGAAGGAGTACAAGCCGAGGAAATTCAAGTCGACGAATCTGACCAAAACTGGTGCATATTTCCTGCCACTCGTTGTTCAGTGCGACTGGAAGGCTTTCATCCCAGGACAACTTCTCTTGGCACAAACGCTGGCGAAAGATTTTGGATTTAGTAATTACGGGACCAACTAGTCCGAGAGGATCGTAGAATCGCGCTATTATGGCGCCCAACGTGGGGCGAGCTGATTCAGTTTCCATAGGTCGGGAAAGACAAGTGAGAATACCCAGTGGTGCGTGGCATATGTAATTACATTACATATTTTTCCGCTCAACTTGGTGCAAACTAGTCCAAGATCGCAGATTCCAAAACATCAGGAACAGCAGTTGTGAACAAGATAGAAAATATTTTGTACGACAGAGCAATTGACTAGGGAGTGAATTAGTTCCTTCATTTTTTTAGTTCCAGCTTTATTTTTATAAATTCATTGATCCAGAGTGCGAGTAGGATTGACTGGCGAAGCAGATTGTTGGCGGGACCGAGAATCTACCGCTCGTTAAACTACTGTATGCAATTCTTTTTGGATCAGAATTTGATACCGAATGATAGACAGGATATCCGAAGGAATGTTGAGTTCCGGAGGGTGAACTGCTGAAATAAGTTTTAGGAAACTTATCGGCAAATTACTGTCTTTCACGGAACAAAATACCATTTTTCATTTCAGTTATCTGGAAAAAGATTTATTTCCTGATTGGCGAGCTTGACACCCAAATTGTCTTAGAATTATATATTTGGACGGATTCGGATTATAACTAGGTTTAGAGGTGTTAACTTGAAGCAGTCAGGATAGTCTCTAGGAAAGTTAAGGGGAAACCAAAGTTTTTAGTGGGCGTTGGGTTATGATAACTTCGATTCGAATACAATATCTCTTGGTATTCGTGATCAAGATTGTACGATCAATAGTTGTCGTAACTAAAATCTGCTTATTGACTTGGTGCACCCAAGAAATTTCTTCTTTTTTTTTTTTGGTTAATTGAGCAAGACTATTACTTAACTCGGAATGAATTTGACCTCTTTTTCGGATCGTTACGGATAGGAAATATTTTAAGAATTTAGGAAAACATTTTTGGTACATTAATATTCATCTTGGATTTGCTTTGAGGGAAAGTTATTTTTCAAAGACACCATGAATAGAACAATTGTTCAACATAGTCCCAGAATGGCTCGGGAGAAGTCTAACGACAGCATTATGATTTTCGAAGCGGAACATCGCTGCAATATTTGTAAGGAAGCAATATTGTCAAAGGAAGAGTGCAGTGTCACACCCTGTGATCACTTCTTTCATCAGCATTGCATAGTCCCGCATATTGAAATGCATAAGGAATGCCAAGTTTGTAAAAAGTTGGTTAGTGTTAAAGACATTAAATCAGTCCATGTGGGTTCGGGTGAAGAAGGTTCTATGGGTACGTTAAGAAACCCACAACCGCAAACAGGAACCATTCCAAAAGGATATAATACACGAAGTACAGGACATAGAACCATCGAAAAAGAAGTAGGAAAGGAACCGAGTACAAAATATTCAGCGAAAAAGGAACGACGAACGGCAAAAAATGCAAAGGCACAGGCCGCAGTTAGGCAAAAGCACCCCTCGTAAATATTCGAGGTTTAGAAATACCAATTATACAAGGAACGGATAGTGTGAATCAGTCACTGACGAATTCTAGTAGCATAGGGGAGACAAATTGGACTTCACTACTAGAGAGTCTGGAAGCGATAATCGAGGCAAAGTTAGCAGCTCGGCAGCTAATAATACCACTGTAGCACGAGATAATCTCCTAGAAACCCATCTGTTCGAGAATTTAACGTGAATAACCGTGAAAACAATCGATCAATCTGTACGTTGAGTCCAGAAAAAGATAACGCACTTAATTCAGAATTGGGGTTTACGATTTGATGGAGCATCAAAGGGTTACCGGTTGAAGAATTTCTGTATCGTCTTCGAGCGTTTACGCATGACTGTCTTAGCAGCGATTTTAAAGCCATCTGCAAAAATCTACACATTCTGCTTGCCGGAAAAGCGAGAGATTGGTATGGGCAATATCGAAAAGAAGTCGTCGTGATCGAGTGGCAGGAGTTCTGTACGGCCCTTAAACGGCAATATGTGGATTTGCGTACTGACGATGAGACAGAAGAGGAAATGAGGAATGAGGCTAGAAAGCAGGAAGTAGGAGAAAGCTTTGATGACTACTATGATGACGTTATAAGTATTGCAACTCGGTTGACAGTACCTTTGGAAGAAGCGCGACTCATAAAGATTATGGAAATATGACATCAGATTTTATTCGAAGAAATTTCATCCGTGGGACAATTAAGAAAAATGTGTCGTATGAGAGAAAATTTGATAGCAGAACAAGCAGGATTAAAGTCGCAGAACAAGATTTTTGATAGATTTGGAAAGCAAAAGAAAGTAGCAGAACTGGAAAGCGATCAAGACAATTTTGAAAGTGTCTCAGGCGAAATAGAAGCGGTGCAGGTGGCGAAGCGTATTTTGAAATGTTGGAATTGTGAGCAAGAAGGACATTGTTGGGATATGTGTACTCAAGTAAGAACAATTTTTGCTATGGATGTGGTGAGAAAAATGTTTATAAGCCGCAGTGTGCAGTCTGTCTTAATAGGAAGTCGGAAAACCAGAAGAAGGGTCCATTCGATCACGATCGTCGTTTGGTCCCAAAGTAGATCAGGAAAGTACTCAATTGGAGCAGGTGGCAGTCCCTATTGCCTTCATGTCAAAAAAGATGAATCGTTGTTAAAGGAATTATACCGTCACCGAAAAAGAATGTCTAGCTGCGGTTCTGGCCGTAAAGAAATTCAGGGCGTATGTGGAAGGACAGGAATTTTCAATTGTCACGGACCATGCTTCTCTAAAGTGGTTAATGTCTCAAACATACCTGAGCTCCCGGTTGGCGCGTTGGGCCTTAAAACTTCAAGGGTTTGGGTTTAAAATCTACCACCGCAAGGGGAGTCAGAACGTGGTCCCGGATGCATTGTCCAGAACCTTCACCGAAGATCTCTCTCCTATTGAGATAGCCAGTCTGATAGACCTACAGGCCAAAGAGTTCGATGATCCAGATTACGTGGCCCTGAAAGATAAATTAAATTCAGCCAGCTATCAGATATCCGATGTGAAGGTTAAAGATAGGTGTATTTATCGCCGAGCGGAGCATGCGTCGGACGAGAAATTATCGGACGACACATGCTGGAAACTGTGGATACCCAAGGGATTGATTCCGGAACTCTTAAGGAAGGCCCATGAGGACCCGTTGGCTTCGCATTGCGGAATAGGCAAGATGCTGGAGAATTTGAGGAGATATTACTACTGGCCCAATCTAGTGATAGATGTGAAAGCCTATGTAAACAATTGTGTTGTTTGCAAGACAACGAAGCATCCTAACCACACCTTAAGGCCAGCTTTAGGTAAATCGGGCTATTCGAAAGGGTCTTTCAGAGATTGTATGTAGACTTTTTGGGCCCATATCCGCGTAGTAGCTCAGGGAACATCGGACTTTTTATAGTCGTCGATCATGCTTCTAAGTTTCCATTTTAAAGCCGGTGCGGAAGTTCACAGCCGACGCAATAATTCCTTTCCTTGAACAGGAAATTTTTCATTGCTATGGCATACCGGAAACGCTTGTGTCGGATAATGGGGTCCAGTTCAAGTCAATCGTCTTCAACGCCTTGCTGGAAAAAAATATAATGTCGCTCACATGTATACAGCCTTTATATGCTCCCCAGGCCAATGCGTCCGAGCGAGTAAACCGATCGGTATTGGCGGCCATTAAGGCGTATATTCACCCTAATCAGAAGAACTGGGACGAGAAGCTCAGCAGCATTTGTTGTGCCCTTCGCTCCAGCCTGCATTCAGCTATCAAAAGCACCCCTTATAGAATGGTTTTTGGCCAACACATGATAACCGATGGGAAAAGCTATCGAGTGTTGAGGGATTTGGAATTGCTGGAAGACAGGACAGTCCAACTGGATAAAGATGATTCCTTGGATCTCATTCGTCGGTCAGCTCGGAACGCTATGCAAACACAACGCCAGCGTAACGAGCGCGCATATAACTTGCGCAGCAGAGAGGTTTCATTTAGTCCAGGTCAAGAGGTTTTTAGGCGGAATTTCCAGCAAAGCAATTTTACAAAGGGCTTTAGCGCCAAACTTGCTCCAGTATTTGTGAAGGCAAGGGTTAGGCGCAAACTGGGGTCAGCGTATTACGAAATCGAGGATCTGCAAGGCCACCTCATTGGTAAATATCACGCTAAGGATCTTAAGCAGTGACGGAGGCCTGACAAGCCGTGATCTTCCATGGGCGAAGTCTCTTCCCCTCAAGTCGGATCTTGGTGGGGGGGAAATTGTAGTGTGGCTTGTCGGCCAGGAAGGCCTAAAAGTATGTGGGGGAAATGGTTAATCTTCTCTCGGGGATCGCTATCGCAATTGAGTGGAAGAGCCACGTTCGGAGGAGCAACTTCTCCAAATTGGATCGGGTCCGAAGTGGCTCGACGAAGCGATGGGCAATGAGTTGGAAAAGGAAGAAGAGTCAGTTCCCAAGAAGGGGTAAAAGAGTTGAGAAGCGCGCTGCTAACAGAAGGAAATAACGTTTTACAGACGCGAAAAGTTGAACGCCGGCTGAAAGAAAATACCGTTGGACCAAGCCAGTGGAAGCATCTGGGCGCAGCATACGACCGCTCCGCTTCAGGGAAGCGGGCCACGACAGCGCCGGTATCCAAAGCCGCTTCGACCTCTACAGCGACGGTATCGTTACCGCCAACAACAACAGCTAGGCAGCAGTCATTCCGCTAGTCAGCTACAGCGCCAACAGAACAGCTAGCCGCAGCAGCCCAGTCCCCCGCGCTAACATTGGCTGTTACCGCCCACAACAACAGCTAAGCAGCAGTCATCCCGCTAGTCAGCTACAGTGCCAACAGAACAGCTAGCCGCAGCAGCCCAGTCCCCCGCGCTAACATTGGCTGTTACCGCCCACAACAACAGCTAAGCAGCAGTCATCCCGCTAGTCAGCTACAGCGCCAACAGAACAGCTAGCCGCAGCAGCCCAGTCCCCCGCGCTATCATCGACCGTTAGCGCCAACAGAACGGCTTGCCGTAGCAGCCAAATCACCCGTGCTAGCATCGGCCGTTAGAGCCAACAGAACGGCTTGCCGTAGCAGCCAAATCCCCCGCGCTGGCACCGACGGTTCACGCCAACAACAACAGCTAGCTTCGGCAGCTGACATCTCCACATCAAACATCATACAACCGGACTACCACCTACATTAGTTCAGTCGCCTTCAGCGAAAAACATTTAATAATTTATCCCAAGGGAGGGGAATGTAAACCGGGAAGGGGTATAGGAACCCGAAGCAGCATAGCTGAAGACCCTCGCAGTCCCTCTTCTATCTTTTCCTTCATTCCCTCTTCTCTTTACCTCCAAAAAAAAAAAAAATAAAAAACCCATCCCGCCAAGCTCAAGCGTCGCTCCCGCGATCTGGGACGACAAGCGTAGAGCGAGACAGGCAAACGCCGCATCGGTGCGGATGAGCGTAGGGGCTTGAGAGGCGTGATAATGCTCTCGTAGAGGTCTTCGTGTTTTTTCTTGCGTTTCAGCCGACGTCGAAGCGCTTCTACGTTGGAGAGGAACAAAGTGCATGTAACTGCCACCAGCAGGTAACAAATATTTAATCTCGTGCCCGCTCTATATCCGGCCTATGCTGAGTAGTGTCTCCGAACTCCCTTCCCTCCTCTCCCCTTTTTCCCATGACCCAGTTGAGGGGTTCAGAAGCTTACGCTAGCTAAAATTGTGGTTAACATTCCAGCTGAATAACATAGGTTATCATTAACAGCGTCAGCTACATAATCTTAACATTAACCTTATACCTTATACATTTTACATGTTAGTTTTACAGATTAGATATTTTAGTGTAATTAATGTTCAAGGGGGTGCATAAAGTTGGGTCTTCTTCTGAATAAATTTATAATGTTCGATATGTGTTAGAGCGTGATTATTGGAGCCATGCGTCGGGTATCGTCCCTGTCAAGGTAGTCATAGTGGCCAAAGGGATCGTCAAAACGAGAAGATGGAGATGACGATCATGGTTGGGAGGGCTATGCGCAAGCTCAACACCTGCTGCGTTTAAAGGCGCCACTATGGCCTAGTCCGGTTCCGTCCTGTCTGTCCGTCGCTGTAAGTGTATGGGTGTTCTATGTTGTGGATAGCGTCAAATAGCACGTGATTAATAATTGAGTTTTTAATGTTTGCGAGCCCGGTATCCGAGCGAGTTTCAAACCCATCCCTACTTTACCGAATATGGAAGCCGGATCCAGCACGTGCTTCGTGTTGGATACCACCACCACCCGCTCGAACGGTATAGGTAACATGCTACAGTATTTATCTATATAAGATATTAATTAAAGAAATAATTATTTGGCGCCCAACGTGGGGCCCTATCTGTCATTATGACAGGTCCATCCGGTATGCCCCGATCTAAGGTAAAAGTATACGTCCATGACATCCGACGGTACATTCACGACCTATCCACAATATTAGCTTCTTATTAATTGACACACGAGACTCGCATCCTTTAACCGCTGCCTATGTTTTTAGCTACCCGAGCTCTAACATCTCAGGCTAATAAAGGGAGTTGATGCTAACTAGTTTTTGTAAAAGGTGTTGCTTAGTGGTTTTCTTACGCGGACAACTGAGCTGCGACCATCCCACCTTTTGGACGATTAATACTTAAAGAGTTAGCGTGTGTGTCCTTTGTATCTCCGTTCTGATTCTTGTCTGTTTACTGGAGTATTAGTGTCACTGATGTTCTTGAAATCGACATAAACTCGATTGTTGCCGTTCGCCTTTTGGGTTTCTGTTCTATTTGTTAGTTGTGTCAGTGATCCGTAAACTGTAATCGCAATATCAGATGTTCATTTAATGTTCGGGGTGAAGGTGTAATTGTCCACATTGCATGTTGCTGACAAGACATCTTATAAACGTACAAACCTCTCTTCAGATACGGATATGGGACAAGGCGATTGATACGACAGTGACGAAAACCGATTGCATGGCATCCAGATTATAAACTTTTTGATTTTTTTTTCTTTCTGTGCTAAAATATTTTTTTTGTTTTCACTACTTATTTTTATTTGATATCCAAATTATTAGAAATTACTAAACATAATCGTTAGTTATGCCTTTAACTCGAAGTAACGAGAATTTGTCCACATTGCAAGACACAGGGAGAACTTGTGTGATTTGCTCAGAAAAGATTACCTTCCAAGCCCAACTGCTTGTTACCATCTGTGGCCACGAGTTCCATAGAGGTTGTTTTTCCTCCAGATCTGGGAATAGTCGGATCTGTCCCGAGTGCCCCGGCTCGCAGCTAAGTGCATCTCTAGAAAGTTTGACCGCCGACCCTGAGCCTTCCGGTTCAAATCCTCGAGCTCCTTCAGTGGCCCATTCTTTATTGACTCGCGCTCAGAGTAAGAGAACAGCGGAAGCCAACATGTCAAACCCAAATATTCCGTCTATGGCACAAGCCTCGGTTGCCCCATCAGATGATGGTCAGGTTTCAATGGTGGATAGCATGAGACAAGCTATGGCGGAGGCAATGGCAGCGGCCATGTTGCAACAGACAGAATTCCTGTCTCAGGCCATGAACCGGCAGACGGAACGGTTAGTTGAAACCATGGCTTCAGCCTTCCAGCGCAGTGCTCAACCGGCAGCTTCCCGGGGAATTACCCCAACAGCCTCTATTCCACCCAATAGACCCGAGGGTACAGCTGCCAGATCAAGAGCCCAATCGCCCAAGTCAGTGCGAAGTGACAATCAGTCACGCGGCACTTCGATAAGTACGTTGAGGCCCGACAAAGTCACCCAAATTATGACGAACTGGAAGTTGCGGTTCACGGGGAAGGGTCCAATGACAGTGGAAGATTTTATTTACAGGGTGGAAGCATTGGCAGCCCAAACATTGGAAGGAAATCTAGACTTGGTGGCTTAAAATGTGAATAACCTGTTTGAGGGTATTGCCAGTGATTGGTATTGGCGGTACCACAAAACTGTTAGAGTGGTCCAATGGCATGCTTTGTGCTCAGCATTGAGAGGCCAATTTATGGACGATCGTACTGATCGGGATATTCGATCAGAAATAGAACAGCGGAAGCAGCGATCGAGTGAGTCTTTTGATGAGTTTTACCGAGTAATGGCTTCATTGGCTGACAGGCTTACACAGCCAATGTCAGAGCAGGCCATGGTAGAGACTTTACGGGCCAATCTCCTTCCAGAAATTCAGCATGAGATGTTGTACGAGCCCGCAGCCTCGGTCTCACAACTACGTAGACTGGTCAGGACTAGGGAGATTTTTATGAAAACGGTAGGGAAAAACTCAAGTGACAGTACATCGACCAGTGCAAAGACGCCAGGTTTGTGCTGTGCAATGCCAGGTCGAGCAAATCTCAGACGCCGAGGGGTCCGAGGAAGAATTTGAGGTGGCAGCTATGGAGCTGGTGTGCTGGAATTGCACCACCAAAGGCCATAGGTATCAGGAGTGCACAGCAGATAGACGAGTCTTCTGTTATGGGTGCGGGAAGGCAGATACCTACAAGCCCAGTTGCAGCAGATGTAACAGCCAAACGCCAAAAACTCTTTAGGGCGTGCACAGCTGAAAAAGCACGCAAACCAATGATTTCGAAGTCGACCATGACCGAATAAGATCAAAGGACACGAGTCCTAACACCAGCCCAGACCTCAATCGATTCTCGATCCACAACCCACAACTAGTGACCCCCCGGTAAGCAGCTTGTCCCGATCGAAAACACGGAGGAGCAAATTTAAAAAGATCCAAAAAGCCGAACGCCGACTCCTCCTGTCGGCGATTTAGCGAACCAACTGGGCGACCTACGACCTTACGCCCAAGTCCAAATTCTGGACAAGTTCATAGTTGGTCTAATGGACACGGGCGCTTCCGTAAGTTGCATCGGTGGGAGTTTGGCAGCAGAGCTGCCAGCGTTAGATATGCCGTTCGTTAAACTAGCCGCTACAATTCGGACGGCTGATGGACAATCGCAACAAATCACAGGGCGTTTAACCACAGAGGTGACTTTCAGGGGAACACAAGAATCTGACCTTCTACATAGTACCCTCATTATCCGGAGATCTGTATTTGGGTATAGACTTCTGGAAGCACTTCAAACTTTTGCCCGAACCGTTTTTGCAAGAAGGGCGTGTGATTTCGGCGCTGGAAGACCCACAAACACGACCCTTAACACCATCCCAGCAGCAATCACTGCATTCAGTAATTAAGGGTTTTCCGTCATACGCTGAAAAGGATTAGGTCATACTCAGGTCATCACTCATTCCATCGATGTAGGAGATGCTAAGCCTATTAAGCAAAGGCATTATGCCGTGTCACCAGCTACGGAGAAACTAATGTACGCCGAGCTAGATCGAATGATCAAACTAGGTGTCATAGAAGAGTCCTGCAGTGCATGGTCCTTACCTGTAGTGCTGGTCCAAAAGCCGGGTAAGGTGAGACTCTGTATTGATAGCCGGAAATTGAACGAAGTAACGGTCAGGGATGCGTACCCAATGCCGTTGATAGAGGGAATTCTAGGCAGACTGCCAAAGGCAGAATTCATTACGAGTCTAGACCTAAAAGACGCCTTTGGCAGATTCCTTTAGACAAAAATCGCAGGATAAAACGGCCTTTACAGTTCCAGGCAGTCCGCTGTATCAGTACCGGGTCATGCCTTTTGGTCTCTCCAACTCTCCGCAAACGTTATGCAGGCTGATGGACAAAGTAATCCCACCGGACTTAAGAAACGAAGTCTTTGTATATTTGGACGATCTTTTGATCGTTTCAGAGACATTCGAGCGACATATGGAAGTACTTGGAGTGGTTGCCGTTGCACTCGAAAAAGCAAAGCTTACCATTAATGTGGGGAAGAGCAAATTTTGTCTCACAGAAGTCAAGTACTTAGGCCACATTATTGGAAACGGTACAATAGGTATAGACCCCAGCAAAATATCAGCCATTAAAGACTTCCCGGCGCCACGTTCGCTTAAGCAAGTTCGTCGATTTTTAGGGCTAACAGGCTGGTACAACAAATTTATCCGGAATTATGCCGCCGTGGCAGCCCCAATTACAGACACTCTTAGGAGTAACCGCAAATTTTTTGTGGACCAGTGAGGCCCAGGAAGCCTTTGAGTTGTTGAAGCAGCAGATGTGTACGGCTCCTGTTCTGCACAGTGCAGACTTCGATCGTCCATTCTCGATACATTGTGATGCTAGCAACACCGGGTGGGAGCGGTTTTAATGCAGACAGATGCAGGGAAATGAAGTCCCTATTGCCTTCATGTCAAAAAGATGAATCGTTGTCAAAGGAATTATACCGTCACCGAAAAGAATGTCTAGCTGCGGTTCTGGCCGTAAAGAAATTCAGGGCGTATGTGGAAGGACAGGAATTTTCAATTGTCACGGACCATGCTTCTCTAAAGTGGTTAATGTCTCAAACATACCTGAGCTCCCGGTTGGCGCGTTGGGCCTTAAAACTTCAAGGGTTTGGGTTTAAAATCTACCACCGCAAGGGAGTCAGAACGTGGTCCCGGATGCATTGTCCAGAACCTTCACCGAAGATCTCTCTCCTATTGAGATAGCCAGTCTGATAGACCTACAGGCCAAAGAGTTCGATGATCCAGATTACGTGGCCCTGAAAGATAAATTAAATTCAGCCAGCTATCAGATATCCGATGTGAAGGTTAAAGATAGGTGTATTTATCGCCGAGCGGAGCATGCGTCGGACGAGAAATTATCGGACGACACATGCTGGAAACTGTGGATACCCAAGGGATTGATTCCGGAACTCTTAAGGAAGGCCCATGAGGACCCGTTGGCTTCGCATTGCGGAATAGGCAAGATGCTGGAGAATTTGAGGAGATATTACTACTGGCCCAATCTAGTGATAGATGTGAAAGCCTATGTAAACAATTGTGTTGTTTGCAAGACAACGAAGCATCCTAACGACACCTTAAGGCCAGCTTTAGGTAAATCGGGTTATTCCGAAAGGGTCTTTCAGAGATTGTATGTAGACTTTTTGGGCCCATATCCGCGTAGTAGCTCAGGGAACATCGGACTTTTTATAGTCGTCGATCATGCTTCTAAGTTTCCATTTTAAAGCCGGTGCGGAAGTTCACAGCCGACGCAATAATTCCTTTCCTTGAACAGGAAATTTTTCATTGCTATGGCATATCGGAAACGCTTGTGTTGGATAATGGGGTCCAGTTCAAGTCAATCGTCTTCAACGCCTTGCTGGAAAAATATAATGTCGCTCACATGTATACAGCCTTATATGCTCCCCAGGCCAATGCGTCCGAGCGAGTAAACCGATCGGTATTGGCGGCCATTAAGGCGTATATTCACCCTAATCAGAAGAACTGGGACGAGAAGCTCAGCAGCATTTGTTGTGCCCTTCGCTCCAGCCTGCATTCAGCTATCAAAACCACCCCTTATAGAATGGTTTTTGGCCAACACATGATAACCGATGGGAAAAGCTATCGAGTGTTGAGGGATTTGGAATTGCTGGAAGACAGGACAGTCCAACTGGATAAAGATGATTCCTTGGATCTCATTCGTCGGTCAGCTCGGAACGCTATGCAAACACAACGCCAGCGTAACGAGCGCGCATATAACTTGCGCAGCAGAGAGGTTTCATTTAGTCCAGGTCAAGAGGTTTTTAGGCGGAATTTCCAGCAAAGCAATTTTACAAAGGGCTTTAGCGCCAAACTTGCTCCAGTATTTGTGAAGGCAAGGGTTAGGCGCAAACTGGGGTCAGCGTATTACGAAATCGAGGATCTGCAAGGCCACCTCATTGGTAAATATCACGCTAAGGATCTTAAGCAGTGACGGAGGCCTGACAAGCCGTGATCTTCCATGGGCGAAGTCTCTTCCCCTCAAGTCGGATCTTGGTGGGGGGGAAATTGTAGTGTGGCTTGTCGGCCAGGAAGGCCTAAAAGTATGTGGGGGAAATGGTTAACCTTCTCTCGGGGATCGCTATCGCAATTGAGTGGAAGAGCCACGTTCGGAGAGCAACTTCTCCAAATTGGATCGGGTCCGAAGTGGCTGGACGAAGCGATGGGCAATGAGTTGGAAAAGGAAGAAGAGTCAGTTCCCAAGAAGGGGTAAAAGAGTTGAGAAGTGCGCGCTGCTAACAGAAGGAAATAACGTTTTACAGACGCGAAAAGTTGAACGCCGGCTGAAAGAAAATACCGTTGGACCAAGCCAGTGGAAGCATCTGGGCGCAGCATACGACCGCTCCGCTTCAGGGAAGCGGGCCACGACAGCGCCGGTATCCAAAGCCGCTTCGACCTCTACAGCGACGGTATCGTTACCGCCAACAACAACAGCTAGGCAGCAGTCATTCCGCTAGTCAGCTACAGCGCCAACAGAACAGCTAGCCGCAGCAGCCCAGTCCCCGCGCTAACATTGGCTGTTACCGCCCACAGCAACAGCTAAGCAGCAGTCATCCCGCTAGTCAGCTACAGTGCCAACAGAACAGCTAGCCGCAGCAGCCCAGTCCCCCGCGCTAACATTGGCTGTTACCGCCCACAACAACAGCTAAGCAGCAGTCATCCCGCTAGTCAGCTACAGCGCCAACAGAACAGCTAGCCGCAGCAGCCCAGTCCCCCGCGCTATCATCGACCGTTAGCACCAACAGAACGGCTTGCCGTAGCAGCCAAATCACCCGTGCTAGCATCGGCCGTTAGAGCCAACAGAACGGCTTGCCGTAGCAGCCAAATCCCCGCGCTGGCACCGACGGTTCACGCCAACAACAACAGCTAGCTTCGGCAGCTGACATCTCCACATCAAACATCATACAACCGGACTACCACCTACATTAGTTCAGTCGCCTTCAGCGAAAAACATTTAATAATTTATCCCAAGGGAGGGAATGTAAACCGGGAAGGGGTATAGGAACCCGAAGCAGCATAGCTGAAGACCCTCGCAGTCCCTCTTCTATCTTTTCCTTCATTCCCTCTTCTCTCTACCTCCAAAACAAAAACAAAATAAAAACCCATCCCGCCAAGCTCAAGCGTCGCTCCCGCGATCTGGGATGACAAGCGTAGAGCGAGACAGGCAAACGCCGCATCGGTGCGGATGAGCGTAGGGGCTTGGGAGAGCGTGATAATGCTCTCGTAGAGGTCTTCGTGTTTTTCTTGCGTTTCAGCCGACGTCGAAGCGCTTCTACGTTGGAGAGGAACAAAGTGCATGTAACTGCCACCAGCAGGTAACAAATATTTAATCTCGTGCCCGCTCTATATCCGGCCTATGCTGAGTAGTGTCTCGAACTCCCTTCCCTCCTCCCCCTTTTTCCCATGACCCAGTTGGGGGTTCAGAAGCTTACGCTAGCTAAAATTGTGGTTAACATTCCAGCTGAATAACATAGGTTATCATTAACAGCGTCAGCTACATAATCTTAACATTAACCTTATACCTTATACATTTACATGTTAGTTTTTACAGATTAGATATTTTTAGTGTAATTAATGTTCAAGGGGGTGCATAAAGTTGGGTCTTCTTCTGAATAAATTTATAATGTTCGATATGTGTTAGAGCGTGATTATTGGAGCCATGCGTCGGGTATCGTCCCTGTCAAGGTAGTCATAGTGGCCAAAGGGATCGTCAAAACGAGAAGATGGAGATGACGATCATGGTTGGGAGGGCTATGCGCAAGCTCAACACCTGCTGCGTTTAAAAGGCGCCACTATGGCCTAGTCCGGTTCCGTCCTGTCTGTCCGTCGCTGTAAGTGTATGGGTGTTCTATGTTGTGGATAGCGTCAAATAGCACGTGAGTAATAATTGAGTTTTTAATGTTTGCGAGCCCGGTATCCGAGCGAGTTTCAAACCCATCCCTACTCTACCGAATATGGAAGCCGGATCCAGCACGTGCTTCGTGTCGGATACCACCACCACCCGCTCGAACGGTATAGGTAACATGCTACAGTATTTATCTATATAAGATATTAATTAAAGAAATAATTATTTGGCGCCCAACGTGGGGCCCGATCTGTCATTATGACAGGTCCATCCGGTATGCCCCGATCTAAGGTAAAAGTATACGTCCATGACATCCGACGAAACATTCACGACCTATCCACAATATTAGCTTCTTATTAATTGACACACGAGACTCGCATCCTTTAACCGCTGCCTATGTTTTAGCTACCCGAGCTCTAACATCTCAGGCTAATAAAGGGAGTTGATGCTAACTAGTTTTTTTGTAAAAAGGTGTTGCTTAGTGGTTTTCTTACGCGGACAACTGAGCTGCGACCATCCCACCTTTTGGACGATTAATACTTAAAGAGTTAGCGTGTGTGTCCTTTGTATCTCCGTTCTGATTCTTGTCTGTTTACTGGAGTATTAGTGTCACTGATGTTCTTGAAATCGACATAAACTCGATTGTTGCCGTTCGCCTTTTGGGTTTCTGTTCTATTTGTTAGTTGTGTCAGTGATCCGTAAACTGTAATCGCAATATCAGATGTTCATTTAATGTTCGGGGTGAAGGTGTAATTGTCCACATTGCATGTTGCTGACAAGACATCTTATAAACGTACAAACCTCTCTTCAGATACGGATATGGGACAAGGCGATTGATACGACAGTGACGAAAACCGATTGCATGGCATCCAGATTATAAACTTTTTGATTTTTTTTTTTCTTTCTGTGCTAAAATATTTTTTTTGTTTTCACTACTTATTTTTATTTGATATCCAAATTATTAGAAATTACTAAACATAATCGTTAGTTATGCCTTTAACTCGAAGTAACGAGAATTTGTCCACATTGCAAGACACAGGGAGAACTTGTGTGATTTGCTCAGAAAAGATTACCTTCCAAGCCCAACTGCTTGTTACCATCTGTGGCCACGAGTTCCATAGAGGTTGTTTTTCCTCCAGATCTGGGAATAGTCGGATCTGTCCCGAGTGCCCCGGCTCGCAGCTAAGTGCATCTCTAGAAAGTTTGACCGCCGACCCTGGAGCCTTCCGGTTCAAATCCTCGAGCTCCTTCAGTGGCCCATTCTTTATTGACTCGCGCTCAGAGTAAGAGAACAGCGGAAGCCAACATGTCAAACCCAAATATTCCGTCTATGGCACAAGCCTCGGTTGCCCCATCAGATGATGGTCAGGTTTCAATGGTGGATAGCATGAGACAAGCTATGGCGGAGGCAATGGCAGCGGCCATGTTGCAACAGACAGAATTCCTGTCTCAGGCCATGAACCGGCAGACGGAACGGTTAGTTGAAACCATGGCTTCAGCCTTCCAGCGCAGTGCTCAACCGGCAGCTTCCGGGGGAATTACCCCAACAGCCTCTATTCCACCCAATAGACCCGAGGGTACAGCTGCCAGATCAAGAGCCCAATCGTCAGTCAGTGCGAAGTGACAATCAGTCACGCGGCACTTCGATAGTACGTTGAGGCCCGACAAAGTCACCCAAATTATGACGAACTGGAAGTTGCAGTTCACGGGGAAGGGTCCAATGACAGTGGAAGATTTTATTTACAGGGTGGAAGCATTGGCAGCCCAAACATTGGAAGGAAATCTAGACTTGGTGGCATAAAATGTGAATAACCTGTTTGAGGGTATTGCCAGTGATTGGTATTGGCGGTACCACAAAAAGTGTTAGAGTGGTCCAATGGCATGCTTTGTGCTCAGCATTGAGAGGCCAATTTATGGACGATCGTACTGATCGGGATATTCGATCAGAAATAGAACAGCGGCAGCAGCGATCGAGTGAGTCTTTTGATGAGTTTTACCGAGTAATAGCTTCATTGGCTGACAGGCTTACACAGCCAATGTCAGAGCAGGCCATGGTAGAGACTTTACGGGCCAATCTCCTTCCAGAAATTCAGCATGAGATGTTGTACGAGCCCGCAGCCTCGGTCTCACAACTACGTAGACTGGTCAGGACTAGGGAGATTTTTATGAAAACGGTAGGGAAAACTCAAGTGACAGTACATCGACCAGTGCAAAGACGCCAGGTTTGTGCTGTGCAATGCCAGGTCGAGCAAATCTCAGACGCCGAGGGTCCGAGGAAGAATTTGAGGTGGCAGCTATGGAGCTGGTGTGCTGGAATTGCACCACCAAAGGCCATAGGTATCAGGAGTGCACAGCAGATAGACGAGTCTTCTGTTATGGGTGCGGGAAGGCAGATACCTACAAGCCCAGTTGCAGCAGATGTAACAGCCAAACGCCAAAAAACTCTTTAGGGCGTGCACAGCTGAAAAAGCACGCAAACCAATGATTTCGAAGTCGACCATGACCGAATAAGATCAAAGGACACGAGTCCTAACACCAGCCCAGACCTCAATCGATTCTCGATCCACAACCCACAACTAGTGACCCCCCGGTAAGCAGCTTGTCCCGATCGAAAACACGGAGGAGCAAATTTAAAAAGATCCAAAAAGCCGAACGCCGACTCCTCCTGTCGGCGATTGTAGGCCAACTGGGCGACCTACGACCTTACGCCCAAGTCAAATTCTGGACAAGTTCATAGTTGGTCTAATGGACACGGGCGCTTCCGTAAGTTGCATCGGTGGGAGTTTGGCAGCAGAGCTGCCAGCGTTAGATATGCCGTTCGTTAAACTAGCCGCTACAATTCGGACGGCTGATGGACAATCGCAACAAATCACAGGGCGTTTAACCACAGAGGTGACTTTCAGAGGGAACACAAGAATCTGACCTTCTACATAGTACCCTCATTATCCGGAGATCTGTATTTGGGTATAGACTTCTGGAAGCACTTCAAACTTTTGCCCGAACCGTTTTTGCAAGAAGGGCGTGTGATTTCGGCGCTGGAAGACCCACAAACACGACCCTTAACACCATCCCAGCAGCAATCACTGCATTCAGTAATTAAGGGTTTTCCGTCATACGCTGAAAAAGGTTAGGTCATACTCAGGTCATCACTCATTCCATCGATGTAGGAGATGCTAAGCCTATTAAGCAAAGGCATTATGCCGTGTCACCAGCTACGGAGAAACTAATGTACGCCGAGCTAGATCGAATGATCAAACTAGGTGTCATAGAAGAGTCCTGCAGTGCATGGTCCTTACCTGTAGTGCTGGTCCAAAAGCCGGGTAAGGTGAGACTCTGTATTGATAGCCGGAAATTGAACGAAGTAACGGTCAGGGATGCGTACCCAATGCCGTTGATAGGGAATTCTAGGCAGACTGCCAAAGGCAGAATTCATTACGAGTCTAGACCTAAAAGACGCCTTTTGGCAGATTCCTTTAGACAAAAATCGCAGGATAAAACGGCCTTTACAGTTCCAGGCAGTCCGCTGTATCAGTACCGGGTCATGCCTTTTGGTCTCTCCAACTCTCCGCAAACGTTATGCAGGCTGATGGACAAAGTAATCCCACCGGACTTAAGAAACGAAGTCTTTGTATATTTGGACGATCTTTTGATCGTTTCAGAGACATTCGAGCGACATATGGAAGTACTTGGAGTGGTTGCCGTTGCACTCGAAAAGCAAAGCTTACCATTAATGTGGGGAAGAGCAAATTTTGTCTCACAGAAGTCAAGTACTTAGGCCACATTATTGGAAACGGTACAATAGGTATAGACCCCAGCAAAATATCAGCCATTAAAGACTTCCCGGCGCCACGTTCGCTTAAAAGCAAGTTCGTCGATTTTTAGGGCTAACAGGCTGGTACAACAAATTTATCCGGAATTATGCCGCCGTGGCAGCCCAATTACAGACACTCTTAGGAGTAACCGCAAATTTGTGTGGACCAGTGAGGCCCAGGAAGCCTTTGAGTTGTTGAAGCAGCAGATGTGTACGGCTCCTGTTCTGCACAGTGCAGACTTCGATCGTCCATTCTCGATACATTGTGATGCTAGCAACACCGGGGTGGGAGCGGTTTTAATGCAGACAGATGCAGAGGGAAATGAAGTCCCTATTGCCTTCATGTCAAAAAGATGAATCGTTGTCAAAGGAATTATACCGTCACCGAAAAGAATGTCTAGCTGCGGTTCTGGCCGTAAAAGAAATTCAGGGCGTATGTGGAAGGACAGGAATTTTCAATTGTCACGGACCATGCTTCTCTAAAGTGGTTAATGTCTCGAACAGACCTGTGCTCCCGGTTGGCGCGTTGGGCCTTAAAACTTCAAGGGTTTGGGTTTAAAATCTACCACCGCAAGGGGAGTCAGAACGTGGTCCCGGATGCATTGTGCAGAACCTTCACCGAAGATCTCTCTCCTATTGAGATAGCCAGTCTGATAGACCTACAGGCCAAAGAGTTCGATGATCCAGATTACGTGGCCCTGAAAGATAAAATAAATTCAGCCAGCTATCAGATATCCGATGTGAAGGTTAAAGATAGGTGTATTTATCGCCGAGCGGAGCATGCGTCGGACGAGAAATTATCGGACGACACATGCTGGAAACTGTGGATACCCAAAGGGATTGATTCCGGAACTCTTAAGGAAGGCCCATGAGGACCCGTTGGCTTCGCATTGCGGAATAGGCAAGATGCTGGAGAATTTGAGGAGATATTACTACTGGCCCAATCTAGTGATAGATGTGGACTCAGTGGTTGGCTAAGAAAATTTAGGAGTCCGAAGGGTTATTAACTCCGGTGTTGCGTGCTTAAAATCTCAGAAGCAAGGTCCTGAGAACCTACACCAAAGTTCTAGATACGTGGCCCGAAGTCAAATTCGAGCTATCCAGAATCAGTGAGCCCTATTAGATAGCAGTTCAGCACAGAATCAGATCTGAAAGTGATAAGATTAATCCAATAGAATACTGCGGACTTGGTCGAGAGAATTAGGACGATGCTGGATGAGGAAATCAGGCGATCCATGTAACTTAAGAGTAATGTTGGAAACATACCAAGGCGTTCGGTTAAGGGCATTGAGGCTTTAGGAGATTATGGATAGAGATTAGTTGGGAATATATGAAGCAATGTACAGTCGAGCGATTAAACAATTAAGGCACAGCATCTCTAGAACCTTCAGAAAGTCTTTCAGGTTATGGCATTAGGGCCATTAGACGTGGCTCGGGAAGTCGGACTTTTTATGTCGTCGCATGCTTTAATTTCCATTTAACGCGGTCCGGCAAGATCAATCTACGAAATGATTGCTTGCTACGGAATTGTGACGGAAACGAACTTGCTGGGAAATGGTATGTCCGTCAAGCTTACGCTGCTAAATATAAGCCTAAGTATACATGTATTGCCCACAGGCAATGCCCGAATGAAGACGGTTTGGCTTGCTTGCGGAAATACCACTAATAGAATGATTTGGAGCTCACAGCATTTGGGATCACCTCATGCTACAGCCCATTAGATTTGCAAAAGCTATAGAACATGGTAGGATTTGGAAAGCATCAAGGCTGGAACTCATTTGGCACAAGCTAGGGCAAATCCACGAGGTATTCGAAGGGCTATCATGGTAGCGGAGCTTATTGCAAAGCGTTTAAGCGGCTTAGGCAACGGATTTGTTGATTCAGTCCTGGTCAGAAGCGGTTTAAGGGCATCTGGGCACGTTAGAAGGGTCTTCAAGGCCACGGAGGCTAAAGTTCACATCTGCAAGGATTTAAATTCGGGATGCGCTTCGCATGGAAGCTCCTAGGATTGGGAACCTTCGATCAAGGCTCGGCGAATGGTGAGAGGGGGAATATTTCCCAAATGTCGGTCTATGAATGGTGAGAGCAGTGAGGCAAGTGGGCAAAGAGGAAAACGGGTAAGAGTCGAAGAAGGTGAGCGTAAAGAGTAACTCAGGAAGAACGCTGAGAATCGTTGGCCAGCAGCTGGAAAGCGTGCTACGAGAGCCAGGAAAGTCGGTCAGCGTATAGAACGCGCCTAGAAGCGACGTTTCCCAGCCGCCGAAATTGCCTACGAACAGACAAAGCTAGCGCAGCACCGCATAGACGTGCCAAGCTAGGAAGCAGGCACGCAGCACCGTAGCCAACCGTTGACCATACGCTAGCAGTCCCCGACAGCAGCCAGGCAACAGACAGCCCCTACAGCGTACACCACGCTACGTGCTAGCCACACACAGCGAACGCAACCCGCACAAGGGCTTAACGACCACACAAAGGGCCCCCAAAAACCCTTTAAACGGCCCCGGGA
>CM017778.1:2760898-2775810 GCA_008121275.1 Drosophila lowei
TGTCTGCCAGCGGAGACAAGTTGTTCGCCAGCGGAGATAAGTTTTCCGCCAGCGGAGAAACGTTGTTCGTCAGCGGAAATAAGTTGTCCGCCAGCGGATATAAACTTTCCGCCAGCGGAGATAAATTGTCTGCCAGCGGAGACAAGTTTTCGCCAGCGGAGATAAGTTTTCCGCCAGCGGAGAAACGTTTTTCGTCAGCGGAAATAAGTTGTCCGCCAGTGGAGAAAGATTTTCGCCAGCGGAGATAAGGCCAGATAGATAAAGTTGTTCGCCAGCGGAATAAGTTTTCGCCAGCGGAGAAACGTTGTTCGTCAGCGGAAATAAGTTGTCCCCTAGCGGATATAAATTTCCCACCAGCGGAGATAAATTGTCTGCCAGCGGAGACAAGTTGTTCGCCAGCGGAGATAAGTTTTCTGCCAGCGGAGAAACGTTGTTCGTCAGCGGAAATAAGTTGTCCGCCAGTGGAGAAAGATTTTTCGCCAGCGGAGATAAGTTTTCCGCCAGTGGAGATAAGTTGTTCGCCAGCGGAGATAAGTTTTCCGCCAGCGGAGAAACGTTGTTCGTCAGCGGAAATAAGTTGTCCGCCAGTGGAGAATAAGATTTTCGCCAGCGGAGATAAATTTTCCGCCAGCGGAGATAAGTTGTTCGCCAGCGGAGATAAGTTTTCTGCCAGCGGAGAAACGTTGTTCGTCAGCGGAGATAAGTTGTCCGCCAGCGGATATAAGTTTCCCGCCAGCGGAGATAAATTGTCTGCCAGCGGAGATAAGTTGTTCGCCAGCGGAGATAAGTTTTTGCCAGCGGAGAAACGTTGTTCGCCAGCGGAAATAAGTTGTTCGCCAGCGGATATAAGTTTCCCACCAGCGGAGATAAATTGTCCGCCAGCGGAGATAAGTTGTTCGCCAGCGGAGATAAGTTTTCCGCCAGCGGAGAAACGTTGTTCGTCAGCGGAGATAAGTTGTCCGCCAGTGGATATAAATTTCTCGCCAGCGGAGATAAATTTTCCGCCAGCGGAGATAAGTTGTTCGCCAGCGGAGATACGTTTTCTGCCAGCGGAGAAACGTTGTTCGTCAGCGGAGATAAGTTGTCCGCCAGCGGAGATAAGTTTCCCGCCAGCGGAGATAAATTTTCCGCCAGCGGAGACAAGTTGTTCGCCAGCGGAGATAAGTTTTCCGCCAGCGGAGAAACGTTGTTCGTCAGCGGAGATAAGTTGTCCGCCAGCGGAGATAAGTTTTCCGCCAGCGGAGATAAATTGTCTGCCAGCGGAGACAAGTTGTTCGCCAGCGGAGATAAGTTTTCCGCCAGCGGAGAAACGTTGTTCGTCAGCGGAAATAAGTTGTCCGCCAGCGGAGAAAGATTTTCGCCAGCGGAGATAAGTGTTCCGCCAGCGGAGACAAGTTGTTCGCCAGCGGAGATAAGTTTTCCGCCAGCGGAGATAAGTTTTCGCCAGCGGAGATAAGTTGTCTGCCAGCGGGAAACCAGTTGTTCGTCAGCGGAAATAAGTTGTTCCCAGCGGATATAAATTGCCCGCCAGCGGAGATAAATTTTCTGCCAGCGGAGATAAGTTGTTCGCCAGCGGAGATAAGTTTTCGCCAGCGGAGAAACGTTGTTCGTCAGCGGGAATAAGTTTTCCGCCAGCGGAGAAAGTTTTTCGCCAGCGGAGATAAGTTTCCGCCAGCATAGATAAGTTGTTCGCCAGCGGAGATACGTTTTCTGCCAGCGGAGAAACGTTGTTCGTCAGCGGAAATAAGTTGTCCGCCAGCGGAGATAAATTTTCGCCAGCGGAGATAAATTGTCCGCCAGCGGAGATAAGTTGTTCGCCAGCGGAGATAAGTTTTCCGCCAGCGGAGAAACGTTGTTCGTCAGCGGAAATAAGTTGTCCGCCAGTGGATATAAATTTCCCGCCAGCGGAGATAAATTTTCCGCCAGCGGAGACAAGTTGTTCGCCAGCGGAGATAAATTTCCTGCCAGCGGAGAAACGTTGTTCGTCAGCGGAGATAAGTTGTCCGCCAGCGGATATAAATTTCCGCCAGCGGAGATAAGTTTTCCGCCAGCGGAGAAACGTTGTTCGCCAGCGGAGATAAGTTGTCCGCCAGCGGAGAAAGTTTTCGCCAGCGGAGATAAGTTGTCCGCCAGCGGAGATAAGTTGTTCGCCAGCGGAGATAAGTTTTCCGCCAGCGGAGAAACGTTGTTCGTCAGCGGAGATAAGTTGTCCGCCAGCGGATATAAATTTCCCGCCAGCGGAGATAAATTGTCTGCCAGCGGAGACAAGTTGTTCGCCAGCGGAGATAAGTTTTCCGCCAGCGGAGAAACGTTGTTCGTCAGCGGAAATAAGTTGTCCGCCAGCGGATATAGATTTTCGCCAGCGGAGATAAGTTTTCCGCCAGCGGAGATAAGTTGTTCGCCAGCGGAGATAAGTTTTCTGCCGCGGAGAAACGTTGCTCGTCAGCGGAGATATGTTGTCCGCCAGTGGAAAAAATTTCTCCGCCAGCGGATATAAATTTCACGCCAGCGGAGATAAGTTGTTCGCCAGCGGAGATACGTTTTCCGCCAGCGGAGAAACGTTGTTCGTCAGCGGAAATAAGTTGTCCGCCAGTGGGAAAGATTTTCGCCAGCGGAGATAAGTTTTCCGCCAGCGGAGATAAGTTGTTCGCCAGCGGAGATACGTTTTCCGCCAGCGGAGAAACGTTGTTCGTCAGCGGAGATAAGTTGTCTGCCAGCGGATATAAGTTTCCCGCCAGCGGAGATAAATTGTCTGCCAGCGGAGACAAGTTGTTCGCCAGCGGAGATAAGTTTTCCGCCAGCGGAGAAACGTTGTTCGTCAGCGGAGATAAGTTGTCCGCCAGCGGAGATAAATTTTCCGCCAGCGGAGATAAGTTTTCCGCCAGCGGAGATAAGTTGTTCGCCAGCGGAGATAAGTTTTCCGCCAGCGGAGAAACGTTGTTCGTCAGCGGAAATAAGTTGTCCGCCAGTGGAGAAAGATTTTCGCCAGCGGAGATAAGTTTTCCGCCAGCGGAGATAAGTTGTTCGCCAGCGGGAATTTCCGCCAGCGGAGATAAGTTTTTCGCCAGCGGAGAAACGTTGTTCGTCAGCGGAGATAAGTTGTCCGCCAGCGGAGATAAATTTTCGCCAGCGGAGATAAGTTTTCCGCCAGCGGAGATAAGTTGTTCGCCAGCGGAGATAAGTTTTCTGCCAGCGGAGAAACGTTGTTCGTCAGCGGAGATAAGTTGTCCGCCAGCGGAGAAAGATTTTCGCCAGCGGAGATAATTTTTGCCGCCAGCGGAGATAAGTTGTTCGCCAGCGGAGATAAGTTTTCTGCCAGCGGAGAAACGTTGTTCGTCAGCGGAGATAAGTTGTCCGCCAGCGGATATAAATTTTCGCCAGCGGAGATAAATTGTCTGCCAGCGGAGATAAGTTGTTCGCCAGCGGAGATAAGTTTTCCGCCAGCGGAGAAACGTTGTTCGTCAGCGGAAACGTTGTTCGCCAGCGGAAATAAGGAGATGGATAAATTTTCGCCAGCGGAGATAAGTTGTCCGCCAGCGGAGATAAGTTGTTCGCCAGCGGAGATAAGTTTTCGCCAGCGGAGAAACGTTGTTCGTCAGCGGAAATAAGTTGTCCGCCAGCGGATAAAGTTTTTCCGCCAGCGGAGATAAATTTTCCGCCAGCGGAGAAAAGTTGTTCGCCAGCGGAGATAAGTTTTCCGCCAGCGGGAGAAACGTTGTTCGTCAGCGGAAATAAGTTGTCCGCCAGCGGATATAAAGTTTCCGCCAGCGGAGATAAATTGTCTGCCAGCGGAGACAAGTTGTTCGCCAGCGGAGATAAGTTTTTCCGCCAGCGGAGAAACGTTGTTCGCCAGCGGAAATAAGTTGTCCGCCAGCGGAGAAAGTTTTTCGCCAGCGGAGATAATTTTTCCGCCAGCGGAGAAACGTTGTTCGTCAGCGGAGATAAGTTGTCCGCCAGCGGATATAAATTTCCCGCCAGCGGAGATAAATTGTCTGCCAGCGGAGACAAGTTGTTCGCCAGCGGAGATAAGTTTTCTGCCAGCGGAGAAACGTTGTTCGTCAGCGGAAATAAGTTGTCCGCCAGCGGAGATAAATTTCCCGCCAGCGGAGATAAGTTGTCCGCCAGCGGAGATAAGTTGTTCGCCAGCGGAGATAAGTTTTCCGCCAGCGGAGAAACGTTGTTCGTCAGCGGAGATAAGTTGTCCGCCAGCGGATATAAGTTTTCCGCCAGCGGAGATAAATTTTCTGCCAGCGGAGATAAGTTGTTCGCCAGCGGAGATAAGTTTTCCGCCAGCGGAGAAACGTTGTTCGTCAGCGGAAATAAGTTGTCCGCCAGCGGAGATAAGTTTTCCGCCAGCGGAGATAAGTTGTTCGCCAGCGGAGATAAGTTGTCCGCCAGCGGAGATAAGTTTTTCGCCAGCGGAGAAACGTTGTTCGCCAGCGGAGATAAGTTGTCCGCCAGCGGAGATAAGTTTTCGCCAGCGGAGATAAGTTGTCCGCCAGCGGAGATAAGTTGTTCGCCAGCGGAGATAAGTTTTCCGCCAGCGGAGATAAGTTGTTCGCCAGCGGAGATAAGTTGTTCGCCAGCGGAGATAAGTTTTCCGCCAGCTGAGAAAAGTTGTTCGCCAGCGGAGATAAGTTTTCCGCCAGCGGAGATAAGTTGTTCGCCAGCGGAGATAAATTGTCCGCCAGCGGAGATAAGTTGTTCGCCAGCGGAGATAAGTTGTCCGCCAGCGGAGACAAACGTTGTTCGCCAGCGGAGATAAGTTTTCCGCCAGCGGAGAAAAGTTGTTCGCCAGCGGAGATAAGTTGTCCGCCAGCGGAGATAAGTTGTTCGCCAGCGGAGATAAAGTTTTCCGCCAGCGGAGAAAAGTTGTTCGCCAGCGGAAATAAGTTGTCCGCCAGCGGAGATAAGTTTTCCGCCAGCGGAGATAAATTGTCTGCCAGCGGAGATAAGTTGTTCGCCAGCGGAGATAAGTTTTCTGCCAGCGGAGAAACGTTGTTCGTCAGCGGAAATAAGTTGTCCGCCAGCGGATATAAATTTTTCGCCAGCGGAGATAAGTTTCCGCCAGCGGAGATAAGTTGTTCGCCAGCGGAGATAAGTTTTCTGCCAGCGGAGAAACGTTGTTCGTCAGCGGAAATAAGTTGTCCGCCAGTGGAGAAAGATTTTCGCCAGCGGAGATAAGTTTTCCGCCAGCGGAGATAAGTTGTTCGCCAGCGGAGATAAGTTTTCCGCCAGCGGAGAAACGTTGTTCGTCAGCGGAGATAAGTTGTCCGCCAGCGGATATAAATTTCCCGCCAGCGGAGATAAATTGTCTGCCAGCGGAGACAAGTTGTTCGCCAGCGGAGATAAGTTTTCCGCCAGCGGAGAAACGTTGTTCGTCAGCGGAATAAGTTGTCCGCCAGTGGAGAAAGATTTTCGCCAGCGGAGATAAGTTTCCGCCAGCGGAGATAAGTTGTTCGCCAGCGGAGATACGTTTTCTGCCAGCGGAGAAACGTTGTTCGTCAGCGGAAATAAGTTGTCCGCCAGTGGATAAAGATTTTCGCCAGCGGAGATAAAGTTTTCCGCCAGCGGAGATAAGTTGTTCGCCAGCGGAGATAAGTTTTCTGCCAGCGGAGAAACGTTGTTCGTCAGCGGAAATAAGTTGTCCGCCAGCGGATATAAATTTTCGCCAGCGGAGATAAATTGTCTGCCAGCGGAGATAAGTTGTTCGCCAGCGGAGATAAGTTTTCTGCCAGCGGAGAAACGTTGTTCGGTTCGCCAGCGGAAATAAGTTGTCCGCCAGTGGAGATAAGTTTTTCGCCAGCGGAGATAAGTTTTCCGCCAGCGGAGAAAAGTTGTTCGCCAGCGGAGATAAGTTTTCCGCCAGCGGATATAAATTTCCGCCAGCGGAGATAAATTGTCTGCCAGCGGAGATAAGTTTTTCGCCAGCGGAGATAAGTTTTCCGCCAGCGGAGAAACGTTGTTCGTCAGCGGAGATAAGTTGTCCGCCAGTGGATAAAGATTTTTCGCCAGCGGAGATAAGTTTTCCGCCAGCGGAGATAAGTTGTTCGCCAGCGGAAATAAGTTTTCTGCCAGCGGAGAAACGTTGTTCGCCAGCGGAGATAAGTTGTCCGCCAGCGGAGATAAGTTGTTCGCCAGCGGAGATAAATTTTCCGCCAGCGGAGATAAGTTGTTCGCCAGCGGAGATAAGTTGTTCGCCAGCGGAGATAAGTTTTCCGCCAGCGGAGAAACGTTGTTCGTCAGCGGAAATAAAGTTGTCCGCCAGCGGAAAAATTTTTCGCGGAGATAAGTTGTCCGCCAGCGGATATAAGCGGCGGATAAGTTTTCTGCCAGCGGAGATAAGTTGTTCGCCAGCGGAGATAAGTTTTCCGCCAGCGGAGAAACGTTGTTCGTCAGCGGAAATAAGTTGTCCGCCAGCGGGATAAAATTTTCGCCAGCGGAGATAAGTTTTCTGCCAGCGGAGATAAGTTGTTCGCCAGCGGAGATAAGTTTTCTGCCAGCGGAGAAACGTTGTTCGTCAGCGGAAATAAGTTGTCCGCCAGTGGAGAAAAGATTTTCGCCAGCGGAGATAAGTTTTCCGCCAGCATAGATAAGTTGTTCGCCAGCGGAGATAAGTTTTCTGCCAGCGGAGAAACGTTGTTCGTCAGCGGAAATAAGTTGTCCGCCAGCGGATATAAGTTTTCCGCCAGCGGAGATAAATTGTCTGCCAGCGGAGATAAGTTGTTCGCCAGCGGAGATAAGTTTTCCGCCAGCGGAGAAACGTTGTTCGTCAGCGGAGATAAGTTGTCCGCCAGCGGAGATAAATTTTTCGCCAGCGGAGATAAGTTTTCTGCCAGCGGAGATAAGTTGTTCGCCAGCGGAGATAAGTTTTCCGCCAGCGGAGATAAGTTTTTCGCCAGCGGAGATAAGTTGTCCGCCAGCGGAGATAAGTTGTTCGCCAGCGGAGATAAGTTTTCCGCCAGCGGAGAAACGTTGTTCGTCAGCGGAGATAAGTTGTCCGCCAGCGGATATAAATTTTTCGCCAGCGGAGATAAATTGTCTGCCAGCGGAGATAAGTTGTTCGCCAGCGGAGATAAGTTTTCTGCCAGCGGAGAAACGTTGTTCGTCAGCGGAAATAAGTTGTCCGCCAGCGGAGAAAATTTTCGTTCGCCAGCGGAGATAAGTTGTTCGCCAGCGGAGATAATTTTTCGCCAGCGGAGATAAGTTGTCCGCCAGCGGAGATAAGTTGTTCGCCAGCGGAGATAAGTTTTCCGCCAGCGGAGATACGTTGTTCGCCAGCGGAATAAGTTGTCCGCCAGCGGAGATAAAGTTGTTCGCCAGCGGAGATTAGTTGTCCGCCAGCGGAGATAAGTTGTTCGCCAGCGGAGATAAAGTTTTCTGCCAGCGGAGAAACGTTGTTCGTCAGCGGAAATAAGTTGTCCGCCAGCGGAGATAAGATTTTTCGCCAGCGGAGATAAATTTTTCCGCCAGCGGAGATAAGTTGTTCGCCAGCGGAGATAAGTTTTCCGCCAGCGGAGAAACGTTGTTCGTCAGCGGAGATAAGTTGTCCGCCAGCGGATATATTTTTTTCCGCCAGCGGAGATAAGTTTTTCGCCAGCGGAGATAAGTTGTTCGCCAGCGGAGATAAGTTGTTCGCCAGCGGAGATAAGTTGTCCGCCAGCGGAGATAAGTTTTCCGCCAGCGGAGAAACGTTGTTCGTCAGCGGAGATAAGTTGTCCGCCAGCGGAGATAAATTTCCGCCAGCGGAGATAAATTGTCCGCCAGCGGAGATAAGTTGTTCGCCAGCGGAGATAAGTTTTCCGCCAGCGGAGAAACGTTGTTCGTCAGCGGAAATAAGTTGTCCGCCAGTAATAAATTTTCCGCCAGCGGAGATAAGTTTTCCGCCAGCGGAGATAAGTTGTTCGCCAGCGGAGATAAGTTTTCCGCCAGCGGAGAAACGTTGTTCGTCAGCGGAGATAAGTTGTCCGCCAGCGGAGAAAGTTTTTCGCCAGCGGAGATAAATTTTTCCGCCAGCGGAGATAAGTTGTTCGCCAGCGGAGATAAGTTTTCCTGCCAGCGGAGATAAACGTTGTTCGTCAGCGGAGAAAGTTGTTCGCCAGCGGAGATAAGTTTTCCGCCAGCCATAAGTTGGCCAGCGGAGATAAATTTTCGCCAGCGGAGATAAGTTTTCCGCCAGCGGAGATAAGTTGTTCGCCAGCGGAGATAAGTTTTCCGCCAGCGGAGAAACGTTGTTCGTCAGCGGAAATAAGTTTTTCCGCCAGCGGATATAAGTTTTCCGCCAGCGGAGATAAGTTGTCCGCCAGCGGAGATAAGTTGTCCGCCAGCGGAGATAAGTTGTTCGCCAGCGGAGATAAGTTGTCCGCCAGCGGAGAAACGTTGTTCGCCAGCGGAAATAAGTTTTCCGCCAGCGGAGATAAGTTGTTCGCCAGCGGAGATAAGTTTTCCGCCAGCGGAGATAAGTTTTCCGCCAGCGGAGATAAGTTGTTCGCCAGCGGAGATAAGTTTTCTGCCAGCGGATATAAAGTTTCCGCCAGCGGAGATAAATTGTCTGCCAGCGGAGACAAGTTGTTCGCCAGCGGAGATAAGTTTTCCGCCAGCGGAGAAAAGTTGTTCGCCAGCGGAGATAAAGTTGTCCGCCAGCGGAGAAAGTTTTTCGCCAGCGGAGATAAGTTTTCCGCCAGCGGAGAAACGTTGTTCGCCAGCGGAATAAGTTTTCCGCCAGCGGATATAAGTTTTCGCCAGCGGAGAATAGTTGTCCGCCAGCTGAGATAAGTTGTTCGCCAGCGGAGATAAGTTTTCTGCCAGCGGAGAAACGTTGTTCGTCAGCGGGAAACGTTGTTCGTTGTCCGCCAGTGGAGAAAGATTTTTCGCCAGCGGAGATAAGCCTTCCGCCAGAATAGATAAGTTGTTCGCCAGCGGAGATAAGTTTTCTGCTAGCGGAGAAACGTTGTTCGTCAGCGGAGATAAGTTGTCCGCCAGCGGATATAAGTTTTCCCGCCAGCGGAGATAAATTGTCTGCCAGCGGAGACAAGTTGTTCGCCAGCGGAGATAAGTTTTCCGCCAGCGGAGAAACGTTGTTCGTCAGCGGAAATAAGTTGTCCGCCAGCGGATAGAAAATTTTCCGCCAGCGGGAGAAATTGTCCGCCAGCGGAGATAAGTTGTTCGCCAGCGGAGATAAGTTTTTCCGCCAGCGGAGATAAGTTGTTCGCCAGCGGAGATAAGTTGTTCGCCAGCGGGATAAGTTGTCCGCCAGCGGAGATAAATTTTCCGCCAGCGGAGATAAGTTGTTCGCCAGCGGAGATAAGTTTTTCCGCCAGCGGAGATAAGTTGTTCGCCAGCGGAGATAAGTTGTTCGCCAGCGGAGATAAAGTTGTTCGCCAGCGGAGATAAGTTGTCCGCCAGCGGAGATAAGTTGTTCGCCAGCGGAGATAAGTTTTCCGCCAGCGGAGATAAGTTGTTCGCCAGCGGAGATAAGTTGTCCGCCAGCGGGATAAGTTGTTCGCCAGGGGAGATAAGTTTTCCGCCAGCGGAGAAACGTTGTTCGTCAGCGGAGATAAGTTGTCCGCCAGCGGATATAATTTTCCGCCAGCGGAGATAAATTGTCTGCCAGCGGAGATAAGTTGTTCGCCAGCGGAGATAAGTTTTCTGCCAGCGGAGAAACGTTGTTCGTCAGCGGAAATAAGTTGTCCGCCAGTGGAGATAGATTTTCGCCAGCGGAGATAAGTTTTCCGCCAGCGGAGACATAAGTTGTTCGCCAGCGGAGATAAGTTTTCTGCCAGCGGAGAAACGTTGTTCGTCAGCGGAAATAAGTTGTCCGCCAGCGGAGAAAGTTTCCCGCCAGCGGAGATAAGTTTTCCGCCAGCGGAGATAAGTTTTTCGCCAGCGGAGATAAAGTTTTCTGCCAGCGGAGAAACGTTGTTCGTCAGCGGAGATAAGTTGTCCGCCAGCGGATATAAATTTTCCGCCAGCGGAGATAAGTTTTCCGCCAGCGGAGATAAGTTGTTCGCCAGCGGAGATAAGTTTTCTGCCAGCGGAGAAAAACGTTGTTCGTCAGCGGAGATAAGTTGTCCGCCAGCGGATAAAGATTTTCGCCAGCGGAGATAAGTTTTCCGCCAGCGGAGATAAGTTGTTCGCCAGCGGAGATAAGTTGTCCGCCAGCGGAGAAAAGTTGTTCGCCAGCGGAAATAAGTTTCTGCCAGCGGAGATAAGTTTTTCGCCAGCGGAGATAAGTTGTCCGCCAGCGGAGATAAGTTGTTCGCCAGCGGAGATAAGTTGTCCGCCAGCGAAGATAAATTGTCCGCCAGCGGAGATAAGTTGTCCGCCAGCGGAGATAAGTTGTTCGCCAGCGGAGACAAGTTGTTCGCCAGCGGAGATAAGTTTTCCGCCAGCGGAGAAACGTTGTTCGTCAGCGGAAATAAGTTGTCCGCCAGTGGAGAAAAATTTTCCGCCAGCGGAGATAAGTTTTCCGCCAGCGGAGATAAGTTGTTCGCCAGCGGAGATAAGTTTTCCGCCAGCGGAGAAACGTTGTTCGTCAGCGGAGATAAGTTGTCCGCCAGCGGATATAAGTTTTCCGCCAGCGGAGATAAATTTTCCGCCAGCGGAGACAAGTTGTCCGCCAGCGGAGATAAGTTTTCCGCCAGCGGAGAAACGTTGTTCGTCAGCGGAGATAAGTTGTCCGCCAGCGGATAAAGTTTTTCGCCAGCGGAGATAAATTGTCTGCCAGCGGAGATAAGTTGTTCGCCAGCGGAGATAAGTTTTCTGCCAGCGGAGAAACGTTGTTCGTCAGCGGAAATAAGTTGTCCGCCAGTGGAAAAATTTTCCGCCAGCGGAGATAAGTTGTCCGCCAGCTGAGATAAGTTGTTCGCCAGCGGAGATAAGTTTTCTGCCAGCGGAGAAACGTTGTTCGTCAGCGGAGATAAGTTGTCCGCCAGCGGATATAAGTTTTCCGCCAGCGGAGATAAATTGTCTGCCAGCGGAGACAAGTTGTTCGCCAGCGGAGATAAGTTTTCCGCCAGCGGAGAAACGTTGTTCGTCAGCGGAGATAAGTTGTCCGCCAGCGGATAAAGATTTCCGCCAGCGGAGATAAATTTTTCGCCAGCGGAGATAAGTTGTTCGCCAGCGGGAGATAAGTTGTTCGCCAGCGGAGATAAGTTTTTCGCCAGCGGAGAAACGTTGTTCGTCAGCGGAGATAAGTTGTCCGCCAGCGGAGATAAGTTGTTCGCCAGCGGAGATAAGTTTCCGCCAGCATAGATAAGTTGTTCGCCAGCCGAGATAAGTTTTCTGCCAACGGAGAAACGTTGTTTGTCAGCGGAAATAAGTTGTCCGCCAGCGGAGATAAATTGTTCGCCAGCGGAGATAAATTGTCCGCCAGCGGAGATAAGTTGTTCGCCAGCGGAGATAAGTTTTCTGCCAGCGGAGAAACGTTGTTCGTCAGCGGAAATAAGTTGTCCGCCAGCGGAGATAAGTTTTCCGCCAGCGGAGATAAGTTTTCCGCCAGCGGAGATAAGTTGTTCGCCAGCGGAGATAAGTTTTCCGCCAGCGGAGAAACGTTGTTCGTCAGCGGAGATAAGTTGTCCGCCAGCGGAGATAAGATGTTCGCCAGCGGAGATAAGTTTTCCGCCAGCGGAGACAAGTTGTTCGCCAGCGGATATAAGTTTTTCCGCCAGCGGAGAAACGTTGTTCGCCAGCGGAAATAAGTTTTCTGTCAGCGGAGATAAGTTTTTCGCCAGCGGAGATAAGTTTTCCGCCAGCGGAGATAAGTTTTCGCCAGCGGAGATAAGTTTTCCGCCAGCGGAGAAACGTTGTTCGTCAGCGGAAATAAGTTGTCCGCCAGCGGAGATAAATTTTTCGCCAGCGGAGATAAGTTTTCCGCCAGCGGAGATAAGTTGTTCGCCAGCGGAGATAAGTTTTCTGCCAGCGGAGAAACGTTGTTCGTCAGCGGAAATAAGTTGTCCGCCAGTGGAGAAAGATTTTCGCCAGCGGAGATAAGTTTTCCGCCAGCGGATATAAAGTTGTTCGCCAGCGGAGATAAGTTTTCCGCCAGCGGAGATACGTTGTTCGCCAGCGGAGATAAGTTTTCCAGCGGAGAAAAGTTGTTCCAGCGGAAATAAGTTTCCGCCAGCGGAGATAAATTTTTCGCCAGCGGAGATAAGTTGTCTGCCAGCGGAGATAAGTTGTTCGCCAGCGGAGATAAGTTTTCCGCCAGCGGAGAAACGTTGTTCGTCAGCGGAGATAAGTTGTCCGCCAGTGGAGAAAATTTTTCGCCAGCGGAGATAAGTTTTCCGCCAGCGGAGATAAGTTGTTCGCCAGCGGAGATAAGTTTTCCGCCAGCGGAGAAACGTTGTTCGTCAGCGGAGATAAGTTGTCCGCCAGCGGATAAAAATTTCCGCCAGCGGAGATAAGTTGTCCGCCAGCGGAGATAAGTTGTTCGCCAGCGGAGATAAGTTTTCTGCCAGCGGAGAAACGTTGTTCGTCAGCGGAGATAAGTTGTCCGCCAGCGGATATAAAGATTTTCGCCAGCGGAGATAAATTGTCTGCCAGCGGAGACAAGTTGTCCGCCAGCGGAGATAAGTTTTCCGCCAGCGGAGAAACGTTGTTCGTCAGCGGAAATAAGTTGTCCGCCAGTGGAGATAAATTTTCGCCAGCGGAGATAAGTTTTCCGCCAGCGGAGATAAGTTGTTCGCCAGCGGAGCGGATAAGTTTTCGCCAGCGGAGAAACGTTGTTCGTCAGCGGAAATAAGTTGTCCGCCAGCGGAGATAAATTTTCCGCCAGCGGAGATACGTTGTCCGCCAGCGGATAAGTTGTTCCGCCAGCGGAGATAAGTTTTCCGCCAGCGGAGATACGTTGTTCGCCAGCGGAATAAGTTGTCCGCCAGCGGAGATAAAGTTGTCCGCCAGCGGAGAAACGTTGTTCGTCAGCGGAAATAAGTTTTCCGCCAGCGGAGATAAGTTGTTCGCCAGCGGAGATAAGTTGTCCGCCAGCGGAGATAAGTTGTTCGCCAGCGGAGATAAGTTTTCCGCCAGCGGAGAAACGTTGTTCGTCAGCGGAAATAAGTTGTCCGCCAGTGGAGAAAATTTTCGCCAGCGGAGATAAGTTTTCCGCCAGCGGAGATAAGTTGTTCGCCAGCGGAGATAAGTTTTCTGCCAGCGGAGAAACGTTGTTCGTCAGCGGAGATAAGTTGTCCGCCAGTGGATATAAATTTCCCGCCAGCGGAGATAAATTTTCCGCCAGCGGAGATAAGTTGTTCGCCAGCGGAGATAAGTTTTCCGCCAGCGGAGAAACGTTGTTCGTCAGCGGAAATAAGTTTGTCCGCCAGCGGATATAAATTTCCGCCAGCGGAGATAAATTGTCTGCCAGCGGAGACAAGTTGTTCGCCAGCGGAGATAAGTTTTCTGCCAGCGGAGAAACGTTGTTCGTCAGCGGAAATAAGTTGTCCGCCAGTGGAGAAAGATTTTCGCCAGCGGAGATAAGTTTTCCGCCAGCATAGATAAGTTGTTCGCCAGCGGAGATAAGTTTTCTGCCAGCGGAGAAACGTTGTTCGTCAGCGGAAATAAGTTGTCCGCCAGCGGATATAAATTTCCCACCAGCGGAGATAAATTTTTTGCCAGCGGAGACAAGTTGTTCGCCAGCGGAGATAAGTTTTCCGCCAGCGGAGAAACGTTGTTCGTCAGCGGAAATAAGTTGTCCGCCAGTGGAGAAAGATTTTCGCCAGCGGAGATAAGTTTTCCGCCAGCATAGATAAGTTGTTCGCCAGCGGAGATAAGTTTTCTGCCAGCGGAGAAACGTTGTTCGTCAGCGGAAATAAGTTGTCCGCCAGTGGATATAAATTTCCCGCCAGCGGAGATAAATTGTCTGCCAGCGGAGACAAGTTGTTCGCCAGCGGAGATAAGTTTTCGCCAGCGGAGATAAGTTGTTCGCCAGCGGAGATAAGTTGTCGCCAGCGGATATAAGTTTTGCCGCCAGCGGAGTTAAATTTTCTGCCAGCGGAGAAACGTTGTTCGCCAGCGGAAATAAGTTGTCCGCCAGCGGAGAAAGATTTTCGCCAGCGGAGATAAGTTGTCCGCCAGCGGAGACAAGTTGTTCGCCAGCGGAGATAAGTTTTCCGCCAGCGGAGAAACGTTGTTCGTCAGCGGAGATAAGTTGTCCGCCAGCGGAGATAAATTTCCCGCCAGCGGAGATAAGTTGTCTGCCAGCGGATACAAGTTGTTCGCCAGCGGAGATAAGTTTTCCGCCAGCGGAGAAACGTTGTTCGTCAGCGGAAATAAGTTGTTGCCAGCGGATATAAATTTTCGCCAGCGGAGATAACGTTCCGCCAGCGGAGACAAGTTGTTCGCCAGCGGAGATAAGTTTTCGCCGTCAACGTTGTTAGCGGAGATTGTCCGCCAGTGGAGATTTCCCCGCCAGCGGAGATAAATTTTCCGCCAGCATAGATAAGTTGTTCGCCAGCGGAGATAAGTTTTTCTGCCAGCGGAGAAACGTTGTTCGTCAGCGGAGATAAGTTGTCCGCCAGCGGATATAAATTTCCGCCAGCGGAGATAAATTGTCTGCCAGCGGAGATAAGTTGTTCGCCAGCGGAGATAAATTTCCTGCCAGCGGAGAAACGTTGTTCGTCAGCGGAAATAAGTTGTTCGCCAGTGGAGAAAGTTTTTCGCCAGCGGGAGATAAGTTTTCCGCCAGCATAGATAAGTTGTTCGCCAGCGGAGATACGTTTTCGCCAGCGGGAAACGTTGTTCGTCAGCGGAAATAAGTTGTCCGCCAGTGGAGAAAGATTTTCGCCAGCGGAGATAAGTTTTCCGCCAGCATTAGATAAGTTGTTCGCCAGCGGAGATAAGTTTTCCGCCAGCGGAGAAACGTTGTTCGTCAGCGGAAATAAGTTGTCCCCCAGTGGATATAAATTTCCCACCAGCGG
>CM017778.1:2776310-2827588 GCA_008121275.1 Drosophila lowei
TTTAGAAGAAAGGACGATAGACTAATGGGTCTGAAATCTTTTGGGGCAGTGTGCGAGGGCTTGCCTGCCTTGGGTATGAATACGACTTTGGTCTGAAGCCAGGTGCCAGGAATGCACCCGTGGGAGAAGATTCCCTCGTAAATTATTTTGAGCCAGTTAATGGCCTTATGTCCCGCGTGAATCAGTTGGGCAGGGAAAATGCCGTCTGGCCCCGCGGACTTGTAGGGTTTAAAGCTTCTGATCGCCCAGGATATGTTTTCCTGGCTTAGCAGGCTCAGGATGGCATTTGAGGCGACAGGAAGGAGGCGCGAGGTAGTTGGGTCTGTTTTCATCGCAGCCAGGGAAGTGGGTATTTAGGAGAAGATTTAGCGACTCATCGCTGGACGTAGTCCACGACTGGTCGGTGTTCTTCAAGTAGCCCAGGGTGGGTGTTGTCTTCGAGAGAACTCTGCGCAAGCGCGAAGCTTCTGAGTTGTTCTCGATTTCGCTGCAGAACTTACGCCAGGAGGCGCGTTTGGCTTTCTAAGTTCTTTGTTGTAGGTTGACAGACTGGCCTTGTACTCGGCCCAGTTTTGCTCAACGTTTTCAGCCTTAGCTTTATTGAAGAGTCTCCGGGAGGCTTTCCGGAGTTCCCCCAGTTTCGGATTCCACCATTCAGGTTTCCTCCGCCCTCTGTTCTTGCCAGAGGGGGCAGGCTTTAATCGAGCACCTTATTGCAGGCGTCGGTGAAGATCTTAAGAAGACGAGTCGTGGCCTCCCTGGAAAACTTCTCCTCAGGTGGGGGCTCAGGGAGAACACGACAGAGGTAATCAGAGTACCGAGTCCAAATTTTCCACCTGATGTTCCGGAATTTAATTGGCTTCGGTACTGAGAAAGAGAAAACAGTTTCCACGTACCTGTGGTCCGAGAAGAGTGTTCTTCCAGGACCCTCCAGGACATTCGTTCGTTCTCTTTGTAGTGACCAGACGTGTTTGTGTTTTGCGCTCCGCTTCTTTTCCTTTTATTTTGCAAATACAGCCGGTGTTTTTCAAAATAAACCTCGATTAAAAATCCTCATTTAACCTACAGTAGAAAATCTGTCCTATAACGCGAGTGCATGCCTATTGTTATTATTAAAAATTTGATTTTGAAATTAATTCTGTGCATTGGTTAATCGTGTGTTTGTGTGTTGCTTTCTGTAAGTACGCTCACGCTGAGTTTAGCCCGCTCTTTATCTCGTAGCCTTTGCTTTAGCTATCTCTCCCTATTATCCAAATAACTGTTCTTTCTCTCTCGCTCTTTTAACTTTCTGAGCTCTCTGTTTAGTAGCTCTCGATATAACCGCTCTCCTCCCCGCTCTCTTTTTATACCCGATACTCAAAATGAGTATTGGGGTATATTAGATTTGTGGTGAAAATGAATGTGTGTAACGTCCAGAAGGAAGCGTTTCCGACCCCATATAGTATATATATTCTTGATCAGCATCAATAGCCGAGTCGATTGAGCCATGTCTGTCTGTCCGTCTGTCCGTCCGTCCGTCTGTCCGTCTGTCCGTCCCTATCAGCGCCTAGTGCTCAAAGACTATAAGAGCTAGAGCAACCAAATTTTTATCAGATTCCTATAATATCGGACCTTGACGAGTTTGTTTCAAAATTTCGCCCCACCCCTTCCGCCCCCGTAAAGGACGAAAATCTGGAGCATCCACAGATCTCAGAGACTATTAGACCTGACTGTCGAGCTCTCACTGCTACAAAACTATTTGAAATTTTTCACTGCAGAACTCACTCGCAGCCATAAACAACGAAAATCTGTGGCAACCACAATTTTGAAGATAGGAGAAAATTAAAACGCACAATCATAGAGAATGGCCATATCTACCAGATTGCCGAATCTTACCTAATCCGAATCAGATCGGATTATTGTTATAGCCAAAAGTAACAAATCAATTTGCAGTGGCTACGCAGCGCCCGTCGACACGTTCTGACTGATTTTCTGTCTCT
Organism: Drosophila lowei; assembly: GCA_008121275.1. Lineage (NCBI taxonomy): Eukaryota > Metazoa > Arthropoda > Insecta > Diptera > Drosophilidae > Drosophila > Drosophila lowei. Next base: position 2,778,290 of record CM017778.1, read on the forward strand.
CTCGCACGCACTCTTTGTCGTTTAATGTAGCCATACTGACTATGTATCGGGTATAAATGTAGAGTTGCGGTCGCAACAGCAACTCACAACGTTCCCCCTCGTTACTAATTCCGCTTTGAGCGTTTGTCTGGCACATTGGTCTGATACCAATTTGTTTTGGAATTTTAAATAGTTGATTTTTTTTTTTTAATAATTAAAATGGAATTCGCTGTGGTCTGCGCCAAAAAAATCATGCAATAAGCAGATCACCCACGATCAGCCGATTATCCCCTGCTGGCTCTGCGACAGCGTAGTGCACGCAAAATTGCCTTGGATTTTCTGGCCTTGTGGGTGATGCCATTTCAAAGCGTAATGGTTTGCACTAGAGTTGCGAGGAGTGCCGTGCGGTTGAGAAAGACATGGTAGCATTTATGAGGCAGACGCGGAGTGGCTTTAAGGAGCTGACCGTTGGTTTTAAAAACCAATACGATCGGCTCCTAGCCATGGAGGCTCAGTTTAGCGGCTTAAAACTGCTGAATGAGTCTCCGAGGCGCAAAAGGGTCACTCCGCGGGATCTGCAAGTGCCAATAGTCGCTCAGCCGCTCGTTGCCGAAAATCGGACTCCGACCACTCAAAGTGTGCAGCAGCTGATTTCGTTTGCCACCCCAAGGGCAACGACAGCTGCTGGCGATGCAGATTCGGTTGCCGAATTCATCGCTTCGGAGAATGTGCAGCTCTCTAGTTGTCCCGTCCATCCCGATCCCACCAGTAAATAGACGTTCCGGACCTCCGGATATTGCCACCACAGGTACTAGGCCTGTGGTGCCCAAAACCACTGGTGGGAGTCCCACCAAAACGACAAGTTTTTGTCTCACGGCTCCCTGATCTCACATCGAATGATGTAATTGCTTTATTCAAAGCAGAATAAAAAGCCGTGGGTTTAAAGGTGGAGAAGTTCAACTTTTCTTATGCCAGGGAGATAGCCTCTTTTAAGATAAGCGTCTCCCCAACTCAGTTTGACACCATTTGCTCTGCCAAATTTTGGCCGGAGCATTTGGTGGTGAAGGAGTTTAAGGCAAAGAAGAAGAATAGGCCCCAATAACTCTCACAAATCATCCCAGTGTGCCATCCTCATCCTCAACGTCAACCTCAACTTCCTCAACCCTTCTAAAAAAATTAATTTCTCTCTTAGTAACTTATCAGAATGTTAGAGGCTTGCGTAGTAAACTCAGCATTCTTTTCCGGGATAGTGTTGCATTTGCTTCCCACGTTATTGTGCTTACCGAAACCTGGTTAAAGCCGGACATTCCGAGGTTTTGACAGGCCGGTACACAACTTTTAGGAAAGATCGTTCGTCTCGACGTGCAGGAGGGTTCTGATTGCAGTGAACTCTAACTTCGCGTCGGAACACTTCACAGTCCAAGTCCAACAGGAACTGGAATTCCTGTGTGTAAAACTGATTCTTCCCGCTTTCGCTATATTCATTACTTGCTCGTATATCCCACCTTCTTCGGATATCTCAATTTATGAGCAGCACTTGTCCGCTTTAACCGCTGTTTCTTCCTCGCTATCAGATAAAGATCATATGATAGTTCTTGGTGACTTCAACTTGCCAGGAACTGTTTGGTCTTCGGTAAACGAGTCTAGTATCCTAGTGCCCATGTCACGACATGACTTTGTTGACGGCTTGCTTAACCTGTCTCTGTCTCAAGTCAATCATGTGAAAAATTCCTTGGGTCGATTGCTTGATCTATGCTTTGTATCGGATCCGACCATAGTGTTGTTAGACCGAGCCCTTCCGCTCACTATACCTGAAGACGCCTACCATCTCACTTTCGAAGTGTCGCTAGATATAGGACCAACTGTTTTGGATCGGTCGAGTAGGCTATCTGAACGTGTGCGCTGCTTTAGTAAAGCCAAGTTTGCGCAGCTTAATAACCTCATTAGGGATTTTGATTGTACTTGTGCACTGATGTCATAAAAGGCACAAACATTTTTACAATGCTCTTGGCACATATTTTTGATTCTTGTGTCCCGCTTTCATGTCTGATTAGATCTGGAAAACCCCTTGGTTTACCAAAGAGTTATCAGTCTAAAAACTTAAAGTCAAGACTTTATAAAAATTTCAAGAAGTTGGTTCTCCTACTTTCTCTCTCGCTATGTAATAGCTCGTTCAATCTTGTCAGTTCTTAATGTTCAATGCTATAAGAACTTGCTATCTCGATGCAGGATATGTTTTTCTCAGGACCCTAAAAAGTTTTACAGCGTCGTAAACAGTAAGCGTAGAACGTCCGCACACCCATCCTAGCTATCAATTCGTAATACGTCGGCAAATGATGATCAGGCAATAGCCGATCTTTTTGCCCAATTTTTTCCAAACGACCTATTCTGAGGAAAGCTACTCTGGTCACCCGTACCCATACGGTTTACCGAAGTCGAACGGCATTTTCAGTACCTTGTTAAATGAATGTTCCTTACTTCATGATCTTCGACTAGTTAAGCCGGTGTTTTCACCGGGTCCAGACGGGGTTCAGGTTGTGTACTCAGGTACTGCGCTGAGGCACTGTGTGGACCCTTGCTTAAACTATTCACCCTGTCCATTGATTCCTCTTGCTTCCCCCCGATCTGGAAGGAATCGTTTATAATTCCTCTCCATAAAAAGGTAGCAAGTCTGATGCAAAAATTACAGAGGTATAGCAAAGTTATCCGCTATTCCTAAAATGTTTGAGAAGGTTTAACTCTGCACTTGCAACATCTCTGCAAGTCACTTATATCTCCAACTCAGCATGGATTTATAAGGCGGCGATCAACCACCACGAACTTAGAGTTTACCTCCTTCATTATTAAAGGCTTTCAAGGTAACTTACAGACGGATGTTATTTACACCGACCTTAGTAAAGCATTCGAATCTGTAAGCCATTCCCTTCTTGCACATAAACTTGACCTTTTAGGGTTTCCGCCCAACCTCCTGAGATGAATTTCTAGCTATCTTTGTTCCAGGTCTCAAAGAGTCCTCTTCAAAAACTCCCTCTTTTCACCAGTAAAGGTTTCTTTGGGAGTACCACAGGGCAGCCATCTAGGCCCCTTACTCTTCACACTCTTTATTAATGACTAGCCTTCGGTATTAACATACTCTCTCGAGTACTTATGTATGCGGATGATGTTAAACTCTGTGTCCAGTATAAGGACATTTCATTTCATTCTCGCTTGCAATCCGATCTCAATAACTTTCAGTCATGGTGCTGTGCAAACTTGTTACAACAATGCCGCGAAATGCAAAGTAATGACACTTCATCGTTCTAGCCCTTGTTGGCTCCCTATACTCTATGTGGCGGTTCTCTTGAGAGAATTACCCCTGGTGAATGATCTTGGTGTCTTATTAGACGCAAAGTTAAAGTTTTCTGAACACATTTCTACCATGGTAAATAAGGCCATGGGCGTGCTTGGGTTTATAAAGAGGTGGTCAAAGAATTTGACGACCCCTATATAACAAAGACTCTCTATACTTCGCTAGTTCGTCCGATTTTAGAATACGGCTCCTGTGTATGGTGCCCTTAGTACAAAGTACACCAGGACCGTATAGAATCAGTACAGAAAAACTGTTTACTCTTTGCTCTGCGGGGCCTTAACTGGGATGCGGGTGTAAGACTCCCATCTTACTCTAGTAGACTTCTATTAGTAAACCTCCCATCCTTAGTTAACCGTAGAAAAATGCTTGGTGTGATATTTATGCACAACTTGATCAGGGGTGACATAGACAGCCCTGATCTGTTGAGCCGCATAAACTTCACGATTCCTATTAGACTGACTAGAAATTGTATACCGTTGTTCCTTCCACTTTTTAGATCGAATTATTCCTTGCATGAACCGTTTAGGGTCTTATGCTCGGATTATAATTCCCTCTACCATATTATATCTACCACTAATTCTCTTCCTCTTATTAAATTACTAATCCTTACACACCTTTCTAGTAATTAGTAACTGTAGAGGTACCACTTGACGGTGCAGTAACTGCATCGCCACTTGAAAGATGCAGTCATTGCATGTCAACGTGCAATATATACAATGTTACTCTGTATCTCATGAGAGGCAAGCGTGAGGTCCAGGACCTCACCAATTTCGTTGGTGTCAGTGCTTCCCCACTGACAGTGATGTGCGTTGGGGTCGCACCCCACAGTTAGGCCGATGTCCTTGGCCGAACAGTCTGCGATTAGAGCCCGGAGAGGCGCGTGTGGAGGGGGGTCTGGTTGATCATGCCCCATGTATGCGGAGCAGATCCTCAGTGAGCTTCGGACTCACTGCGGTGTGGTCTTCATTGCTAAAATTCACATTAAATTTATTTATTTATTTATTTGAGATTTGAGCAAAACTGGGCCGAGTACAAGTCTGTCAACCTACAACAAAGAACTTAGGAAAGCCAAACGCGCCTCCTGGCGTAAGTTCTGCAGCGAAATCGAGAACAACTCAGAAGCTTCGCGCTTGCGCAGAGTTCTCTCGAAGACAACACCCACCCTGGGCTACTTGAAGAACGCCGACCAGTCGATGAGTCGCTAAATCTTCTCCTAAATACTCACTTCCCTGGCTGCGATGAAAACAGACCCAACTACTTCGCGCCTCCTTCTGTCGTCTCAAATGCCATCCTGAGCCTGCTAAGCCAGGAGAACATTTCCTGGGCGATCAGAAGCTTTAAACCTTACAGACCCGCGGGGCCAGACGGCATTTTCCCTGCCCAACTGATTCACGCGGGACATAAAGCCATTAACTGGCTCAAAATAATTTTCGATGGAATCTTCTCCCACGGGTGCATTCCTGACACCTGGCTTCAGACCAAAGTCGTATTCATACCCAAGGCAGGCAAGCCCTCACACACTGCCCCAAAAGATTTCAGACCCATTAGGTTAGGTTAGGTTGAGGCGGCTGCTGGGCTCGCTCGGAGCCCGTCACACTTAGGCCGGTTTCGGCCCGTTGTGATACCGCATAGGATCATTCCCTCCTGCGTTGTGAGACTTCCTGTCAGCAATTATCCCATCCAGATGCTCTCACAAAGTTCGCTATCTTCCTGGGACATAGTTTGGGCATCTCTGAGATGTCGTGTAGAAAGGCTGAGCCCAGGTGCTGTAGCCTTCTTCTGCTGAGAGCTGGGCAGGAGCAGAACAGGTGTTCCACTGTCTCCTCCTCTTCCTCGTCTCTACAGCTGCGACAAAAATCGTTATGTGGGGCCCCAGCCTGTTAGCGTGGGTGCCTATTAGCCAGTGTCCGTGGGGAACGTATGACTACGCTGCACCTTTTCCTGCTAAGCTTGCAGAGGCTCGGAGGTGCGCTTCATGTCCATGGTCGGCCATGTTTGCCGAGTTGTGCGACATCGTGGCACTATTTGCCACATGTCGTTTGTTAGTCGCTTGTATTGCTCTTTTATAATGAGCTTACAGGTGGCCATTGGCATACAGATATCCTCCTTGTCTTGGAAGGGGGATTGTAGTGCCAGATCTGGCCAGCTCGTCCGCTATACAGTTGCCCTCGATGTCCCGGTGACCCGGGACCCAGATCAGGCTGATAGCAAATTGCTGAGCCATCTCGTGCAGAGATTTGCGGCAGTCTGCCACGGTGGCCGAGTTCGAGGAAATCGCACTTAGCGATTTGATCGCAGCCTGGCTATCGCTATAAATGTTTAGCTTGGTTGCCGTTACGGCAACCGCTTGTAAACAGTCTAGAGCCTCCCTGATTGCTATGACTTCCGCTTGAAAGACACTGCAATGATCTGGGAGCCTGAAGGAATGCCTTAAGTTTAGCTGTTCAGAGTAGATTCCCCTCCGACTCTATCGTCCAGCTTTGATCCATCTGTGAAGATGTTTATGGCCCCATCTGGGCCTGGGAGTCCCTCGAGCCATTCGTCTCTGTGAGGGATGATTGTGTCGAAGGAGTGACTGTGTACTCTCTTGGAACTTGGTAGTCTGTTTTGAGGGGACGGTATTGCTATTATTTAATATGGCTGAGTGACCTATGCACTGTGTCACCCATTGATCTGAGTCTCTTAGACGTATTGCTGCTGCTTCTGCACGTTCCTTTCCTGCGAGGTCAAGGCTCTGTAGGCATAGGATGGCATTTAGCGCATCACTTGGGGTGGTGCGAAGAGCTCCGCTGATACATAGAGCGGCAGTTCTCTGGACTTTGCCCAGTTGCGTGGTGATCGCCCTTTTTGATAGGGCCGGCCACCACACCGTAACTCCATAGAGTAGTATTGGTCTAACTATAGCTTGATATATCCATTGGACTATGCTTGGGATCATACCCCATCTTAGCCCAATGGCTTTTGCATGTGTGGAGTGCAGTCATTGCCTTCTTCACTCTGTCTTTGACATTCAGGTTCCAGTTAAGCTTCTTGTCAATTACCAACCCTAAGTAACTGGCACTGTCGCTAAAGGAGAGCCTGCATCCTTGTAGTATTGGAGGGTTGAGGGGCGGGACCTTGTATTTATTTGTGAATAATACGAGTTCCGTTTTGAGGGATTTACTCCCAGACCGCGCGATTCTGTCCAATCCGACAGTTGCGCTAGCTTTGCGGTCATTAAGTCGCACAGTGTTTGGGGGTATTTCCCCGAGAAGATAATCGCAACGTCGTCCGCATAGGCCACGACTTTGCAGCCCCCCCCTTCCAGGTCACATAGAATCTTGTTGACTGCTATGTTCCACAGAAGAGGAGACAGGACACCTCCTTGCGGGGTGCCTCTGTTGACATACCTTGACTGGGCGGACGATCCCATCGATGATGTCACTGTCCTGCATGTGAGCAATTGATCAATGAGCATCACCAAGTGACGGTCCACCCCCCAGGTCAGTCAGGGCTTCTGTAATGGCGCCCGGTACAACGTTGTTGAAAGCTCCCTCAATTTCGAGAAAGGCTATGAGTGAGTACTCTTTGAGATGCAGAGATTTCTCTACCGCTGAGATCACTTCATGAAGAGCCGTTTCCGTGGATTTTCCTTTCCGGTAGGCATGCTGTGCACCTGACAGCAACTGAGGGTGTATAGTTGTCCTCAGTTGCAGCCCGACGAGTCTCTCAAAGGTTTTGAGGAGGAAGGACGATAGGCTGATTGGTCTAAAGTCTTTTTGCAGTTGAGTGCGAGGCTTTCCCTGCTTTGGGAATGAAGACTATCTTTGCCTTAAGCCATGTTCGCGGGATTGTACCCACAGCCAGTATCTACCTGAAGATACCTTGTAGCCAGTTGATGGCCGTATCCCCGGCCTTCTGAAGTTGGGCCGGGATTACCTGGTCTGGGCCTGGCGATTTGAACGGGTTGAAGCTGTTTATTGCCCAGCTTATGTTACGTTTAGTGAGGATGTGATCCATCGAGGTTACCGGTCCCTCTCCTGGGAGGTGTACCGTCTCGATGGTTGTGCACCCGGGGAAATGCGTGTCTAGTAGAATGTGCAGGGACTCCTCACTGGAGTTGGTCCACGTGCCGTCATTTCTTTTAAGATACCCTACCGAGGGGTTAGTTTTTGAGAGAATCTTGCGAAGCCTTGCGGCCTCTGACGTTTCCTCAATTTCCGAGCAAAATTTTTGCCAAGAGGCCCTTTTTGCTTTCCATGTTTCTTTTTTATATAGTGACAGACTGATTTTGTAGTCTGCCCAGTGGCTCTCCTCGTTCGCGCTTTTGGCCCTATTGAAGAGGGTCCTGCAGCTTTACGTAGGATGTCTGTTTGTTTTGACCACCAGGGGGTTTCTTTTTCCCCTAGGTTTGCTAGAGGGGCATGCTGCCGCAAAGGCTTTGTTGCATGCTTCTGTGAACCTGTTCACTAGGCGATCTAGGTCGTCTTTTGTGTCCGGGCAAAATGGTGCTTTGGAGGGGAGTAGGTCCTCCAGGGCTGAGCTATATTTTTCCCAGTTGGCTTTCCTGGGATTAATATAGTCCTTGGGTTTCGGACACTCGAGGGATAGTGTGGTCTCGATGTATCTGTGGTCAGAGAAAGAGTGGTCATCAAGGACTTGCCAACTCTTGACTATGTCTAGCATGTTGTGAGACACAAAGGTGAGGTCAATAACCTCCTGTCGATTTTTAATTATAAAAGTGGGGTCGTTGCCCCGATTACAAATAAATAGATTAGAGTTAAGGATGAAGCTGAAAAGTGACTCACCCCTTACATTTGTGTTCGAGCTCCCCCATTGAGTGTGGTGAGCGTTGGCATCGCAACCTATTAATAGGTCCATGTTCGACCTCTCGCTGTCGCTGGCTAGTTTGCGAACGAGGTCGTTGGGAGGATCGCTTTCCTCATGGGCCATGTAGGACGACATCAGCCTTAGATGTGTCCCTTTCAGCTCTAGGCTTGCCGCCGTGTTGTCGCTATCGCTATAATTATGGAGCAGAAAGATATTAAGGTGCTTTCTGGCGAGAATGCAGGTGCGGGTTTTACCTTCATGTTGAGCTACAATTATCTTGTACTCCTTCGACCCTAGTCCACAAACCTTGTCTCCCACTATCCAAGGTTCCTGGATCAGGGCTACGTCTGCTCCGCTCTCTTCGAGGCGGAGTATATAAAACAGCGGATGCTGCTTTACAGTGGTGGAGATTGATCTGAAGGAGCCTCAAGGACATCCTTAGTGTTCTCCACCACTGTAATGTCGGCGTCTGGATCGTCCTCGACTTCCTCGTGGCAACACATCGCCTCGAAGTCGCATCTCAGCGTGCCATCGGTGGAGTAGCCCTCTGGGTCTGTCTCTATGTGATCGTCGGGTGCTTCGATCTCCGAGGCAGCGTCCTGCTCGACTGGCTTGTCGACAGGACGTGCCCCGGCCGCTGCATCCGACTTGTAGACCTTTACGGTCACTGAGCTGAACCCAAAATTGAGTTCGCCTTTGGCAGCCTCAATCGGGGCCAGCGACTCCTTGTTGAGGACGACCACCGCCTGGTTTGTGGGGCCCTGCGTCGTCTCAACTTTGACCACCTTCCAGTCCGATGTTGGGAGGTGGGGGTTGCATCTTTGCAGCATTTTTAGGATGCGTTCCGGCTCCTTCATGGAGGCGGGCACCCAGACTCTCGCCCTTGGTCTACTGGGCACTTCGCTCCAGTCTACGGCGACGAGCTTCGCCCCTGGGTAGACTTCCCCGACTTGCGCTACCGCTGCTTTGTACAGCTGTACGGAGCGCTCGTCTTCGCAGGCTACGATTTTTTATGCAGCCCTGGTACCAGCCCATGTCTTTGCAGACGGGGGGGGGTCCAGGCTGCTTTTCCAGCATATCGAAGCAGCGGTCGGCCAGTGCCGCTTCCACCCACTTCCACTGGTTTCTGGGGATTCGGGAGTCCGCGCTGCCTTTGTCCAGGACGCCGATCAGCGTCCTTTCTCTGGCAATCTCCGCGAACGACGTGTTAGGCAGAACTCTGGAGCGCTTCGGTGTTGGCCCAGGAGTCTCTTGCGAGCGCTGCCTTTTTGGCTGAGGAGCTTCCTTCTTCGGTGCTTCCTTCTTCGGTGCTTCCTTGCCAAAGTTCGGCAGCACCTTCGAGGCCCACTCAACCTTCTTTAGCCATTTGTCCGTTGGGCTGGACATCTGGCTTGCGTTCTGCCGGCGGAGTATATTGCCAGCACTCCTTCTGTCGGCATATGTAAACGGTTTGGCTTGGACACTAGTAGATGGTGACTCATCACCCGCCACTTTACCAGCAGGCAGAGCAGCCGCAGGATTGCATAGCCATTCTGCCAAGGTATCAGTTTTGGGAGCCAATTCACCACCCACCCCGAAACCGGGATGGGACCCCTTTGGGCTCTCCCTAGCATCTTCCGCCGCGCAGTTTTTCACTGCTGGTTTGCGGGTTGGGCCAGGCCTTTGGGCCGCTGCCTTCCCCTGTTTGGGACTGCTCCCTGTTGGCATTTGGGGAGTGCCAGACTCATTTTGTTTGTTTTGTAATTCTTCCATTCTTTTCCCACGAGCTGCAGAAGGGGTACGGTCCATCCGGGCGAGATCCACGTTGCCCGGATAAGGCGGAACACAGAACAGGGGCTGCCAAGTCCCTGAGCTCTCCGTTAGCGACTGGGCTGAGTTTTATATACCGGGCCCCAGCCAACTTGACTCTCGGCACGGGTCGAATAACACTCTTAGTCCGGCCCGGTGTGAGCTGAATGTGGGGGTTGGGATGTGGGTAGGTAGTGTGTAGGGATAGAGGGTGTGTGAGCTACTTATACGAGGCGGCACCACAAGCGCATCGTCAGTGTTGCTACTTCGCGAACACCCGCTGGCTGTCCGGGGCTGCTTATTTACGGTACACTCCCTAGGGATGTCCGCTTATTCGCAGCTGACCTACCTATATGACCTATATATAGGTAGGTCGTTCGCTATCCGCAACCTGCGACCCGTCCGGTGGCCTCAGCTAGGCCCCCTTTGAGCCACCTCACGAGCTCATCAGACCAGATTCAGACCCATTAGTCTATCGTCTTTTCTTCTGAAGGCGATGGAACGGCTCCTGGGGCTGCATCTCACGGCGTGTATTCCGCCCAGTCTGAGTAAAGAGTAAAGAAGGCCACAGTGGCCCTTTACACATGCAGGAAAGCAATTGGACTAAAATGGGGAATGACCCGTATATAGTTCGGTGGCTATACACCGCCATCATACGACCAATCATGCTGTATGGAGTGATAGTATGGTGGCCAGCCCTAGACAAAGGAAATTGTCTTAACAGACTCAGTAGAGTTCAACGCATGGCAGAGCTATGCATAACTGGCGGGTTACGCACTACTCAAGGGGAAGCCCTGGATACCGTGCTGAACCTCCTCCCTGTAGATCTCATGGGTAAGAAGGTGGAAACACTTTCTGCCCTTAGAATGAAGAAGCCAAACTGTGGAAAGCATCCGTGGTTGGGCACTCGGGAATCCTGATGAGACTCCCGCAATTACCAGAGAGGACAGATTACTGTATCCCTAGTGATCACCTCTCGACGCCTTTCCAGGTATCAATCCCACCTAGGGAGGACTGGGAGATGGGCGAACCAGGACCTGCAAATGCGGTTCACTTCTACACTGATGGCTCAAAGTTAGACGGCCGCGTGGGAGGCGGAGTCTACTGCAGCGAGCTGAACATCAGTCATTGCTTCAGGCTCCCGGATCACTGTAGTGTGTTCCAAGCGGAAACTACCAAACTACTTCTACACACGCACTTAGTGTGCGTCTTCTCGGACAGCCAAGCAGCTATTAAAGCTCTAGGCTCAATATCGTCGAACTCAGCGACTGTAAATGACTGCCGCAGGTCTCTGCACGAGATCGCAGAGCAGTTAGATCTCTTCCTTATATGGGTCCCCGGCCACAGGGACATCGAGGGGAACGACGCCGCAGACGAGCTAGCCAGGCAGGGTGCTACGATTCCTCTCCTATCGGAGAGGGAGCAAGTAGCGATGGCTTGGCTACGTGCAGGGTCCTCACGCACGAATTGTTCGAGCAAAATGCCAATAGGAGATGGCAGCAAACCGTGTTCTGTAAAGTCTCAAGATTGATATGGCCATATCGATCGAACAAGCGCTCAGCAGAGCTATATAGACTCAGCAGAGCACAGTGCTCTGCAGTTACTCGAGCCATTACGGGACACTGGCAGATCGGCACTCATGCCTCTAGACTGTCAATCCTTTATAACGACTTCTGCAGGAGTTGACACGACGAGGAAGGGGAGGAATCGGTCCCCCACTTCTTCTGCCACTGCCCGGCCCTTGGAAATCGTCGTCTTCGTATTCTCGGGGCCGCTTTCCTCACGGACATTTCGGACCTGTCGAAATCAAACCAAGGACCTTGTCACATAGAATCTTGTTGACTGCTATGTTCCACAGAAGACGAGACAGGATCCCACCTTGCGGAGTGCCTCTGTTGACATACCTTGACTGGGTGGACGATCCCATCGATGATGTCACCGTCCTGCATATGAGCAATTGATCAATGAGCATCACTAAGTGACGGTCCACCCCCAGGTTAGTCAGGGCTTCTGTAATGGCGCCCGGTACAACGTTGTTGAAGGCTACTTCAATATCGAGAAAGGCTATTAGTGAGTACTCTTTGAGATGCAGAAAATTTCTCTACCGCTAAGATTACTTCATGAAAAGCCGTTTCCGTGGATTTTCCTTTCCGTCGCCTGACAGCTGAGGGTGTATAGTTGTCCTCAGTTGCAGCCCGACAAGTCTCTCAAAGGGTTTGAGGAGGAAGGAAGATAGGCTGATTGGTCTAAAGTCTTTTGCAGTTGAGTGCGAGGCTTTCCCTGCTTTGGGAATGAAGACTATCTTTGCCTTAAGCCACGCCCGCGGGATTGTACCCACAGCCAGTATCTTCCTGAAGATACCTTGTAGCCAGTTGATGGCCGTATCCCCGGCCTTCTGAAGTTGGGCCAGGATTACCTGGTCTGGGCCTGGCGATTTGAACGGGTTGAAGCTGTTTATTTCCCAGCTTATGTTACGTTTTGTGAGGATGTGATTCATCGAGATTGCCGGTCCCTCTCCTGGGAGGTGTGCCGGCCCGATGGTTTGTGCACCCGGGGAAATGCGTGTCTAGTAGAATGTGCAGGGACTCCTCACTAGAGTTGGTCCCCTACCGAGGGGTCAGTTTTCGAGAGGATCTTGCGTAGCCTTGCGGCTTCTGACGTTTCCTCAATTTCCGAGCAAAATTTTTGCCAAGAGGCCCTTTTTGCTTTCCTTGTTTCCTTTTTATATAGTGACAGACTGATTTTGTAGTCTGCCCAGTTGTTCTCCTCGTTCGCGCTTTAGGCCCTGTTGAAGAGGACCCTGCAGCTTTACGTAGGATGTATTTTTGTTTTGACCACTAGGGGGTTTCTTTTTCCCCTAGGTTTGCTAGAGGGCATGCTGAGGCAAAGGCTTTGTTGCATGCTTCTGTGAACCTGTTCACTAGACGATCTAGGTCGTCTTTTGTGTCCGGGCATGTTGGTGCTTTGGAGTGGAGTAAGTCCTCCAGGGCTGAGCTATATTTTTCCCAGTTGGCTTTCCAGGGATTAATGTAGTTATTAGGTTTCGGACTCTCGAGGGATAGTGTGGTCTTGATATACCTATGGTCAGAGAAGGAAAGGTCATCAAGGACTTGCCAACTCTTGACTATGTCCAACAGTTTGTGAGACGCTAAGGTGAGGTCAATAACCTGCTGTCGGTTTTAAATTATAAAATTGGGTTCATTGCCCCGATTACAAATAAATAGATTTGAGTTAAGGATGAAGCTGAAAAGTGACTCACCCCTTACATTTTGTTTCCGAGCTCCCCACTAAGTGTGGTGAGCAACCTATTAGTAGGTCTATGTCCGACCTCTCGCTGTCGCTGGCTAGTTTGCGAACAAGGTCGTTGGAGGATCATTTTCCTCATGGGCCAGGAAGGACGACATCCCTTTCAGCTCTAGGCTTGCCGTGTTGTCACTTTCGCTATAATTATGGAGCAGAAAAATATTTAGGTGCTTTCTGGCAAGAATGCAGGTGCGGCTTCTTACCTTCATGTTGAGCTACAATCATTTTTTACTCCTTCGACCCTAGTCCACAAACCTTGTCTCCCACTTTCCAAGGTTCCTGGACTAGGGTTACGTCCGCTCCGCTCTCTTCGAGGCGGAGTATAAGAGCAGCGGATGCTGCTTTACAGTGGTGGAGGTTTATCTGAAGGGTCTTAAGGACATCCTTAGAGTTCTCCACCACTGTAATGTTTGGGTCTAGATCGTCTTTGACTTCCTCGTCGCGACATATCGCCTCGAACTCACGTCTCAGCGTGCTATCGGTGGAGTAGCCTTCTAGGTCTGTTTCGATTTCCGAGGCAGCGTCCTGCTCGACTGGCATGTCGACAGGATGCGCCCCGGCCGCTGCATCCGACTTGTAGACCTTTACGGTCACTGAGCTGAACCCAAAGTTGAGCTCACCTTTGGCAGCCTCAATCGGCGCCAGCGACTCCTTATTGAGGACGACCACCGCCTGACTTGTAGGGCCATTGTGTGTGGTCTTCATTGCTAAAATTCGGGAGCAAAAATTAGTACAACTTTCTTTTTGCAAGAATGCAGGTACGAATTTTACCTTCCGTTTCAGCTACGTATAGCTTGTAGTCTGAAGTCCTCAGACCGGAGACCCTGTTTCCGAGGATTCAGGGCTCCTGAATGAGGACTATGTCGGCTCCACCCTTGGCCAGATGAGGCAGGAGAGCAGCGCATGTTGCCTTACAATGGTGGAGGTTTATCTGCAGGAGCGTCAATGACATTCCTGAGGCTCGCCGCCACAATTGTTGTTTCTAGATCGCTGTCGGGGGACTCCGGCTCCTCACCGACAATGAAGTGGCTGAGACCCCTGGCTAGGTCGCTCTCATCGAACGCGTGATGTCGGCCGACATCATGGACGCCGCATCCGACGAAGCTGTTTATTTCCCAGCTTATGTTACGTTTTGTGAGGATGTGATTCATCGAGATTGCCGGTCCCTCTCCTGGGAGGTGTGCCGGCCCGATGGTTGTGCACCCGGGGAAATGCGTGTCTAGTAGAATGTGCAGGGACTCCTCACTAGAGTTGGTCCCCTACCGAGGGGTCAGTTTTCGAGAGGATCTTGCGTAGCCTTGCGGCTTCTGACGTTTCCTCAATTTCCGAGCAAAATTTTTGCCAAGAGGCCCTTTTTGCTTTCCTTGTTTCCTTTTTATATAGTGACAGACTGATTTTGTAGTCTGCCCAGTTGTTCTCCTCGTTCGCGCTTTAGGCCCTGTTGAAGAGGACCCTGCAGCTTTTACGTAGGATGTATTTTTGTTTTGACCACTAGGGGGGTTTCTTTTTCCCCCTAGGTTTGCTAGAGGGGCATGCTGAGGCAAAGGCTTTGTTGCATGCTTCTGTGAACCTGTTCACTAGACGATCTAGGTCGTCTTTTGTGTCCGGGCATGTTGGTGCTTTGGAGTGGAGTAAGTCCTCCAGGGCTGAGCTATATTTTTCCCAGTTGGCTTTCCAGGGATTAATGTAGTTATTAGGTTTCGGACTCTCGAGGGATAGTGTGGTCTTGATATACCTATGGTCAGAGAAGGAAAGGTCATCAAGGACTTGCCAACTCTTGACTATGTCCAACAGCTTGTGAGACGCTAAGGTGAGGTCAATAACCTGCTGTCGGTTTTAAATTATAAAATTGGGGTCATTGCCCCGATTACAAATAAATAGATTTGAGTTAAGGATGAAGCTGAAAAGTGACTCACCCCTTACATTTGTGTCCGAGCTCCCCCACTAAGTGTGGTGAGCAACCTATTAGTAGGTCTATGTCCGACCTCTCGCTGTCGCTGGCTAGTTTGCGAACAAGGTCGTTGGAGGATCATTTTCCTCATGGGCCAGGAAGGACGACATCCCTTTCAGCTCTAGGCTTGCCGTGTTGTCACTTTCGCTATAATTATGGAGCAGAAAAATATTTAGGTGCTTTCTGGCAAGAATGCAGGTGCGGCTTTTACCTTCATGTTGAGCTACAATCATTTTTTACTCCTTCGACCCTAGTCCACAAACCTTGTCTCCCACTTTCCAAGGTTCCTGGACTAGGGTTACGTCCGCTCCGCTCTCTTCGAGGCGGAGTATAAAGCAGCGGATGCTGCTTTACAGTGGTGGAGGTTTATCTGAAGGGGTCTTAAGGACATCCTTAGAGTTCTCCACCACTGTAATGTTTGAGTCTAGATCGTCTTTGACTTCCTCGTCGCGACATATCGCCTCGAACTCACGTCTCAGCGTGCTATCGGTGGAGTAGCCTTCTAGGTCTGTTTCGATTTCCGAGGCAGCGTCCTGCTCGACTGGCATGTCGACAGGATGCGCCCCGGCCGCTGCATCCGACTTGTAGACCTTTACGGTCACTGAGCTGAACCCAAAGTTGAGCTCACCTTTGGCAGCCTCAATCGGCGCCAGCGACTCCTTATTGAGGACGACCACCGCCTGACTTGTAGGGCCATTGTGTGTGGTCTTCATTGCTAAAATTCGGGAGCAAAAATTAGTACAACTTTCTTTTTTGCAAGAATGCAGGTACGAATTTTACCTTCCGTTTCAGCTACGTATAGCTTGTAGTCTGAAGTCCTCAGACCGGAGACCCTGTTTCCGAGGATTCAGGGCTCCTGAATGAGGACTATGTCGGCTCCACCCTTGGCCAGATGAGGCAGGAGAGCAGCGCATGTTGCCTTACAATGGTGGAGGTTTATCTGCAGGAGCGTCAATGACATTCCTGAGGCTCGCCGCCACAATTGTTGTTTCTAGATCGCTGTCGGGGGACTCCGGCTCCTCACCGACAATGAAGTGGCTGAGACCCCTGGCTAGGTCGCTCTCATCGAACGCGTGATGTCGGCCGACATCATGGACGCCGCATCCGACGCCAGGTTGTCCTCTTCACACGAGGCCCCCTCTTTCGGGAACTCCGGCAGCTCTGGGTCTGGCTCGACCTCCGCTTGCCTGCGCTTGCGATCGGACTTGTAGGTGGATATGGTGAGCTTTTTGTATCCATTGTCAACTACACCGTCCGTCTTTGCGAGGAGATCTAGCGACTCTTCATTAAGGACGAGGATTATCTGGCGCCTCTGTCCTTGGATATCCTCTACCTTGGCCACCTTCCAATCGGCTGTGGGAAGGTGGGGGTTGCAGACCTGCAGTAGCCTGAGGATTTTCTCAGGTTCTGCAGGTTTAGCCGAGACCCATGCTCTGGCTCTCGGACGGCTGGGGACATCCTCCCATCTCACGGCCTCCACTTTCGCCCCAGGATAGACCTCTTTTAGAGCAGCCACCGCCTTCATGTAGAGGGCCGCAGAGCGAGCGTCTTGGCAGGCGATGGCTTTCACCTTGCCTTGATGCCACCCTGCGTCCTCACACTTTGGCGGTGGTCCGCCGTTCTCCTCCAGTTCGTGTAGGAACCGGTCCTGGAGCTCGTTCTCCTTCAGGTGCCATTTGTCGCGAGGGACATGGCCGTCCTCGGCGCCCCTGTCCAGGACACCGATCAGGGTTTTGCCCCTCGCCACCTCAGCGAACGACCGGTTCGTGAGGTGGGTCTTCACCCGCTTGGCTTGCTGGGCTTGGCCTGGCTGATTAGCGGGGTCCTCCGCTGAGCGTTGCCGCTTGTTGGGGGCCTTGGCTGCGCCCTTTCTGGCTTTGGCTGACGGCTGACGACCTGTAGTTCGGGTCCTCGTTGGCCAGGATGAAAGCCGCTCGTCTCCTGTCCTGGTACGACGGCTTTCCTCCCCGTGGTGCAGAGACGCTGCCCGCCGGGGCTCCCATGGGTTCTTCGGTCCCGGTGTGCTTACCAGCCGCGATTACGCTCTGCTTAGCAGCCACCCCGGTATCCGATTCGCCTTTGGAGCCACCCGACTTGGAAGGACCCGATTGGCTTTTCGGGCCCCCCCTCGCTGCGGCTGCTGCCTGAAGACGGTGGACCGACTCAGTCTCCTTCCCCGTCTTCATTGGACATGGTTTCCCTGTCGTTGTTGTAGAGGGATGGTCTTGTCCCTCCGGTACTTTAAAAGGAGTACCGAGCTCCTTTGCGGTGTTGTTTGTTTTTATATTTTTAGTAGTTTGCATTTTGTTCCCACGAGTAGGCGGGAAGGGGTTGGTCACCCGAGGCAAACTGGAGGTCGGCAGGTATCCAGAGTCCGCATATTAACAACCGAGCACCCCCTCGGCCATGCATCCCTCGGCATATAAAAGTGTCACCTTGGATTGGGGTAATTCACTGAGAGTTTTCTTCTCTCCGCCCGACTACCATTCGCCAGCATCCTGGCAGAGACATGACCGTGCCAGGACCTGTTTCCAGCCGACCTCACGGGGAGAGTATAGTCGCACTTCCACCGGTGTGTACAGTTACGGCGGGTGACGGTTCGCTCGTAACCCTCTGTATCCTAGGGGTGTGGGACGCAGGCCGCACCGGGTATTCCTAACCGGGTGGCTGCACCTCATTCCGAGCTTACAGTTGTGCGAGCCGACCCGCCATCCGCTTATCCCCCTGTAGCATCCGATGGCTGACGGTCTGCGAGGCCTGGGAGTAAATCCCTCAAAAACGGAACTCATATTACTCACAATATTACACAATACAACCCACCAATATTACATGGATTCAGGCTCTCCTTAAGCGACAGTGCCAGTTACTTAGGGTTGGCAATTGACAAGAAGCTTAAGTGGAACCAGAATGTCAAGGATAGAGTGAAGAAGGCAACGACAGCACTCTACACTTGCAAAAAAAGCTACTGGCTTAAAATGGGGCATGAACCCAAGCATAGTCCAATGGATATATCTGGCAATAGCCAAACCTATACTACTCTACGGAGTTATAGTGTGGTGGCCTGCCCTATCAAAAGGGCGATCACCAAACAACTGGGCAAAGTTCAGCGAACTGCCGCCCTATGCATCAGTGGAGCTCTTAGCACCACCCTAAATGATGAGCTAAATGCCATCCTATGCCTCCAGAGCCTTGACATCGCAGGAAAGGAACGGGCAGAAGCAGCAGCAATACGTCTAAGAGACTCAAATCAATGGGTGGCGCATAGGTCACTCAGCCATATTAAACAACAGCAATATCGTCCCCACAAAACGGACTACCAAGTTCGAAGAGAGTACACAGTTACTCCCTTCAACACAATCATCCCTAACAGAGACGAATGGCTCGAGGGACTCCCAGGCCCAGATGGGGCCATAAAGATCTTCACGGATGGATCGAAGCTAGACGACAGAGTCGGAGGAGGAATCTACTCTGAACAGCTAAACATTAGGCATTCCTTCAGGCTCCCTGATCATTGCAGCGTCTTCTGCCTAGGCTCTGAACTGCCTACAAGCGGTTGCCGTTACGGCAACCCAGCTAAACATTTATAGCGACAGCCAGGCTGTGATCAAATCACTAAATGCGATTTCCTCGAAATCGGCCACCGTGGCAGACTGCCGAAAATCTCTCCATGAGATGGCTCAGCAATTTGCTATTAGCTTTCCTTCTCCAAGACAAGGAGGATATTTTTATGCCAATGGCCACCTGTAAGCTTATTATAAAAGAGCAATACAAGCGACTAACAGACGATATGTGGCAAATGGTGCCACGATGTCGTATAACTCGGCAAACATGGCAGAGACAAGAAGCGCACCTCCGAGCTCTGCAAGCTAGGCAGGAAAAGGTGCAGCGCAGTCATACGTTCCCTCACAGGACACTGGCTAATAGGCTCCCACGCCAACAGGCTGGGTCCCCACATAATGATTTGTGCCGTAGTTGTAGAGACGAGGAAGAGGAGGAGACAGTGGAACACCTGTTCTGCTCCTGCCCAGCTCTCAGCAGAAGAAGGCTACAACACTTGCGCTCGACCTTTCTAAACGACATTTCGGAGATGTCCAAACTATATCCCAGGAAGATAGCGAACTTTGCGAGAGCATCTGGATGGGATAATTGCTGATAGGAAGTCTCACAACGCAGGAAGGGAAAGATCCTAAGCGGTATCTTAACGGGCCGAAACCGGCCTAAGTGTGACGGGCTCCGAGCGAGCCTGGCAGCCACCTCAACCTAACCTAACCTAACACCCTTGTGACGGATGTCACCAACGACGGAGGACGAATGGAAATACTAACTGCAGAACACAATCGGGCGCATAGAGCTGCCCAAGAGAATGAGAAGCAGGTGCTGCGCTAGTATTACTTTCCAAAAATGGAAAAAATCGCAGCAGAGGTAGTGATAAGCTGCAGGTTATGCCAAAAAGCCAAATATGCTGGGCATACCAAAAAGCAGAAATTGGGCGTAACACCAGTACCATCATGAGTAGGCGAATTAATCCACATTGAAATGTTCTCCACAGCAGGGAAATATTTCATTGACATTGACATATTTCATTGGCAGTCGACAAATTTTCCAAGTTGGCGATTACGCAGCAAGTCGCTTCACTCATAATCACTGACGTGAAGATGCCGATTCTAAAATTGGTAAACATTTTTCCGAGTGTCAGATCCATATACTGTGACAATGGGGCAGCCTTTAATTCAGAGAGCATTTGGTCTTTGTTAGACAACCAGTTCGACTCCCCACCGTTTCACAGCACATCAAACGGACAGGTGAAGCGATTTCACAGCAACCTGCTAGGAACTGCCAGGTTCCTGAAGCTTCAACGCCGAATAAATGATACGGTTGAAGTAGTCATTCTAGCAACCATCGACTACAACCGAACGATCCACTCGGTCACAAATAGGACACCCACTGTCCACTGTCAAATAATGTTGTTGTTAACAAGGGCTCAACAGGAACGTAGGAGAATTAGTCTTAGTAATACAAATTGGACTCTAGGAGACAAGCTAACTCCTCTGTGCGTCGAACAGAAGGTAGAAGCAGATCTGTGGACCACTGTTCTCATAAAAGGGAGGGTGGTCCACAAATACAATTTGAGGTAGATTTAAGAAACACAATTTTGTAGCACAGCGCTGAGTTCCATGAGTTCAACTTTTATTGGGAATATAAAAATAGCTAATATGTTTTATATTTTTCTTCAATTCCACTAGCACCGTCAACAAGTATTTACACATCCTTATAATCCTACCATGGACAACCGTGACTGACGGACGGACGGACGGACGGACGGACGATATGGAATGAGACTTTTCACGTACTCCACTCGACGAACCTGACGGAATACGAACAATACATCCAAGAGACGATAAAGATGACGGACGTGTTTCCTCAAACGCACATGAGGAAGATACTGGAGACGGATACGAGACAATTGTTGACACTGTAACCTTGGGACAGCTCTGAAAGTCATTTCAGGGACGCCGGACTTCAACGACCTACAACAAGCACGACTGGTTGCGTATGGATGAATAAACGCTAGCAATATACAGATAACTATCAATTCAAAGACTCAAGCACAAATTAATGCCCTCACCGAAACTGTAAATCAACTACTGAAGGTGAACAAAGAAGAAGAAATAAATACTTTACTTTTACGAAACCTCCCTGACCCGCAATCGAATTTTGATGCTCGAACTACAGAACATAATGATCGCCCACACTTTGGTAAAAGTAAATATCATAAATCCAGCTATAGTCCGTAGTAATGATTTGGAGGCAATTTTGAATGAAAGTTCTACCAGTATCAGCGTAACCCAATTAATGGGGCGCTGCTAATTTGAGGGTACTAGCTAATAAGGAATTAATAGTATTTGTAATTGAGATACCTAGACCTAAATTTATCTGTAAGAAAATAACTATTTTCCCTGTCACCCGTAGTGGGGTAGTAGTCCGACTGTCCGAGAGTAACGATCGTCGCAGTCAGTTCATACCAAGCCTTACCTTTTGCAATGCAGCGCCGACTAACAACTGTTCCCAGGAGTTACACTCCGGAGCGTCCAACGATCTGCATCCGGTGGTGGAAGTAGATGAGGGCGTCATAGTAATCAACGACGCCGCACAGTGGAAAATCAGCCGAAAAGAGGTAGCAAAAGTCGAACTTTTTTTTGAGCGCTTTGGATAAAATGCAAATATACGCATCTAATAGAGAATTTTCCAGAACTTTTAAAAATCTAGTTTTCAAAATAATCGGACTTTTAGTTTAGATGATATGAGTTTGCTCCGTTGTTAAGGTTACAATTTGGCGTTTATTTTTCGATATTGTTTTTCTGTTTTTTATTAGAAGCCGTGGCCGTGAACTTAGCTTTAGGTGTTAGGTGCTTTCGACGAAGAGGACTGACCGACTGACTTTTAGGTGTTAGGTGCCTTCGACGAAGAGGACTGACCGACTGCTGACGGAAGGTTCAAAGCAGTGGATTATAAGTAATAAGAACGTTACATATGTGTATGCGTGTATGCACTTAGAGCGTACATGGGATGAGCGCGATAATAGAAAGCTTAAGAGAGAAGTTCTTGACGTTACTTAAGAGCTGTTAACGGCTGCTGCTCCGAACACTATCTAACGTATGATTCTGTTTTGGTATCTTTTATTAGGTGCATTCCTTCTTAGGAAAACTTTAAAAAAAATATGGTCAGTTGCATAGGCAGCTCTATAGAAAAACTTGTTTTGCAAACCATCTAAAATGTTGGCTGTTTTTCACTTAACTGGACTTTACGGCTATCACAGGTCTTAAGTCCCATATGAAATCATATTTTTACCGTTTTTCGCAAAGGATGCGCTTTTAGACTTAGGTAATAAATTATTCAAGGATCATATATAAAACGAGGGGGATCGTTGTGAGTTGCTGCTGCGACCGTAACTCTACATTTATACCCGATACATAGTCAGTATGGCTACATTGAGCGACAAAGAGTGCGTGCGATAGAGACAGAAAATCAGCCAGAACGTGTCGACGGGCGCTGCGTAGCCACTGCAAATTATTTGTTACTTTTAGCTATAATAATAATCCGATCTGATTCGGATTCGGCAAGATTCGGCAATCTGGTAGATATGGCTATTCTCTATGATTGTGCGTTTTTAATTTTCTCCTATCTTCAAAATTGTGGTTGCCACAGATTTACGTTGTTTATGGCTGCGGAAGGGGGTGGGCCGAAATTTTGAAACACACTTGTAGCAGTGAGCTATCAACAGTGAGTTCTGCAGTGAAAAATTACAAATAGTTTTGTAACAGTGAGAGCTCGACAGTCAGGTCTAATAGTCTCTGAGATCTGTGGATGCTCCAGATTTTCGTCCTTTGCGGGGCCGGAAGGGGGTGTGGCGAAATTTTGAAACAAACTCGTCAAGGTCCGATATTTCAGGAGTGTGGATACCAAATTTGGTTGCTCTAGCTCTTATAGTCTCTGATATCTAGGCGCTAATGTTTTGCGCTATGCAAAGCCGGCTATGCTACGTGTGTGTTAGAGAGAGACAGAGCGAGAGAAAATGAAATTGCTTTCATCATTCTGGCTATAATAATGATACGATCTGGTTCAAGTTCTGCAGTCTAGAAAATATTTTCATTTTCTACGATTCTGCGTTTTTGCTTTTCTCGTATCTTTGAAATTATGGATGCCACAGATTTTCGTCTTTTGAGGGGGCGGAAGGCGAAGTTTTGAAATACACTTGTAACAGTGACATATTACAGAAGTCTGGATTCAAAATGTCGTGGCTCTAGCTCTTATAGTCTTAGAGCACTAGGCGCTCATAGGGACGGACAGACTGACAGACAGACATGGCTCAATCGACTCGGCTATTGATGCTGATCAAGAATATATATATACTTTATGGGGTCGGAAACGCTTCCTTCTGGACGTTACACACATCCACTTTCACCACAAATCTAATATACCCCTATACTCATTTTGAGTATCGGGTATAAAAGTTCTCAGGAAAATTTAGGGATATATTTTTGTAAAGTCCAGTCAAAGTTTAATAACTGTCCAAAAATTAGGTAGTAATGAATCCATATGCTCAGGTACACTCAATATTAGAATAATTTTCCTTTTCACGTTACCTCATTTATGTTATTGGTTATGAATGAATGCAGGCTAGTATTTCTACCTTTACCTGTCTTTTTCACCAGGTTTTGTAACCTGCTTTTTATTATATCAAAGGGTGGTACATACATACATAAGTGTATATATTGAATTCATTTTTAGCACAGATCTATAGTCTTATTTTGACTTTTAAAGGATTCAATTGCGTATAAGCCAATATCAGTGAATACAATTTTTATATAATTCAAGAATTTAATTTTCGTTAAAATGGCTTTGAAAAATACAAAGTTGTTCGAGATATTTAGAAATTCAAGCACCTCCAACGAATTCGTGGAAACTGTTCTGAATGAATTACATTTAGTATCGGACAGCCCAGAGCAGCATACAAGTATAAGAAATACAATTATTTGTATACATATTAATATTTAAAAGAAATGGCTGATCTGGCAAACTGGCTTATTGGAAACAGCTTGCTATATGATGGACCCTCCACGTCTACAGGACGAGCAAAAGGAAGACCAACAAAAACCCTGGATAAGTGTTCAGATTATACTAGAATGAGAAACATATAGGTACGGATCATTTATCGGAGACACTGTTAATTAAATATACAAACGACAAAGAAAACAAGAGGTCGCATATAACAAAAGCTGTATCTACGGCAAGCCCGGTAAGACTTGACAGGATTGTTTGTAGGGGGGCGGATCGAGGTTCAATTATCCAACGACGAGGTGTAGGTTCCAGTTTAACTCCTAGCAGTTGCCACAGAAAGAAAAGGCCGATGGGTTTCGTTGTGGATATATATATATTGTTCACGTATTTAGTGGGTGTTCGCGCGGTAGGTCGACCGGTTGAAGCGGGGGTGAAAACGTAACTAACTCCTCGGGCTTCTGATCTATGCTCTATGCTGGCTTGAGCGCCGTGTGGATCGTGAACTGTGGATCGTAGACCTCCCGAGCGCCCCTCCGAGCGCGCGAGCGCAAGTTGGGACCGGAGCGCCCGGAGTTGGCACAGTGCGCGGCAATCATCTGCTGCTGGCCTGAACATCCTCCCCCCCCCTGCAGGATGCAAAGCCCAATCGGTGTCTATGGCTGTGTGCATGCACCGGATACGATCCATCCGAACACCGTGCTCTGGGCCACAGGAAGGCCGTCCTCGCGTGCCAGGAACCCGGGTTGGATCAGTTTCGGGTAGACGTCGGCGACTAAGACCAGAGAGATGGTGGCTGGTCGATGGAATTGCGCATCTGCGAGCTTCAGATCGTCAAAACGAGCCCGGATCGTATCGCTCAAAGGTCGGATCGGCGTGCGGATGCGCAAACGGGGCTCGACCTTCAGGATGGCTTCCAGTCGGAAGTCGCCTGTCTTGGTACGAATGACCGCGGTGCACACCTTCTCGTTGCCGACGCGCGAAGTAGGTAGCTTGAAGGCGGAGGCCAATGAGTCGTCAATGCAGCTCACCGGCGTGCATGGGTCGATGAGCGCGCCCGTTTCGAAATCCTTCGAGCCCGTATCCAGGACCACCAGCGCCGTCGGGAGGATATTGAGGCTCCTATGTTGTAGAAGGGAGCTTACGGAGGGCGCCGGGGTTCCTACGACGGGGCGGTTCACGGGGTGACGGGGACGGCCCTCAGCTTGAGACGCTGGACTCGAAAACGATGAGGTTCCGGTTCCTACGACCGGTCGGCTGACGGGCCGACGAGGACGGCGCTCGGCGTGAGCCGGCGTAGATGGCGGCGGTGCAGCCGGGGCTGGACGGGCTGGACGACGAGGCGCGGATATGTGGAGTAGCGTGTGGTGGTTCTTGCCACACACCCTGCACAGCCCGCCACTGAGGCAGTCCTTCCCGGAGTGCTGGTGCGCCAGGCAGTTGGCGCAGTATTTGTTTCTCAGGACGGCTCGGAGCCTCTTCTCAGGGCTCAGGCGCAGAAACACGTGGCAGGTCCGTAGCGGGTGTATTCCTGGGCAGACTCGGCAACGGTAGGTGCTTCTACCCCTTTATTTCGGGTTCGGCCGTAGACATCAAAGGGTCCCCTGGTAAGGAAGTGCCCGGGAGTAAGGGCCAGCAACTCAGTTGGATCTTCGGACATCGGCGAGAGCGGCCTGGAATTAAGTGTAATCAAAAGTATAATTCTTTGTAGTCTTTCTCTGATCTTACGGGAGTTAACCCTCCGATCTGTTTTATTGGTTCGTGATTTATGAATTTAACAATTGTGTTTTGGGCTTTCATAAGCCAAAAGCCGCGGAGCTGCGCTGCCAGTGACGCCGGCAGCGGAGCAGCAGAACTATGTGTTCTTATCTCTTATATGTTAGTATGTATATGTGTGAATATGCTCAGCGCTGTTGGCAGCGAGAGCGCGAGGGAAGATATATGTGTTTATGCATGTATATTAGTGCCGTCAAGTCATGGGAACATGCTGACGCTGCACTTGGGTCGCTCGAGGCATTCTTGAGTGAATCGTAATACGATCACCCAGAATGTCTGGGACTTTATTGTTACGTAAACACTGCAACAAAGTGTTACAGTGTGTATTCCTTAAGTACCGTCGGTACAGTGGGTATTCGAAATAATGAATACTTTATGTGAATGTGTATATTATAATTAATTTAATATGAGCATACTACAACTCCCTCCTTTTGAAAAATAACGTAATCTAATGAAGTTATTTTATTTTTAGCTTTACTATATATGTAGTTATGTATTCTTAAAAGGAAATTTATATATATATATATAGTTAAATATACGACACTCGAGTTTAAGTTTTAAAAAAAAGATTTATTTATTCACTTAAACTTATCGTACAATGGTTAGTTAATTTCCCCGACGATGACTAAAGGTCAGATGTCTTGAACGGATTTAACTTGATTGAATTCTCCGACGGTGTCGCGATTGACGTTTGTCTTGAACAGAACTGAAGTCCCTACTTAGATGTAGACTATTTATATTACGATGCTCGGAAGATTCGGAGGCGATGGCTTCGGCGTCGGCTTCGGCTTCGGAGATGGAGTACGTGACTCGATCGAAGTTTTGGAAGGCGGCTTTTGATGAAAGGCTTCCGTTGCGTATGATCGGTGTTGCATTACTTGGGGTGGATGTGGCCTCTTTGGTTTTATGCCCAATTCTGATTGGTGAGCTAGGATGGCGTGGTTCTTGAGAATCGATTAGTAATTGATCTCTGGAGGGTGGCGTGATTCTAGTACGGCTGGATACGCGGCATCTATTGTTTTATGTTCGACTCCTAGCTTAGGGTGTTTGTTTACATTGCCGGCTATCGGCTACAAGTGGTCCCCTTCGAGTGTGGGATTGTTTATGGGATTCGAAGCTGAGGGTGTTGGATTGTTTATAGTATGTGGGTGCAGGGTAACAGACATAGATAAGGGTATGCGGAGCATGGACTATAGATATGTCCTCCCCATCGTTAGATTTAAGCCTGTCCTCAGGCGATTATCCTTGGATATAGTTCAGGTGCATTTGAAACTGTGCACGCTGGGGATTCCTCGTCTTCGTTTAGAGATGTTTCTATGTGTGAGTCGGGTTTAGGCTTATTGCTTTTACTTAGATTAAACAATTTGTAACTTAATCCTACTATGATTATGACAAATAGCAGTAATGAGGTTACATGTAATACATTATTAAATCGCGTATTTTCTATTACGATTTCTTTGGTTTGCAAATAAGACAATGGTTTGATTTTTGTTACGTTATTGTTGATGTATATACTTTGTGCAAATTGTGGTATTGAGTTAGATATTAAGAATTCATTTAATTGTATACTGCAATTATGTATTTTTATTAATGCGTTGCCTTCTACTTTTATTTCTTGGCTTAGGCAATCTTGGTTTAATATGGTTTTTGGTAATTTCCAAGTTAACAATATATTGGGTTCTATGAAACTTATTTGAAAGTTTTGGTGTGCTTTGGTGTATGGACATTTTGTTGCTATTTGCTTGACTATTCCTGATATACATTCGTCATTTATTTTTCGTTTTGATTCTTTCTCATATACCTCGTTGTCTAGAACGTAATAATTCTTTTGCGTTAGATCAGTAAGAATGTTATTGTCTTCATCTGGATATGGTACAATTTTAAGTATAGGAATATTTCTGATCTCTCGTGGGATGTTGGAAATTATTAGTATTTCGTTAGTGTCTGATTTCAACCAGGTAGATGTTTTGATATTTAATAATTTCTCTGAATCGATGTGTTTCAGGTAATCTTGCTTTAATAATTTTGGATTAAAAATCCCTAATCTTGTTAGTTGCATGCCTAATTCAATATCCTCTATATACTCAGTAAAATGTTGAAGGTTAAATATTAGTATTTCTAATTGCTTATTTCTATCATTATCCTTGTTTGAAATAATTCTTAATTTTTCGTTGATCGTTTTATGTAGACGTTCTACATCAGAAACTCCGTTTTGCTGGTAGTGATTTCGATTTTCACATTTTCCGCATTCAACCATGCTTGCAATGCTGCGCACATAAAGGCTGAATCTTTGTCGGCTTTAATTCCCTGTGGCTTGCCCATTTCGTTAAAAACTTTTATGATGGCTCTCTTGGTTTCTAACCAGTCACGACTTTTAACTTCTACAAGGGTAGCGAATTTAGAATATACATCAATGCATGATAGGAATTGTTGATTGCCTACCAAATAGAAATCCATGACATACTTTTCTCTGATGTTTTGTATTTCAGGGGTGATTTCGAAGGTTAGTTTGGTGTTACGATGCTCTGTTTTAGCAACGTTGCACGTGGGACATTCATTGATGAAATTTTGGATTAACTTTTGATAATCGGGGTAGTAGAACTTTCCCTTAAACCAATTAGTGGTCTTTTCGATACCTGGGTGAAGTAGCTCTTTATGATTCTTCAATATTTGTTCCTTGAATTCGGAGTAGTTCGGAATATTTATGAGTTTAGTGCTGGACTTAATCAGTTTAGTCAAGTGATTGGGACTGATTATCTCCAGGAACGCCCTTTGGAACAGTGGGAAGTCTATTTCATTATGGAAATATAATGCACTCTTTTGGTACACACATATTCCTTTATTATATCTTTTGCTAATGTCTCTGTCATTTCAGTGTATGTGATTTTTATCAGTATCTTGTGGAAATAGTGGGATGTTTCTACCTTGTCCTCATTACCTTTAATCAGTTCTATTTGCCTATTATAGTAATTGATTGGTCGCTCTGTAAGTGGAATATAATTTGTATTATCTTCTTGCGCGCTATGGACCGTTGCACAATCACTATTAATGGATTCTCCCAGTAGGTTTTCGTTAATTTTTACTCTTGATAGCGCATCGGCTACATGGTTTTCCTTTCCTGGTAGATATTTTATTTTGAAGTCAAATTCATTTAATTTGATCTTCCATCGTTGTAGTTTCATATTTGGTTCCTTGAGGTTATTTAACCATACCAAGGGTTTATGATCACTTAATATTTCAAACGTTCTACCAAACAGGTATGATCTGAAATACTTAGTTGCCCAAACTATGGCTAGTAGTTCCTTTTCTATTGCTGAATAATTGATTTCGTGTTCATTGAGAGTTCTACTTGCGTAGCAAATGGGTTTGTGGTCTTGTGACAACACCGCTCCTAATGCAATGTTACTTGCATCGGTTGTTACCGTGAACATTTTTTTCGAAATCTGGGAATGCGAGTATGGGGTCAGAGGTGATAAGTACTTTCAACTTTTCGAAGGCCTCGACGTATTTTTCCTCGGTTGGGTCTATGACTGCTCGTTTTTTTAATTTGAGTGTCATTGGTTTTGCTATATTAGCGAAATTAGGAATGAACTTCCTATAAAATCCACATAAGCCTTTGAATGATTTTATTTTTGTAGTTGTATTAGGTATGGGGAAGTTTACTATAGCGGATATTTTCCCTGGATTAGGTACTATGCCGTTAGTTGTTACTACATGGCCTAGGAATTCCGTTTCTTTCTTCAGGAATTCACACTTATCCATTTGAAGTTTAAGGTTTGCATCTCTCAGCTTTCCGAAGACCTTTTTAAGCGACAATAAATGTTCTTCCAATGATGTGGAATAGATAATGATGTCGTCTAGGTACACCAGGCAATCTTTGAAAATTAAATCTTCTAATAGATTGTTCATGCACCTTTGAAATGTGGCGGGGGCTGTAGTTAGCCCAAATGGCATACGAGTGAACTCGTAATGACCTTGCTTGGTAGAGAAAGCTGTTTTGGAATTGAGCTAGGTTCCATTGGAATTTGGTGGAATCCTTTAGCTAAATCAATGGTAGTGAAATACTGACACCTCCCTAGTTTGTCTAGTATTTCATCCATTCTTGGTGTAGGAAATTTATCCTTGATTGTCACCTCGTTTAGACTTCTATAATCTACTACCATTCGATATTTTTGCTTTCCTGAAGCATCTATTTTCTTTGGTATCATAGAAATGGGTGCACAATAGGGAGAATTCGACTTACGAATGATCCCCTGTCTAATCATGTCTTTGATTTGCTGATTCACTTCTTGATCGTGTATTTGAGCATATTTGTATGGTCGACGGTATACAGGATCTTCGTGATGGGTTTTAATTTCGTGCTTTATTGTACTAGTGAAGGTCAAATTGTCACCTTCTTTATACTGCACGTCTTTAAACTCGTAGAGAACTTTCTTTAATTTCTCTTTTTCTTCGTCATTTAAATGTTCCAACCTTAGCTGGTTACATTCCCTTAGTTCATTCTCTAACGCGGAAGCGAAGTATTGCTCTCCTTCAGGAGATGGGTCAAGGCACTTAGGTGTAGTTATATCTTTCTTTGAAGATGGCTTATCACTTTTGTGTGCGGTCTTGCCGTCGGCAATTGCTTCTCCACTTTGGATGATTGGGTATGACCTTTCTCCTAACGTTACCGTTTCGTTTCGGTAATCAATGACGGCTTTGCTGGCCATCAAATATTCTCTGCCTAAGAGTATATCATAATTTTCAGAAAAATTATGAATATAAAACTTTGTTTTGTCGGACAATTTTTGGTTGCATTACGTGTAATGCTCTTAGTCAGACGGATGGGTCCATTGATGGTATGGACCGTGAGGTTGTCGCTATCGACTTTAGAATCTGTATAATTTTCCTTTATTATATTTATTGACGATCCCGAGTCCGCGATACCTCTTTATTTTTTATTATTTACTATTATTTCTATATATGGTCTTCCTCGGTGTCTTCCGAGGCACTCTGCTGAAAATTTACATCCATTTTTACTTGTCCACTTTGACTTTCCTAGATCGTTTGACCGGCTGATTCGGTGCATTGCTACCTGCCTGAGTCTGATTGATTTGATAGTTAGTGGGATTCTGGGCTCTGCCTTGGTTTAGGGAATTTCTAAATTCCTTAAATAATCCTGGAATATTTGCAGCATTATTTCCTGAATTATTTCTATTCGATCCATGGTTATTTCTAGAAGTGCTTGAGTTTTGATTGTTAGAATCATTATAACTATAACGAGGGTAATAAGTTCCAACATTCCTACGATTGTTGTTTACGTTTCTTGAGTGTTCGTGATTCTTGTTATCGGTTACGAAATTTTCGTAGATTCCTAACTCTTGAGCTGATTTTTCTAGATTAGCTATAGTAGAGATGTCTTTCTTTGCTAAAATGATGAACAATTTATTGGGTAAAGCATCTTCAATTGTATGTCTGGTGGCATTTGCCAGAGCGTTTTTAAAAATTATTTTATTTTCTGGGCTAGTCTCCAGATTTAGTTTGCTTATTATAACATTTGTCTTTATTTCCATTTCTTCTACAAACTTACGAATACACCCATTGAATTTGGTGTCAAGTAGTTGTTGTAGCAGCGTCTCGTATGGGGTGTGGTTGTTGAATTTGCTGATTAAGGCTGCCTTAAGATCGGTCCAGGTATTGGGTTGAAGGCTTTGTGACAACAGTTGTGCTCGTCCGCACAGTTGACCCTCAGTGGCTCCGTACATGACGCTCTGTTGTCTGATGTCTTCTGTTGAGTACAATTCAGAGATGTACTCGATCCTGCTTATGAACGAGCTTAGACGTTCTTGGCAACCGTCATATGGTGGGATTTGCCTGATTGACTTCAGGGCTTGGTTCAAGTGTGACTCTGATAGAGGCATGTTGATTTTTTATTTATTTTTTTTTTTTGTATGGGTAGTTTTTGAACTTTAATTTTTTGTTCACTTGTAAGTTTTTTGATTTAGTATTCAGTGTTTCACTGTTCTTGGTGGATCACTATCTCCGCTTACTTCAGTTCACTTAATTTTAGTTTTGCAAATCGTATGTGCTCGTAGCACATAGGTTCTTTTGGCGGATCTCTTTAGTAATAGCGTTGCTTTTTCTCTGATCACTGTAGGTTATTACGCACTGTAACTGTCACTACGCCAATTGATCGTCTTAAAAATTC
Source organism: Drosophila lowei (assembly GCA_008121275.1). Taxonomy (NCBI): domain Eukaryota; kingdom Metazoa; phylum Arthropoda; class Insecta; order Diptera; family Drosophilidae; genus Drosophila; species Drosophila lowei. The sequence goes on from CM017778.1 coordinate 2,809,988, forward strand.
ACTTTTAACTGAGATCCTACCGACTGCGCCAGTTAAATATACGACACTCGAGTTTAAGTTTTAAAAAAGATTTATTTATTCACTTAAACTTATCGTACAATGGTTAGTTAATTTCCCCGACGATGACTAAAGGTCAGATGTCTTGAACGGATTTAACTTGATTGAATTCTCCGACGGTGTCGCGATTGACGTTTGTCTTGAACAGAACTGAAGTCCCTACTTAGATGTAGACTATTTATATTACGATGCTCGGAAGATTCGGAGGCGATGGCTTCGGCGTCGGCTTCGGCTTCGGAGATGGAGTACGTGACTCGATCGAAGTTTTGGAAGGCGGCTTTTGATGAAAGGCTTCCGTTGCGTATGATCGGTGTTGCATTACTTGGGGTGGATGTGGCCTCTTTGGTTTTATGCCCAATTCTGATTGGTGAGCTAGGATGGCGTGGTTCTTGAGAATCGATTAGTAATTGATCTCTGGAGGGTGGCGTGATTCTAGTACGGCTGGATACGCGGCATCTATTGTTTTATGTTCGACTCCTAGCTTAGGGTGTTTGTTTACATTGCCGGCTATCGGCTACAAGTGGTCCCCTTCGAGTGTGGGATTGTTTATGGGATTCGAAGCTGAGGGTGTTGGATTGTTTATAGTATGTGGGTGCAGGGTAACAGACATAGATAAGGGTATGCGGAGCATGGACTATAGATATGTCACTATATATATATATTTTTTTTTTTTTTTTTTTTTTTTTTTAGTCAATTATTAGAGTATTGAACTTGAATTAATATTGATAAAATTTAAAAGTTATTTGAATATAAATGCAGAATAATATATTTTTATGGTTTATATTTATGTATGGCCATACTAAAAATGATTAAGAATTGCAAATCTTTAACCTATTCTTATGGACTTTCTGAGTTTTGTTTTATTATCGGAGATTATGACGTTATCTCTTTCTCCGATACTTTCTATATGGTCCTATACATTTAAAATCTAGCTTATGACCTGTTTCATTTTTCAATAAAACTTTATCTCCTACAGCTAAATTTAAATCTTTTAACTTTAAATCATATAGCTGTTTATTTTTAATTTTATGCTCCTCGAGCATAATCCTTGCTCGTTTATATGCTATTTCTAATCTATATTTACTCTCTTTAGAGTAATCATCTATGTTATATAGAGGTGCTATTCTATCTATAGTATTAAATTGAACTGGTAAGTTTGAAGTCTTACCGAAAACTAGCTCATATGGACAATAATCATGTGCCATAGAGGGGGTTGTATTAAAACAATATACGAAGTATTGCAGCCATACATCCCAATCTGATTTGTCAGCTGAGATGTATGAGCGTATGAACTCGTTAAATGTTCTGTGGCTTCGCTCCACGGTTCCTACAGTCTGGTGATGATGTGCAGTAGAAGTTATGTTTTTGATATTTAGATTTTTACATAAGTCTTCAATTATTGAATTTTTATATTCTGTTCCCATGTCCGTAATGAACGTCTTCATTGGACCGTACTTTATAATAAAATTTTCAAAAATAGCTTTAGCTACTGTATTTGCACTTTTGTTTCTAATAGGTATGGCAACAAGGTATTTTGTCAGGTCACATATTAAGGTGACTGCATATTCATTTCCTTGTTCTGATTTAGGAAGTGGACCGATCGTATCCACTATTACCCTATCAAAAGCCATGTATGGTGTTTCTGTTATAGTCAATGGAGTTATTGTGTGTTTGGTTACTTTAGCTTTTTGGCATTTTGGACATTTTCGTATGTAATTGGTTATTTCTTTAGTCATACCTTTCCAAAAATAATGTCTTTTGACCTTGGCCAAGGTTTTGTTATGCCTGTATGTCCTCCTTGTATGGGATCATCATGTAATGTAGACATTTTTTCTTTTTCATTTGTAATTAGGGTCACCGGGTTGAGTAGCGCTACTCTTATTGTTCGTAATATTTTATTGCCCATATTTTTAAAATTATCTATTGAAATGTATTCAAAGATATTTTCCCACGGTGCCACTTTGAGTTGGCTGATTTTTTGTTTACCGGCTTGCGTTTCAAGCCTTTGGAAAAACTGACCTAAGTCAAGGGTTCCATTAGTATACAAATCGCTAACATCATATCTTGCAGTGATTTTTTCCCATGTTTGAAAAACATAAATTATTATTTACATGCAAGGTCACTACTTTACGTACTTCGTCATTGTTGATGACTTCATATACGTTGGGCTTTGAAGCTTTTGTTAGAGATTGCCTAGGCAATTCTATTTGTTCTTGTCCTGCGCAGGATTTCTGTCTACTCTGTTGCCTGGTAGTGACTTTCAGGACTTTATTCGTTGTTTGTATGTTTTTCAGGTCTGTGATGGTTATTCTTGATAACGCATCTGCTACATGATTGTCTTTACCCTTTAGATACTCGACTGTAAAGTCGTATTCTTCTAATTCGAGCCGCATGCGTGTGAGTTTTGAGCTGGGATTGACCATTGAAAATATGTATGTATGTTAGTGGTCTGTGATCCGTTTTTACTGTAAAGTGTTTACCATAGATATATGGTCGAAAATGGGTAATTGCCCAATGAATTGCTGCTAATTCCTGTTCTGTAGTACTTTTGTTACTTTCACCTTTTGTGAATGAACGTGATGCATATGCTAATGGGAGTAGGAGTCCGTTATGGTTTTGAGTTAAAACCGCTCCACATGCTTGTTTACTAGCATCGGTGATTATGCAAAATTCTTTCTGAAAATCTGGGTACTGTAACAGAGTGGGTTCCATAAGTTTATCTTTTAAATATTGGAATGCATTTTGACATTCAGTTGACCACTCAAAGGGGACATTCTTTTTACATAATCTAGTTATGTGCCGGGAATAGTTGGCGAAGTTTTTAATAAAACGTCTATAATAATTGCAAAATGCAATAAATCGGCTAGCGCTGTCCGCATCATGTGGGACTGGATAGTTTTTGATGACGTCATATTTCTTGTCATCTGGCAAGATTCCTTTATCTGTGCATTTATGACCAAGAAAGGTCACTTCATGCATAAAAATGAACATTTTGTGGATGTAATTTTAGGTTGTGTTTCCTACATATCTCAAAAATATCTGTTAAGTTTTTAAGCATATGTTTTTCGGAACAACCCATGACTATTAGATCGTCCATATACAGGAAGGCTTGCGAAGCTTCAAGTCCAGAGAATGCTATAGTCACCATTCTTTGAAATGAATTCGGCGCTATTTTTAAACCAAATGGTAGTCGCGTGAAGCGATATGAGCCATTGCTCGTTGAAAAAGACGTTATATTTCGCGAACTTTCTTCTAGTTCGATTTGATGAAAACCTGACATTAAGTCAAGGCATGAGAAATACTTTGCTCTACCTAGTTGATCCAAAATGTCATCAATTCTAGGTAGTGGAAATTTGTCGGCCAGGAGTTTTTTGTTTATTTGACGATAGTCAACTACTAATCGCCATTTCTTTTGTTCTGAACCGGAAGGGCTTTCTTTGGGACAAGTAGGAGTTGGCTGTTGTATTCTGATACGGATGGTTCGACAATATTGTCGTTGATTAATTTTCCTACTTGTTTTTAATTTCCTCAACTTGGCTATGCGGGCTTCGATAGTTCTTTATATATATAGGTTCGTCATCCCTCAATCTCAATTTCTGTTTATAAAAATTATTTGTTGTGATTGATTCGGTTTCAAGCCCGAATACGTCACTAAAATTGGTGCATAGTTTAGTTAATTGCTTCTTGAATTGTACTGGGAAATGTTTGCTTAATTCAGCTATGACAGTTTTTCTCGGATTTTTGAGTTGTTTGAATTACCTTGTAATTCGAAAGTGATTCATATTGTATGTTATTTATATGTACTAATTGGTTGGTACTGGTTGTATTCAGCAATCGGACAAATGTATTATTTTTTGAAGTTATTGTATTTGCTACATAAATACCAGGTTGAATTTCCTGGTTTGGGATTAATATGGTTTCTATATCGGACGTTAATTCTATTTTTCTGACAACTTGTGATCTTGCTGGTAGAAGAATTGTATTGTTACCAGAACTGTATGTTATTGGAACATAAATTTTAATTTTTATATTATTTGGTCGTATTATTAACCAATCCTCTGAAGGTTTTAAGTCTATTAGGCAGTTTAATTCTTTTATGAAATCAATGCCTATTATTCCATCACACGGAATTGCAAAATTCTGATTAACTAAATGAAATTGTGTGGAATTATGTACTTATCTGTCTGTAGCTCTATTAGGGCAAGGCCTTGGGATGTTATAATACCTTCCCTATTCCTTGAATATCTATTTTATTTTTTGTTTGAATGTCGTTAAAGACATCTGAATTTTCTTTTAATAGTGATATATTGGCACCTGTATCTATAAGGAATGTAAGTTGTTTTCCTGTTTTAGAATTGAGGAATGCCACGAATATATTGAGATTGAGGTTGATTGTGTGAACCGCTGGATTTTTTAATTTAGTGTATCTAAAGGATCTTGGGAGTTTCCCGAAGCTGTCTGGGTAACACGAACATTGTTCTGTCGTGTGTTTCCATTGCTATTGTATCTTTGGTTGCTATAGGTTCCACCGTTATTACGGTTAATTCCCTATAGCCACCACGACCTCTATTATTATTATAATTATTGTTGTTGTAAATATGGTTGTGGTTGTAACCACGACCATTTCCTCTACCACGATAGTTACCTCGAAAGTTACTACCGCGGTAGACTTGTCCTTGTCTGGTGTACAATATTGAACTTGCACTACCAGTCATCTCTGTACTACACTGTATATATTTTGCTACGGCATCATTCATTGTAGGGAATGTGCCTGCTTCTAGTATTGTTTTTAGTCTGCCGTGCTCTCGCAATTTTTAACCATTGTACTAATGGCTTCTTTGCAGCTGAACTTATTAGCGTGTTCCGCTGGCAGACCCTCATCAATGTATGATGCTTGTAGAAGTTTTCTCATATCATCAATCTCTGTTGTGAATTGGGCGGCTGTTTTGCCTTTTTTGGCATACTTTTGCCATTTTAGCCTTTATAACATCTGATGACTCACCGACAATAGTGTCTTGCAATTTCTTTATTATTGCGTTAATGGTGGTTTCATCTTGTATTGTATACAATGTAGTTCCTATTACTTTTGATTTAATTACTTCTATAGCCAAATTTTCGTATGGTCCTTTCGTTAGATTGACCAATTTGACTGCCGTAATGAATCTTTGTAAATGGAGTTTTTGTCCATTAAATTCCGGAATGGCGTGCGAAATATCTTTGATATATGCCCGTTGGGCAATTGTTTCGTCTGCCATTGTGGTTGGTTCTTGCCCAACCACGCTGTTTGCTGAACTAGTCGACGGTTTGTCGTCGTTTACCGGATGGTTCGATCTATTTGATCGAGAATCGTCTTCCGATATGATGATAATATTTTTTACATTCGGGGGCCTGGGACTTATTGGCCTTGATTCCGATTCTACAGCTGGTATATATGTCGCAGCTGTGTTTAGAAGATTTGGTATGTGTATGTCTAGATTGAGTTTTTCTCTAACGAATACTAATCGTTCCTTAGACGTTTGAAAACGTCTGTAGCTTGAAACCAATGTATATCAGTAAGTCTTTGTTTGTTCTCTAGAAAAAGTTCTCTAACCTCATTATATTTGTTTACCAAATTAGTTGTATGTTTAATGACCGTACTATTTTGAGTAGGTCTGTTCTGCGTTAAGCATTTATATGACTTATCGAATTCTGCTCTTAGAGTGCAAACCTTAGCGCAGATCGTAAGCCAGTCCATATGTGTTTTTTAATGTTGTCCATTCCGATTGGAAGACAATCTAACATTAGTAATCACAATTCTTCCTAGAATTTCATTTTCTATTATTTGGCTGTTTACGAGGATGCCGGGTATGGTCGATAATACGATACCCTTTTGTGTGGCATCACAATGAATTAGTGGTGAAAAAGGTAAATTATATTCGTTCATATATGAGTATTCGAACTCGTATATGCTAATTGAATTGGGGAATACGGCTAAGATTGCTTTAGCTCTATATTCGAAATTTTCATTTCTATCGTGGGTAGCCCTAATGGCTGCTGCTGTTCTACGAGACATTTTATTTGAAAAATCTGGGTCATATTTAATTAGCTCTATAAAAGTTTGGTTTTTATACCCGATACTCAAAATGAGTATTGGGGTATATTAGATTTGTGGTGAAAATGGATGTGTGTAACGTCCAGAAGGAAGCGTTTCCGACCCCATAAAGTATATATATTCTTGATCAGCATCAATAGCCGAGTCGATTGAGCCATGTCTGTCTGTCCGTCCGTCCGTCCGTCCGTCCGTCTGTCCGTCCCTATTAGCGCCTAGTGCTCAAAGACTATAAGAGCTAGAGCAACGACATTTTGTATCCAGACTTCTGTGATATGTCACTGTTACAAGTATATTTCAAAACTTCGCCCCGCCCACTTGCGCCCCCACAAAGGACGAAAATCTGTGGCATCCACAATTTTAAAGATACGAGAAAATTAAAAACGCAGAATCGTAGAGAATAAATTTATCTTCTAGACTGCAGAATCTGAATTGGATCGCGTCATTATTATAGCCAGAATGAAGAAAACAATTTCATTTTTTCTCGCCCTGTCTCTCTCTAACACACACGTATCATAGCCGGCTTTGCCTATTGCTAAATATGAGTTCCAAGATCTCAGAGACTATAAGAGCTAGAGCAACCAAATTTGGTATCCACACTCCTGTGATATCGGACCTTGACAGATTTGTTTCAAAATTTCGCCCCACCCCTTCCCGCCCCCGCAAAGGACGAAAATCTGTGGCATCCACAGATCTCAGAGACTATTAGACCTGACTGTAGAGCTCTCACTACTACAAAACTATTTGTAATTTTTCACTGCAGAACTCACTGTTACAAGTGTATTTCATTTTGCTCAGAGAGCTCACTGCTACAAGTGTGTTTCAAAATTTCGCCCCACCCCCTTCCGCAGCCATAAACAATGAAAATCTGTGGCAACCACAATTTTGAAGATAGGAGAAAATTAAAAACGCACAATCATAGAGAATGGCCATATCTACCAGATTGCCGAATCTTGCCTAATCCGAATCAGATCGGATTATTGTTATAGCCAAAAGAAACAAATCAATTTGCAATGGCTACGCAGCGCCCGTCGACACGTTCTGACTGATTTTCTGTCTCTCGCACGCACTCTTTGTCGTTTAATGTAGCCATACTGACTATGTATCGGGTATAAATGTAGAGTTGCGGTCGGAGCAGCAACTCACAACGTTCCCCCTCGTTTATATTAATTTCCCCCTTATTTTTTTTTTTTTTTTTTAGACTCTATCTAAATTGTTTGCCCTACTCATATTTTTTTTAATTATCTTATTATGTTTTACATATAATGTTAAAAGGAATTGTAAAACACTGACAATGGTTAAAATCAGAAGTAATAACCAGAGTGCATTGAGATCATCCCTGTGGTCTATTATTTTGACATTATTGACCACATTGGCCGTATTGTCTTTGGTCTGACTATCGTCAGAACCGAACCAACCCATGGTGATGATTTTCTCTCAAAAATTGGTTTCTACAATATTGGGGGTTTTTTTTTTTTTTTTTTAAATTATCTGCTATTCGTTTATTCTTTTAAATAATAAAAAAAATTATTAAAAATTTTCTTTTTCATGAACACACATATCTATATACCCTTTCTTTTTTTTTTTCATACTCTTTAAAATTTTATCAATATATTTTTTTTTATATATATATTTTTCTTTTTAATATTTAACCAAAATGAAGGAAGGAAAAAAAAAAATGTTAAAGGGACATGTGATCGATTTACAGGTTTTTCATTATATAATTCAACATCGATCACATGGTTTTAGTAATAGCCTAACAGAGGTTAGTATTTTCAAGCAGCGCTTTCACGCATCGGCTTGAGTTAGAGGTTTTGTTTATAAATAATGGCAATTTAGGCATTGGCATTACTGCAGCCCTTATTGCGTTGCTTCGCACCAGTGCGAAGTTGTTTCTCGATGACCTTAAGATTTTTCCTGTGTTCCTCTTTTTCCTGGGGCGTTGTTGCTATCTTGATGAGGTCCCTTATAAGCTTCCTCTGTTGTAGAAGCTTGATCCTCTGTCCGCTTCTTTTTGTCGTCGTCTTTGGTTTTTTGGCTTGTCGTGCCCGGTACTCAGCTATCGTGAGTGGGCGTGGTCCATCGTTTGGATACACTTCTAAGGCCTCTTGTAGGCTGAGTGCGTCCCTTTGCTCGGTAGGAGCAGCATCGGCGAAGTCTTGTATATTTTCTGCTATTGGTGTTTTGGTGTTACTGTCCATCGACGGTGCAAGGGGCGGTCCTATGCCACTCGCACTTTTATTATTGGCCCTTGCTGGTCTTCGCACAGGCTGTTTAATTTTCTTGGGTAGTGTATATTTCTGGCCGCATTGTAGTCCTCAAATTGAAGGGTATACATTATAATCCATTGGTTTGGCGAAGCGGCATTTTGGTTATCTGTTGTGGCATTTGGTTTGATTGTCACATTAACTGATTTGTTTCTGCTGTAATTCGGTTTGGTGTATAAATGCAGATATATTTAAAGATATATTCTTGTCATTTTTCTGTTTTTTTTTTTTATATTTAGTTATTATTTTTTATAATTTTTATTATTATTATTATTTTTTTTTTTTTTTGTATTATTTTTAACACATTTTAGTATTTCTTAGCAATTTTGAGATCGATTTATCGCGTACATCCTGTCACGGTCGCCATGTAATCAAAAAGTATAATTCTTTGTAGTCTTTCTCTGATCTTACGGGAGTTAACCCTCCGATCTGTTTTATTGGTTCGTGATTTATGAATTTAACAATTGTGTTTTGGGCTTTCATAAGCCAAAAGCCGCGGAGCTGCGCTGCCAGTGACGCCGGCAGCGGAGCGGCAGAACTATGTGTTCTTATCTCTTATATGTTAGTATGTATATTTGTGAATATGCTCAGCGCTGTTGGCAGCGAGAGCGCGAGGGAAGATATATGTGTGTATGCATGTATATTAGTGCCGTCAAGTCATGGGAACATGCTGACGCTGCACTTGGGTCGCTCGAGGCATTCTTGAGTGAATCGTAATACGATCACCCAGAATGTCTGGGACTTTATTGTTACGTAAACACTGCAACAAAGTGTTACAGTGTGTATTCCTTAAGTACCGTCGGTACAGTGGGTATTCGAAATAATTAATACTTTATGTGAATGTGTATATTATAATTAATTTAATATGAGCATACTACGTAAGGCATGCTTCGATCTTTGCGAGAAGCGTGGAAAGCTCTTCGAAAGTGTACTTCCGAGTGGACGTGGCTTTGTAGAAGAGAGTTTTGAAACTCTTTACCCCGGCTTCCCACAGACCTCCCATGTGTGGAGCTCCTGGTGGGATAAAACGCCACGAAACCCGGTGATGGCTGTACGCATCAGTTATCGAGCCCCTTGAATGCTTCTAGGAAGTCACGGGAAAGCACTTTGGCGGCACCAATGAAAGTTTTGCCATTGTCAGAGTGAATGCGCTGCGGACATCCTCGTCGTGCGACGAAACGAGCGAAGGCTGCAAGAAATTTCTCGGTCGTGAGATCCGACGTGGATCCAAATGGATCGCCTTCGTGGAAAAACACACGAACACACACACATACCCCTTGGTTATCAGGCACGCTCTCCCTGTGTAATTCCGTATTTCGAAGGGACCCACGTAGTCAATTCCGGTGTGCGTGAACGGTCTGGAAAAGGAAGTTCGTTCCGTGGGAAGATCACCCATCATTTGGGCTTGCAAACTTCTGTCTTTGGATGACGCATACCTTGCAGGAGTTTACCACCCCCTTCATGAGTTTCTGAACCTTGGGAATCCAGAACTTGGATCGGATAAGTCGCACCATTAGTTGGTTCCCGCCATGAAGAGTTATCCGGTGGGTGAATTGCGCGAGAAGGCGGGATAGCCGGCAGCGGTACGGCAGAATAATGGGATGCCGTTCGTCGTACTTCAGAAAGGTAGAAGTTGCGATACGGCCACATGCTCTTATGAGCCCATGTTGGTCTAGGAACGGGTTCAAATTCAGGATAGAACTTGACCTTGGCACTGGCCGCTTCTCGCTTAGGCAGTGATACTCTTGGGAGTATTCCTGCGCTGAGTCTCTAGGATAAGAGTGCGCTCAGCTTCGGTAATGTCTTCGCTTGCAAGGTGGTCCTCTTGTCCGTTGACCAGCTTCCGGCAGCGTTTTGTGAAGCGAAGGACATAAGCACGGACTTGCAGAGCTCTCTCCAGATTGGAGAACCGATCGAGGAAGTCTTCGGATGGGCTCGGTGCAAAATGAACCTTCATAGCACGTTGCTCGAGGGTTATCACGGGATCGTCCCCGCCTTGGGCTGGCCATTGATGCCGGGGCCCTTGCAACCACGCTGGTCCGTGCCACCAGAGTTGGTTCTCGACGAGCTCCTGTAAGGATACGCCCCTGCTGGCGAGGTCGGCGGGATTTTGTGCGGACGGAACGTGACCCCAATTCTCGACCTCGGTGGCTTGGGAAATTCTGGTCACTCGGTTGGCCACGAAGGTAGTCCAGTGGCAAGCAGGCTTTTCAGCCAGGACAGGACTATAGCGGAATCTGTCCAGAAGTAACAGGTTGTAGGTGCGCTTGGCATATTTGGCAGGATAGCCGTTGCCATTTCGGACAGTAGCACGGCGCCGCATAGCTCTAACCGGGGGAGCGATACAGTCTTAGCGGGTGCGACTCGTGTTTTCGCGGTGAGCAACTGCACCTTGACCAGGTGGTCAGTCTCGATGCGTACGTAGATCGCCGCACCGTACGCCTTTTCGGACGCATCGCCAAATCCGTGATGCTCGACCCTTACAGATGGTTCGGAACCAATCCACCTTGGAATGCGGATCTGGTCGAGAGCGGAGTAGCTCTGCAGAAAACTCTGCCAGCGCTGACGCATCTCGGTCGGAAGATCTTCCCACTTCTTGCAACCAGATCTCTTGCATGAAGATCTTTGACCGGACAATGAAAGGAGCCAACCAGCCCGCAGGGTCGAATAACCTTGCTATCTGGGAAAGCACCGCTCGCTTGGTATAGGATGCCGTAGATGCCAGTTCTGGCGGAACGTAGAAGTCTGTTGTCGCCTTCCAGCGAATTCCGAGAGTCTTGGCTGTGCTCTCTGCTTCAATTTCAAGGAAGTCGGTGTGAAGGAGATGGTCATTCGGAATGGTAGTCAGGATATCCTTGTGGTTGGACGTCCATTTTCTCAGTGGATTTTCTCTTCTGTAACTCGCGGATGGCTAGTTGAGCCTCAGTGGGAGTGGGGCTCTGGTCCGGTAAGTACCCACCCGAAAATGGTTTCCTGCCCGAGGAGAGAGCCACGAGATGTTGGTCTGTGAGCCGCTTAACAGGATGGACGGAAGGATATCCGCTCCAATCAGGACATCTATTTGTGAACTCTCGTGGAAGGTCGGGTCTGCTCATGCAAGGCTCGGCAGGTCTCGCAACGAAGTTTGCGGAATCGGATAGAATGGCAGGTGACCCGCCAGTTCCGGCAGAACATAGGCCGTGGCGTTTAAGTGCAAGTCCGGCCTCGTCGTGGAATGGATGGCAAAATGACAGATCTTCGTGGATTGAGCGGATACTGTCCGATTGAGGCCCGAGACTTGTGCCTGGATAAGTCGGAACGGCAATTTGATTATATTAAAAAGACGTTCCGTGATAAACGTTGCCTCGGATCCCGGGTCGATTAGAGCGCGGGCGCGCAAATTTGTCCCCAGGTGGCAAATATTAATGATTGCTGTTCCCAGAAGGACAGCTCTTTGGCCGGAGGCGAAATAATTTTAAACACAAGTACTGCAGTTATGGGCACTTTGGCATTCCCGGATCTGATGGCCTCGTGCGAAACAGTTGAGACAAAGCTGCTTTTGTTTGATGCAGCTGGCACGAGCATCAGCGTTCATTTGGAGAAAGTGCGGGCATAGCCGGATTGGGTGATTCTCTCTCCCGCAAAGATCACACGTTCTCCGGTTCGGATTTACGGTTGTCTCGAAGGAGTGAACCCTCCGAGGAACAGGACTCCCTTGGGAACGGAACGGGTTGCTTCGGGAAGGTGGCGGATTCGGATCACTTTTCGGATTGTGTGAAGCGGACGGGTTGCCCTCGATGGCTTCGAGCGTCAGGTATCTCTGGCTGAGGAAGGATTCCATCTCCTTCCACGAAGGCATCTCTTTCTTTGTGGTGACGGAATCTTCCCACAAAGCCCGGGTCAACTTCGGTAATTTGGAGGCACAAATAGTCACCAGCAAGCTGTCCCAGTTTTCGGTGGAGACCTTTGAGTGGGCCAGTGCGGTTAAAACCCCTTGGATGGTGCTGAGATGCTCCTTTAGCGCACGACTGGACTCGGTACCAACGGAAGCCAATGAAAGGAGGATATTTATCTGGTTAGTCACCAGGAGCCTGTTATTTTCGTACCGGTCCCGAAGGGCATTCCAAGCAGCCTCGAAACCGTCATTTGTGAGTGGGGACTTTTCCACTATGGCTTTCGGATCACCACTGGTCTTAGTGGTGAGATGGTACAGCTTCTCCACGGGAGACAGCCTGGGATTTTTTATATATATCGCAGTAAAAGGTCTCGGAACGTAGGCCAGCGAACGTAATCCCCAGCGAAAACTTCTATATCGCATGGGGGGAGTCGGCAGCCGCCGTGGAAATCTGGCTGTGCGGAAGGGTGGACTGCGGGGTTGTCGATTTGGATGGTGAGATCAGCTATGCACTGTTCATAACCCTCATAGCATTCGCCATACATGTCTTGAAGGACATCTTTGGACTCTGGATCCTCGTCCACCATCGCTATGGAACAGGCCTCAAACTCCGCGTCCACCTTTGCCCACATGCTCTGCAATTGGTCTCTGCGGACCTGGGAAATGGCGGCGGATGGGATGCTGGTACCAGGAGTGGTAAGGCGGGCTTCCAAATTGGTCAGCCGATCGATGGCTGCCACAAATTTGGCCCGCGCGGAGGTGACGGCGGATTGGGCCATTGCAGTGGTGTGTCGAGAGCGGCTCGGACTGCTTTGCGTACGCGTTGGCACCTTAAGCGTGACCGACGACGGAAACAGGACCGATCTGGTCTTCGCACCCGCGGAGCTTGTGGTGGGCCCGGGAGTACTGGATGACTTCACTTTGCGAGTCACCGAGGTAGGTGTTTCTGGGGCGGACGAGCTGCGTGGTCTTCTGACACTTGGAGAGGTCACGGACAAAAGTTTTTTGCTCTCTTCACGCCCTGTTGGCATATTCGGAAATCCCACGAAGAAAGGAGAACAAACTCCCACTCGGATGAGGAAGTGTGGGGCGAATGGCCACAACCTTGGTGGTATACGGAGATTGGGATGAAAATTGAGGATGAACAATAATATTGAGGCACGAGGTATCAATATATAGAGTCGGTTGCAAAACGAATGTTTAAAACAATATACCTTCGAAGTGCAGGGTAGCGCGTCACTTGGCGTTCCGTTACGGTCAAGCGCGGCACCGAAAAATATTCTCGCACCAACAACAACGCAAGCAAACGGTGGAGAAGCGAAAGCGAAAGGAAAAACGAAAAGAATGCACCGCTGCTGTTGCTTGTATGTGTGTGTGTGTATGGATGTAACGAAAGCTCAGCTGGTAGCTGGGAGCGGTAGGAATATTATTTACAGACAGCTACATATATATTAATATGGGCACTGGATCGGAGGAGGAACGCAGGAGCTAGCTCGGATCAAATTAAACCTTTGGAGAAATAGGAGGCCACAACCGTTGGCAGAACGAAGTATGGTTTAATTTGGAGCTAGAGCGAGAAATGCATATATGTACATATGCCGCGGGAACTCGGACTGGGATGGAAAACTCGCACAAAATCACTGCACTGGTGTTGGGCACAATCGAAGGGTTGTACTTATCTTACACTTGGAGCGATCCGCCGATGCTGGCTGGGGTGAGCTTCTCCTTATGGGGAAGGCGAAGATCCGGCTTGAAGGACCAATGTTTGTAGGGGGGCGGATCGAGGTTCAATTATCCAACGACGAGGTGTAGGTTCCAGTTTAACTCCTAGCAGTCGCCACAGAAAGAAAAGGCCGATGGGTTTCGTTGTGGATATATATATATTGTTCACGTATTTAGTGGGTGTTCGCGCGGTAGGTCGACCGGTTGAAGCGGGGGTGAAAACGTAACTAACTCCTCGGGCTTCTGATCTATGCTCTATGCTGGCTTGAGCGCCGTGTGGATCGTGAACTGTGGATCGTAGACCTCCCGAGCGCCCCTCCGAGCGCGCGAGCGCAAGTTGGGACCGGAGCGCCCGGAGTTGGCACAGTGCGCGGCAATCATCTGCTGCTGGCCTGAACAGGATAACAAATAGCATCCTCACGACACCAAATTCACAACCGAAGTCGTACACCGTTGACGAGGCTTTGGCGTTTTTTTTGGACTTGGGAATGTCTAAAGAGAAGTATTCAATATTGTGGTATTCCTTACAGAAGCATAAAGTCTATGTTCTTCCGGAATACAAACATATTACAGATGAAAAATTGATGTCAATGCCGAAAGAAAAAATAATGAATCAGCAGTAGTAAAACTTCAAGACCTGGTACAACATACTGCGAAACGGCTCATTAGATGCATACCTCACCATCAAATTGAGAGTCTGCTGCAAAATCTCACATTGATCAGCAAATGGGGCTGTGATGGATCTTCTGGGCAAAGTGAATAAAAGCAAGAAATATCCACAGACGATAAAACTATCACAGACTCTAACATGTTTATGGCTTCTCTTGCACCCCTGCGGATTAAGTCGGTGTAGTGGCGCTGGTAGTTGTAGCGAAAGTAAGTGGATATGTTAAAGCCATAATGTGATCCACACGAATAATATCGCATGCGATAAGAATGGACCACTTATGCTGGCTAATCACTGCATAAGTTCGTAAAGTTAAGTTAAGTCCCACATAAAAGCTTCTCCGCCAGAACAGCTGTGAGGGAAAGCTTTCACTGGCCGAAGTTAGGTTTATATCTTTCGATCCCTTTTAAATAGCTCGAGTGCCAGGAAAAATTATTTTTCTCGTCAATTGAAATCCGGATCGGTTTGTGCCTGACAGTCTAAAATCTAAAACGACCGCGTGTCCGAAACATTAATCAAAATTAAAGAAAAATTCGAAGGAAAACCCCGCCGTTTGTTCTCGCTCCAAAATAAAAGAAAGAACAAACAAAAGAAGAAAGTTTAACGCCGGGCAGAGTTTTCCCAGTGATCAAATATTCACCTAGCCCGATTGGTGCACCACCGCCACGCCCAGTGCGTTGGGCCTAAGAAGCTCCCGACCAAAGGAAAAAGAAAGGGAAACGAGAAAGAAAACCCACGGAAAATCGGACAGACGGTATGTCAAAGATATACCGTTCGTTTCGTGCTTCTTCCCCTTTTTATCTCTAGGGCTTCGGTCGTGATCGGCCACCCGTCTCAAAGATCCGACCCCCTCATTGAGCCAGAGCAGAAGCTCTTGACCTTAACGCCTCGTCATAAAATAATCTTGAGGTGGGGCAGTTTTTTTGTGGGAGCATTGGGACATTGGGCTCCGGCACATTGCTGCAATTGCATAACCAACATAACCTCTGCACAGGCGGCACAGCCTCGTCTCTACAGTAGAGCCCTACTAAGAGGGATCAACGGTTCACGTCGGCGAGGGAGAAGCACTCATGATGTAGCCGTTCTAGTTTTGATTAGATTAAGGACATTTCTGCATTTTTTTTTTGATAAATTTAACTTACTATAATTTCCATATTTTTTTTCTCAACTCAAGAAAAGAAAAAGAATTTTGATGTGAACAGGAAGAAAAGAAAAAGAAAACATAACCTAATATCACACCCTGCTATTACCGGGCCAGAGCCAACAGGGAACACTAATCATTTAATCCCAATCTGTGAGTCATAATAATCTATGTTTTGCTGTTCCCTTTTGTGCCCATCTGGCCGAAACGACATGCGCATAAGCATAAGCGCCAGAGCTTGGCATAGCCTTAGTCGTTGGTGTTGTTGCTTTCAAACATTGGTTCATTCCATGCAGTTGCCTACATGGAATAAGTAAAACCAACTTACACTAACCAACAAAAAAAATTTTCTTTTTATATTTTTGTTTGCATTTTACATTTTATTCTTTTTATTTTTAGTCAATAATTTCCTTGCCGCTATATTCTTTTTTTTTTTTTTTTTATATATTAATTTTATTATTCACCCCCATTACTTTATAATCATCATCCATTGAACATCATTCTTCATCTAGTATTATTACTACTTTACTAAGTTATATTATGAGTTTACCTTGAAAATTAGATCAGAATCGCCAATTCGATGGATACAATTGCTAGATTAAATAAAATAAGCTATGGGCATTAATATAAATTCCTGCTAGAGCAATTACTTTGGGGGTCATGCGTCGTGTTGTGGATAAATATGTACATGCATAGGTAGACCAGATAGACTTTTTTGGGATCGCTATTCACAATTATTTCGGAATTTAGCGATCATGGAAGGAAGGGCAATGGTGGTCGCGTTTAAATCTTGCGCCACATGACAAAAGTCTGCTGAGAGTTCTCTTTATTTTCTGTCTTTTCCTTTGTTCTTTTTTTTCATTTTCTGTCTGAATTGTTCATCGCTCGCGAATCTCAATGGGTTTATATATTTAGGCGAGCGGATAGAGCAGCGGCTTCTTCCTTTAACCCATCCCATTTCCCGACTGACACAATGCCGGAACAGGGGGGCACGCGCCCCCTGCCGAAGCTCTTTACCTTCCACCAGCTCACTACGTTGCATACTACATCGGATACATCGAAATATTGGAAAAATCCTCGACCTTCGTCTGCTCATTATTGCCGTCAACTATTATTCAAAAACGCCAAGGAATCTTGTAGTGGCCAGTTGTGACTCTAAAACTACAACGAACAGCTTGGGAGGTATTGCCCTCGCGTTCAACATTAACTCTTCTCTTTTTTTTAAAACAAGATAAGAGATTGATATAAGAGAGCCGTAGTTAAAGCTTTCACTGAAGAGCTTAAGGTCTAATTGAAAGAAGCAGCGTGGTTCTGTGGGAGCTATGTTTTGAAGCTTTACTAGAAATCATACGATTACCCCGTTAGTCGTGGAAGCTATGTGTAAGCTTTGCTTAGTATCGTATGATTACCCCGTTGGTTGTGGAAGGTAAAGTTCCGATCGTAAGGGCTAATGCTAGTGATAGAACTTCTAGATAGACCATTGCTATAGTGAAGCTGTACGAACTCGGAGGTGTTTTTCTATGCAAATATATATATACCCAGTGAATTTGAAAACGTTGTGCAATCAAACACGTGCCAATTAAATTGAAGTTCTGGTGGACTGCATTATTCGGTTTGGTTTAAAGAAGATAAGAGGACTGGAAATCTTACTACGTTCGACATCCGGAAAAAAAAACCAATTGACCCCTCCAATAACGAGGTCGTCAAAGTCCATCGATTTCTTAGTAGATCTGGGAAAGACCTCGGATTTCCGGGAACCAGCATCTACATAAACCAACGATAGCT
>CM017778.1:2828088-2918880 GCA_008121275.1 Drosophila lowei
CTGGTCACTACAAAGAGAACGAACGAATGTCCTGGAGGGTCCTGGAAGAACACTCCTTCTCGGACCACAGGTACGTGGAAACTGTTTTCTTTTCTCAGTACCGAAGCCAATTAAATTCCGGAACATCAGGTGGAAAATTTGGACTCGGTAATTTGATTACCTCTGTCGTGTTCCCCCTGAGCCCCCACCTGAGGAGAAGTTTTCCAGGAGGCCACGACTCGTCTTCTTAAGATCTTCACCGACGCCTGCAATAAGGTGCTCGACAAAAGCCCGCCCCCTCTGGCAAGAACAGAGGGCGGAGGAAACCTGAATGGTGGAATCCGAAACTGGGGAACTCCGGAAAGCCTCCCGGAGACTCTTCAATAAAGCTAAGGCTGAAAACGTTGAGCAAAACTGGGCCGAGTACAAGGCCAGTCTGTCAACCTACAACAAAGAACTTAGGAAAGCCAAACGCGCCTCCTGGCGTAAGTTCTGCAGCGAAATCGAGAACAACTCAGAAGCTTCGCGCTTGCGCAGAGTTCTCTCGAAGACAACACCCACCCTGGGCTGCCAGAAGAACACCGACCAGTCGTGGACTACGTCCAGCGATGAGTCGCTAAATCTTCTCTAAATACCCACTTCCCCTGGCTGCGATGAAAACAGACCCAACTACCTCGCGCCTCCTTCTGTCGCCTCAAATGCCATCCTGAGCCTGCTAAGCCAGGAAAACATATCCTGGGCGATCAGAAGCTTTAAACCCTACAAAGTCCGCGGGGCCAGACGGCATTTTCCCTGCCCAACTGATTCACGCGGGACATAAGGCCATTAACTGGCTCAAAATAATTTACGAGGGAATCTTCTCCCACGGGTGCATTCCCTGGCACCTGGCTTCAGACCAAAGTCGTATTCATACCCAAGGCAGGCAAGCCCTCGCACACTGCCCCAAAAGATTTCAGACCCATTAGTCTATCGTCCTTTCTTCTAAAGGCGATGGAGCGGCTCCTGGGGCTGCATCTCACGGCGTGCATTCCGCCCAGTCTGATCTCAGACTCCCAGCATGCCTACCGGAAGGAAGATCCACCGAGACGGCCCTACACTCGATCATCGATCATCGAAGCGTCCCTTAACTTTAAGGAGAGTACACCCTAGTAGCCTTCCTCGACATAGAAGGCGCCTTTAACAACATCCTTCCGACCCGCTATCACGGGCGCACTGACGGATCTGGGCGTTGACTCCAGGACGGTGAGCCTGATCGATCAGATGCTACAATGCAGGACGGTTGAGGCATCACTGGGGACGTCAACATGTACCAGATTTGTCAGAAGAGGTACACCGCAGGGCGGAGTCCTCTCGCCCCTCCTATGGAACGTGGCAGTGAACACACTGCTGCGGGAGATAGAGGGGGGTGGCTGCCGTGTGGTGGCGTATGCGGACGATGTTGCCATAGCATTCTCCGGAAAATTTCCGCAGACGTTGTGTGAGTGCATGACAAGTACTCTCACGATAATGTCGAAATGGGCAGACAAATGCGGGTTAGGCGTCAACCCGTCTAAAACGGAACTGGTGCTTTTCACTAGGAAGTACAAAGTTCCGGTACTGGATTCCCCCAAGACTATGTGGGGAAACGCTAGTCTTCAGCAACAACGCCAAATATCTTGGCCTAACCCTCGATAGAAAGCTCGATTGGAAATTGAGCATAGAGGATAGAGTAAAGAAGGCCACAGTGGCCCTCTATACTTGCAGGAAAGCCATCGGACTAAAGTGGGGAATGACCCCCTACATAGTTCGGTGGCTCTACACCGCCATCATACGACCAATCATGCTCTATGGAGTGGTGGTATGGTGGCCATCCCTAGACAGAAGGACATGCCTCAACAAACTCAGCAGAGTTCAACGCATGGCAGAGCTATGCATAACTGGCGGGCTTGCACTACTCCAGGGGAAGCCCTGGATACTGTGCTGGACCTCCTCCCTGTGGATCTCATGGGAAAGAAGGTGGCAACACTTTCCGCCCTCAGAATGAGAGAAGCCAGACTGTGGAAAGCATCCGCGGTTGGGCACTCGGGAATCCTGATGAGACTCCCGCAATTACCAGAGAGGACGGACTACTGTATTCCTAGTGATCACCTCTCGACGCCCTTCCAGGTATCAATCCCACCTAGGGAGGACTGGGAGATGGGCGAACCAGGACCTGCAAATGCGGTCCACTTCTACACTGATGGCTCAAAGCTAGACGGCCGCGTGGGAGGCGGAGTCTACTGCAGCGAGCTGAACATCAGTCATTGCTTCAGGCTCCCGGATCACTGTAGTGTGTTCCAAAGCGGAGGTTGAAGCCATCAAGGAGGCCATTTCGATCGTCTCCAAACTACTTCTAGATACGCACTTAGTGTGCGTCTTCTCGACAGCCAAGCAGCTATCAAAGCTCTAGGCTTAATATCGTCGAACTCAGCGACTGTAAATGACTGCCGCAGGTCTCTGCACGAGATCGCAGAGCAGTTAGATCTTTTCCTTATATGGGTCCCCGGCCACAGGGACATAGAGGGGAACGACGCCGCCGACGAGCTAGCCAGGCAGGGTATTACGATTCCTCTCCTATCGGAGAGGGAGCAAGTAACGATGGCCTTTGGCTACGTGCAGGGTCCTAACGCACGAATTGTTCGAGCAAAAAGGCCAATAGGAGATGGCAGCAAACCGTCTCCTGTAAAGTCTCAAGATTGATATGGCCATATCGATCGAAGAAGCGCTCAGCAGAGCTGTATAAACTCAGCAGAGCACAGTGCTCTGCAGTTACTAGAGCCATTACGGGACACTGGCAGATCGGCACTCATGCCTCTAGACTGTCAATCCCTCATAACGACTTCTGCAGGAGTTGTCGCGACGAGGAGGAGGAGGAATCGGTCCCCACTTCTTCTGCCACTGCCCAGCCCTTTGAAATCGTCGTCTCGCATTCTCGGGGCCGCTTTCCTCACGGACATTTCGGACTTGTCCGAAATCAAACCAGGGACCTTGTCCAAGTACATCCAAGCCACCGGATGGGACTGCCCTTAACCTGCAGTAGTATGCTCTCACGGTTCGGGCAACGCGAAGGGGCACATGCCCATGCGGCAACACAACGGACCTTTTATAGGTCCAAGTGAGCTTGGGGGCGGGAGGGTCTTACCCCCCCCCCCCCCCCAGGCTACCGCCTTAACCTAACCTAAC
Organism: Drosophila lowei; assembly: GCA_008121275.1. Classification (NCBI taxonomy): domain Eukaryota; kingdom Metazoa; phylum Arthropoda; class Insecta; order Diptera; family Drosophilidae; genus Drosophila; species Drosophila lowei. Next base: position 2,831,269 of record CM017778.1, read on the forward strand.
CTCATCCCAAGTTGATTGGTCGGGTTTTATATTGGCCTTTATCGCGGCAATGACCGAACGATTCACGCGTTCTGACGCATTTGCTTGGGGTACATGCACGGCTGTAAACATATGTTTGACACCGTAGTTTTGCAGCAAGCTCTGGAATAACTGTGACTTAAACTGAACTCCATTATCCGATACTACCGTCTCGGGTACGCCGAAGCAGTGAAACAACTCTTCCTCGATAAATCAGATGATCGAATCCGCTGTAAACTTTTAACGGGTTTGAGAAATGGGAATTTGGCGAAATGATCCAGGACTATAAAGATTCCTATGTTCCCTGACTTACTACGCGGATACGGTCCCAAGAAGTCTACATACATTTCTGAAAGAATCTGTTAGTTCCCTGAGTTTTTCCCATGGGAGGTCGTAAACAATAACTTGGATGTTTTGATCATTCGCATACCTCGCACTGATTAACATATGTCTTCACATCGGTGACCAAATTCGGCTAATAGTAGTATCGCCGTATTCGCTCCAGCGTTTTGTGGATACCACCGTGTGAGGAGAGAGGATGTTCGTGTGCTTGACTCAGCACAACGGCCGTTAGGGCGGATGGTACCCATAACTTCCAGCAGAGATCATCGGATACTTTTTCTCCTACTGCGATGAATGAAACCATCAATTACTTTGACATCAGGCATTTTCGTCTGGTTGGCTGTTATTTTGGTTTTTAGATCCTCATACTCAACTGAGTGAAACTGTGGTGAACTGAGATCTAGCAGACTGTCCATTTGGAGTTCGGACAGGTCTTCAGTATAGGCTCGGGACAGGGCGTCTGGAACTTTGTTGTTGACTCCTTTTCGGTAATGAATTTGGAAGTCAAAACCTTATAATTTTAACGACCATCTGGCGAGTCTAGAGCTCAAATCCGATTGACTCATAAGCTATTTTGACGAAGCATGATCTGTAATAATGACAAATTCATGTCCTTCGATGTAGGCGCGAAACTTTTTAACACACAGTACAGCTGCTAAACACTCTTTTTCTGTAACCGAGTAATTTCGTTGGCATTGATTTAGCTTCCTAGACATATATGCGATCGGAACCTCGTTACCTTCGACATCTTTTTGCATAAAAACTCCGCCCACGCCAGTATGATTCGCATCGCAGTGACTAGCGAATGGAATCCGAAAATTTGGACTATGCAAAACGGGAGCACTGCAAAGTTTACCTTTCAGGTCTTCAAATGCATGTTGTGCCTCATTCGTCCATTCAAATTTACGTTTCTGTTTCAACGTGTCCGACAATGGAGCGGCCAGACCGGCATAATTTCGAATGAATTTATGATACCAGCCAGTTACTCCTAAAAACCTTCGACATTAATTGTTAACCCAGCATGTTTTAACCGAGATGCCAACTCGGATAACACACGCACATGGATTTCGAAAGTAGAAGATACAACGAGCAAATCATCTAGATAGACGAACACTTCATGTCGTAACTGAGAGGGTATAACTTTATCCATTAATTTACACATAGTTTGTGGAGCGTTGATAAGGGGTCTCCCGACGGTGAACGCGGTCTTTTTCGCGAGCGTCTGAGGTCAATGGGATCTGCCAATAGGCATCCTTCAGATCGATGCTGGAAATATATTCAGCTTTTGGTAGTCGGCTTAATATTCCATCGATCAAAGGCATGGGATATGCGCTCTTCACTGTGACTTCGTTGACCTTCCGGCTATCGAGACATATTCTCACCTTTCCAGGTTTCCTAACGAGAACGACTGGTGACTCCTCAATAACGCCAAGCGCTATCATTCTATCTACTTCCTCAAACATGACCTTTTCGACGGCAGGAGATACAGAATGGTGCCGCTGTTTAATTGGCTTTGCATCCCCTATATCGATATCGTGACTTATCCAGCTGGTTCGGCCTAGACCTTCTTTGGCGAATGACGGAACTTTTGGATAGCCTCTGACAACATGGCCTGTTGCGAATCCGTTAGGCTTATATGCATATGGTCATCCTTGGCTAAGGCAGTAACTTCGGGCTTGGCATTCTGGGTTACTACACCTGGAGGTAACAATTTAAATGCAGACCAAAAAGTCAATGCTAAGTGTCGACGGTCGATAGTTGACCGCGATAGGCTATTTAGTATTTAATGTATATCGATAGATGTTGAATTTCCAGCCACGAATGAACGGGCATATTTTTCGGCTACCACGAGGCCGCCATAATTTTAAGCTTCACTTTTACTGTCGAGAGGTTAAAGCAGGAGGACATACTGCGGTGAGGTTATTTAGAAACATTGTACTAGGTTATGACCGATGTATTTATAGAATAAAAGAGCTTAACCAGCTACAGCTACGGCAGTGCCAGCTACGGCGGTCAGCCAGCCAGCAACTTGCGACAGATTAACTGCTAGAGCGGATTTAATTGGTGCTGTTAAAGGCAACTCCGCGGGACCATCGACACTAAGGTATAATTCTTGAGAGAGGGATGGTATTAAATACAATGTTATGGGTTTAGTTTCGTTTCGAAACAGAACGGGAGGGTGATCTTGCCTACAATTTTCTGCGTAGCTCCATCAGCGGTTCGCACAGATGCATTAACGGTTTTGACGGTCGCATGACTAACTTTCAACGCTAAATCCCCTCCAATACAACTGATTGTTGCTCCTGTATCCAAAAGACCAGTGACTGTTCTCCCCAATAGTTGGACCTCTGCATACGGTCTTATGTCCTGCGCATTCCCAACTACGGCGGCTAACAAAACTTTCCGTTCTTGCTTTCGTGTTTCATTAAAAGCACATCTACGCAACTTCATTCGTAGGGAGCGTTGGCTACAATTCTCTATCTCTGTCCTGGTTGGTAAGTCTGGTATTTGTGACATGGCCGGTTGAAGTGGTAGCGAGTTTGTTTTTGAACTCGTTACTCCGTATTGGTGGCTTTCGATACCATCTGTCTGCGTGCACTGATCAACGGTGCACGAGCTGCCAAGTTTTTTAAGTTTTTTTCTACTTTATGTTAATGGATTGCATTTTCTACAAGAGGGCTTGTAAGTGTCAGCTTTCCCACACCCATAACAAAAAACCCTCCGCTCTCCAGTACATTCTTGGTAGCGGTGACCTAGCTTCCCACAATTCCAACAGTTAAGGGTCATGGCATCAATACTTGCGTTATCTACACTATCAGCATCGTCATCCGTCTCACTGAACGTTTGATGCATCTCATTAATATGTCGTTTAGACGCAGAACGCTGCAACGTTGAAGTAGATTTGGACAAGTTCTGCAAGAATCGTTCGCGAGTACGAACTATATGACGTAGCTCTGCGATACTCTTGATGGGTACATACAAGATTTCGTGTTGAATTTCTGGAACTAAATTGGCTTTAAGAGCTTCTAACAGATAGGGCTCAGTCATTGGCTGTACTAGTTTGTCTGCCAATGCGACTATTGTCGGTACGTCCGTCTTTGAATTGAGTCTTGAGTGCTACGCACAGGTCGGACCATCGGATGAGGGGGACACTCTTGTGGTATCGCCAGAACCATTCACTGGCACAGCCCTCAAACAGGTTGCTTGCATATCTGGCTAACAGTTCAAAAATTTCCATTTAAGGATTGGTTGGTCATGGCATTCACCCTATAAATGAAGTCTTCCACGCTAATGGAGGAATGACCTGAAAACCGTATTTTCCAATTTGAAATGATTTGGCTTATTCTATCAGCACGTAGCTCTGAGACTGGCGGGGTCCCTCCTAGACTATATCTAGATGGTGGCTCTCTGACCGTCTGTCTTTCCGAACTAACCCCGAACAGTTGCTGAAACGTTTGTTGTTCCACCTCGTCGATGATTGGTTGTGAATGAACACTTTCAATACATTCACGGGCAGAAAGGACAAATCTTTTTGGCTCCAGCTTTACGGTTAAAACAGACTCGGTGGAATTGGTGTCCACAGCTGGTGGTAATTAACTGAGCTAGGTAGTCGCACGTGCTACAAGTTATTCCCCTGATTCTCTATTTGAGCTAATTTCTCGACTACGACTTAGGGGCATGATTATCGTATATAATCTCTTACCCAATGATCTTTTATAGATAATTACGAAACTAAATACGGACTAATTTATATATCAAGGCAAAGGAATACAAATGGCAAAATGTTCTTAAATAAAAGGATCATGATTCTGCTTCGATGCACATAAGAGATAGACTGAATCTCGTTCGCTATCTAATCTCACTGTCTAAGAGAAAACAAAGACGTGTAGAAAACAAAGACACTGAATCGGACAGGTTCTTTCTACCGCGAGACAGGCTATAGCTTTTGCCATACATACACCTGATTTCTATCAACGGCTGAATCCTATCCAAGAACTGGACCAAGTAGGTCTTACTTCGCATCAACTGGACCAAGAGCTTACTCTGAAAGCTTCAGAATTTCGACAGTCGACGACGCTCTTTATAGTTGGGAGGATGATAGAAAATAGAAAAAGATGCAAATAAACTTCCTTTGAGTATACTCAACTCCGCGAGATAGGTTATAGCTTGTCGCCATAAATTAACCCGATTTCGATCGACGGATGGAATATCTACTTGCACTCGATCGATATACTGGACCAAGAGCTTAATGGAAAACATCAGGATTTCAACAGTCTTTCTCTACTATCTCTTCTCACCGAGCTCCTATTATCCTACAGAGAGAAAAGGACTTGAGACCGAGATAGGTTAGCTACACTCTACCTTCACAACCGATATTGAGGGATGGATAAAGTAAGAAAGGTTATCTGAGCCAAGAAGGATAAGGAATTTCCAGTCGGGTGTAGTTGACTGTCTTTCGGACATTTACTGGGGCTGTGACCGCTCGGGCCCCACACGTTGGGCGCCAATATTTTTATTTTTCTGTTAAATTTATTATATATATAAATATATATATAGCTAATAATGTAACAGATAACGAAGCAGGAGGCTAGGATCTGAAACGGTAGACGAGCAGATGGAGGGTATGATCGAGATCCATGCACGCGTTGTTGCCGGTCTCATGGTTAGTCGGGTAGAGTGGGCGAATTTGAGCTGGAGTTGCTTGCGGTGTCATTGCAACTCGGTATGCCCACCCTTCCTTGATCGCACCGGTCCAAATAGGCTGACTAATTGGTAACGATCCCAAAATAAACGCTCTACTTCTGCTAGGTTACGTCATCTCGGCGCCACATGATCCTTAATAACGGCAACAATTAACGGGAATTCATTTTAAACAGTTTATTCATTGAACGTTCCTAAAAGCTCTCATGGCTGCTAAATGGTTATATATATATAAAGGCTACTAAAGGTAATAATGATAATATGTTCAAATAAGCTGCTATTAAGATTAAATATTTATATAAAAATATCATGATGAAAGATCTTATTAGACTAGGGTCGGCTAATGATAAAGAGTATATTCAGGAATAATCGTAATTCCGTTACACAAATAGAAATATATTCGAATGGTTTTCAGTTTAAATGCAAAAACAAGGGACGGATTGATGCATCTTTAAAATGCACAGCAATTGCTTGTGGGTAATCCCAATCATAAGTTCGGTTGTCGATAGAGTAAGAATTGCAGAAAGTTACATTGCTTGCGAAAGAGCAGAGCAAAACAAACACTCGAACACTTGGATTGGTCAGCGTTACAGTACTGCTGAGAAGTTTACGGTCGAGGCATGGAAACGTTAATGTCGCTTCGACTCGCTTAGAATTTTGAATTCCCATATAGAAGACGTTCACAGGTTATCACTCACATTACGATCAAATCCAACGATGAAAGCGCTTCCATGTGGTCGATGAGGGTGGCTGAAAACTTGTAAATATCAGTGTGTCAGAGTAGATAGGCGATATGCGCGAGTATTAGTCTTGGTTCCTTTCTTTGCAGCTGCACATTTCTTTATAATAATCCAAACAAACCGATTCACACGAATTTTAATGTTAATCCCTAGGGTCAGTACAATAGTGGGGTTCCAAAGTATTATTCCAATATGAAGAAGAGCATGGGCATAGCCATGGCCATGATCGAGACATAGAATGACTTTTTCAGCAACGCAAACTGTATCACGGCACCGGTAATCGTCCTCTCCTTCAGCGTTACTGTTCGTATGCGGGCGGCGTAAGCGACGTAGAAATGACGATAGTTCTCTGAAGAGGGAATCGTAAACTTCACACAACTATGTCACTGCACGTGTAGATATAAGCCCATCGACCGTTTTTCACTGGTGTAGGCCGAGCACGGATTGTATGTGTGTGGACCCACGCCGGTACACCCTGCGGTAAATACAGTGATGCTCACATGTACACAGACGCCAAGCCGCAAGAAGATTTGGAGTCGAAGACGGCTAACACCTACGGTACTCGATCGGTACGATGGGTACTTATATGTGCGGCAAGAAGACGAGAATGTGGTGGGTACGGCTTACGGCACTACGACCGGCGTTTCGTACGGTATTAAGTATTAAGTAAACCTATGGTTTAGGTTTTAAGGAAAAACGAACTTTAATTTTCCGTTGGCCGGCAGTTGGGGTACAATTTCTCATGGGTTCCCTTCGCTTAAAAAATTAGGAATGGTCGGCTGATCTGCTGACTAGATCTTAGCCACGATGGACACGCGGTAATTACGGTCGAGGTTAGAGTTTTCCTTCTTTTCACTGCACTGACTTTGGTTTTTTCTTCAGAAGTCCGTCTGGGATCGCGAGTACAATTGAAAAGACAGGCACAAGCCACTCTCCTTCCGCTTGAGCCCTTGGTTCTCTCATTCCCTTTTTCTCACCACACATTGACAGTTGCCGCTGTTAGCTTATGTCATTTTTGCTTGCGCGTAACTGCCCTAACAGTGCAAGGTGCATGTCTAAGGGAAGGGGAAACCGTGGGACGGTTGTGCGATATTTTTGTTGGACAGGCGCCAATACACCCTGTTGAAGAGGATCCTGCAGCTTTTACGTAGGATGTCTATTTGTTTTGACCACTAGGGGGGTTTCTTTTCCCCCCTAGGTTTGCTAGAGGGCCATGCTGACGCAAAGGCTTTGTTGCATGCTTCTGTGAACCTGTTCACTAGACGATCTAGGTCGTCTTTTTGTGTCCGGGCATGTTGGTGCTTTGGAGGGAGTAAGTCCTCCAGGGCTGAGCTATATATTTTCCCAGTTGGCTTTCCAGGGATTAATGTAGTTATTAGGTTTCGGACTCTCGAGGGATAGTGTGGTCTTGATATACCTATGGTCAGAGAAGGAAAGGTCATCAAGGACTTGCCAACTCTTGACTATGTCCAACAGTTTGTGAGACGCTAAGGTGAGGTCAATAACCTGCTGTCGGTTTTAAATTATAACGAGGGGAACGTTGTGAGTTGTTGCTGCGACCGCAACTCTACATTTATACCCGATACATAGTCAGTATGGCTACATTAAACGTTAAAGAGTGCGTGCGAGAGAGACAGAAAATCAGTCAGAACGTGTCGACGGGCGCTGCGTAGCCACTGCAAATTGATTTGTTACTTTTGACTATAATAATAATCCGATCTGATTCGGATTCGGCAAGATTCGGCAATCTGGTAGATATGGCCATTCTCTATGATTGTGCGTTTTTAATTTTCTCCTATCTTCAAAATTGTGGTTGCCACAGATTTTCGTTGTTTATGGCTGCGGAAGGGGGTGGGCCGAAATTTTGAAACACACTTGTAGCTGTGAGCTATCAACAGTGAGTTCTGCAGTGAAAAATTACAAATCGTTTTGTAACAGTGAGAGCTCTACAGTCAGGTCTAATAGTCTCTGAGATCTGTGGATGCCACTGATTTTCGCACTTTGCGGGGGCGGAAGGGGGTGGGGCGAAATTTTGAAACAAACTCGTCAAGGTCCGATATTATAGGAATCTGGATAAAAATTTGGTTGCTCTAGCTCTTATAGTCTCTGAGATCTAGGCGCTAATGTTTTGCGCTATGCAAAGCCGGCTATGATACGTGTGTGTTAGAGAGAGACAGGGCGAGAAAAAAATGAAATTGTTTTTCTTCATTCTGGCTATAATAATGATACGATCCAATTCAAATTCTGCAGTCTAGAAGATAAATTCATTCTATACGATTCTGCGTTTTGGTTTTCTTGTATCTTTAAAATTGTGGATGCCACAGATTTTCGTCCTTTGTGGGGGCGGAAGTGGGCGGGGCGAAGTTTTGAAATACACTTGTAACAGTGACATATTACAAAAGCCTGATACAAAATGTTGTTGCTCTAGCTCTTATAGTCTTTGGAGCAATAGGCGCTAATAGGGACGGACGGACGGACGGACGGACGGACGGACGGACAGACATGGCTCAATCGACTCGGCTATTGATGCTGATCAAGAATATATATACTTTATGGGGTCGGAAACGCTTCCTTCTGGACGTTACACACATCCGTTTTCACCACAAATCTTATATACCCCAATACTCATTTTGAGTATCGGGTATAAAAATTGGGGTCATTGCCCCGATTACAAATAAATAGATTTGAGTTAAGGATGAAGCTGAAAAGTGACTCACCCTTACATTTGTGTCCGAGCTCCCCCACTGAGTGTGGTGAGCAACCTATTAGTAGGTCTATGTCCAACCTCTCGCTGTCGCTGGCTAGTTTGCGAACAAGGTCGTTGGAGGATCATTTTCCTCATGGGCCAGGTAGGACGACATCCCTTTCAGCTCTAGGCTTGCCGTGTTGTCGCTATCGCTATAATTATGGAGCAGAAAAATATTTAGGTGCTTTCTGGCAAGAATGCAGGTGCGGCTTTTACCTTCATGTTGAGCTACAATCATTTTGTACTCCTTCGACCCTAGTCCACAAACCTTGTCTCCCACTTTCCAAGGTTCCTGGACTAGGGTTACGTCCGCTCCGCTCTCTTCGAGGCGGAGTATAAGAGCAGCGGATGCTGCTTTACAGTGGTGGAGGTTTATCTGAAGGGGTCTTAAGGACATCCTTAGAGTTCTCCACCACTGTAATGTTTGCGTCTAGATCGTCTTTGACTTCCTCGTCGCGACATATCGCCTCGAACTCACGTCTCAGCGTGCTATCGGTGGAGTAGCCTTCTAGGTCTGTTTCGATTTCCGAGGCAGCGTCCTGCTCGACTGGCATGTCGACAGGATGCGCCCCGGCCGCTGCATCCGACTTGTAGACCTTTACGGTCACTGAGCTGAACCCAAAGTTGAGCTCGCCTTTGGCAGCCTCAATCGGCACCAGCGACTCCTTATTGAGGACGACCACCGCCTGACTTGTAGGGCCCTGTGACGACTCCACTTTGCACCCAGAATCTCGCCCTTGGTCTACTGGGCACTTCGCTCCAGTCTACAGCGACGAGCTTCGCCCCTGGGTAGACTTCCCCTACTTGCGCCACCGCTGCTTTGTACAGCTGAACGGAGCGCTCGTCTTCACAGGCTACGATTTTTATGCAGCCCTGGTACCAGCCCATGTCTTTGCAGACGGGGGGGACGGTCCAGGCTGCTTTTCCAGCAGCTCAAAGCAGCGGTCGGCCAGTGCCGCTACCACCCACTTCCACTGGTTCTTGGGGATTCGGGAGTCCGCGCTGCCTTTGTCCAGGACGCCAATCAGCGTCCTTTCGCTGGCAATCTCCGCGAACGATGTATTTGGCAGTACTCTGGAGCGCTTCGGTGTTGGCCCAGGAGTCTCCTGCGAGCGCTGCCTCTTTGGCTGAGGGGCTTCCTTCTTCGGTGCTTCCTTCTTCGGTGCTTCCATGCCAAAGTTCGGCAGCACCTTCGAGGCCCACTCAACCTTCTTTAGCCATTTGTCCGTTGGGCTGGACATCTGGCTTGCGTTCTGCCGACGGAGTATTTTGCCAGCACTCCTTCTATAGGCATATGGGTACGTCTTGGCTTGGACACTAGAAGATGGTAGCCGCAGCCTAGCCACTCTGCCAAGGTATCGGTTTTGGGAGCCGATTCACCACCCACCCCGGATCCGGGAAGGGACCCCTTTGGGCTCGCCCTAGCGTCTTCCTCCGCGCAGGTTTTCTCTGCTGTTTTGCGGGTTGGGCCAGGCCTTTGGGCCGCTGCCTTTCCCTGTTTGGGATTGCTCCCTGTTGCCATTTGGGGAGTGCCAGACTCATTTTTGTTTTTTGTTTGTTTGTATTTTTCCATTCTTTCCCATGAGCTGCAGAGAAGGGGTAAGGTCCGTCCGGGCAGAGATCCACGTTGACCGGATAAGGCATACTTAGAACAGGGGGCTGCCAAGTCCCTGACTTCTCCGTTAACGACTGGTCTCGTTTTATATACCAGGCCCCCAGCCAGGCTGACTCTCGGCACTGGTCGAATAACACACTAAGTCCGGCCCGGTATGAGGTGAGTGTGGGGAGTTGGGATAAGGGTAGGTAGTGTGTAGGACTAGAGGAGTGTGTGAGCTTATACGAGGCGGCACCACAAGCGCATCCTAAATGTTGCTGCTTCGCGAACACCCGCTGGCTGTCCGGGGCTGCTTATTTTCGGTACTCTCCCTAGGGATGTCCGCTTATTCGCAGCTGATCTACCTATGTAGGTAGGTCGTTCGCTATCCGCAACCTGCGACCCGTCCGGTGGCCTCAGCTAGGCCCCTTTGAGCCACCTCACGAGCTCATCAGACCAGACACAAGGGTTTTACAGCAATTTTGTGCCCGGAATGCTTTGACCAGGCCACTCTGCACAAATGGCAGTACTGTCAAAGTCCAATGAATGGCAGTCACGACTCCTGGCCGACTCCTTTGATGAATTCAAGAAGCGTTTCGCGGCTGACAATGTAAATCCTGTGACGTGTTTTCTCGGAGAAGAGGATGTGGAACTGCTTTGACGGGGTATTTGACTTTTCCAGGACCATTTGATTCCTGAAGCAGTTCACTTGCTTGTCTACACTTTCGATTACATAAGTAAGCGAGTCCTCCTCACTTGGAGTTTCTAAGACATTAATGTCCTGCCGTGAAAGCGCATCCGCTACATGATTCTCCTTGCCTGGTTTAGAAGAGACCATTGCGCCATACTCATCAAATCGCGCCTTCCAGCGTTTTATCATTGAGTTGGGATTCCTGTCAGAAACTGCAAAAATCAGCGGCTGATGGTCTGTTTAAATGTTTATGTCGCTTTGCCTATATATGTAGTGGCGCAACGTATCCAGTGCTCAGACTATGGGCAACAGCTCCCTTTCATTTATCGCATAGTTTAGTTATCTATCTTTCAGGGTCCTAAATATCATGGTTATTGGACTGTTTTTGTGACAGCATCACCCCGATACCACTGGATGAGGCATCAGTGGTTAGGTCAAACGGCGGGTTAAGGTCCGGGTAGTAGAGAATAACGTCTTCCGGCGCCAAAATGTTCCTAAGCTTGTCAAAGGCTTATTGTTGTACCTCGTCAAAGTGAACAAGAATGGATTTCGAGCGCTGCTTGCTGACCTTACCATTTTCTCCCTTTACAATATTGGTGATAGGTCTTGCTATTTGAGCCAAGTCCTTTATGAAGCACCTATAGTAACTGCAAAGACCAAGGAATGATCTTACCCCGAACAAGTTGGAGGGCTGTCTAGTTCCTGAATGGCTTTGACTTTGTCAAGGATTATTCTTGGCCTTCAGTTGACACAACAAAGCCAAGGAACTCCACATTTTCCTTAAAGAGTTTGGATTTTTCTTTGACACCCTCATGTTCGCGTTATAGAGGCTGCTGAGTACAGTGTCAATGTCTTTGACATGTTCTGCCTCGCTCCTTGAAAATACCATGACGTCGTCAACGTATACTTAGTGCTCAGACTATGGGCTGTTCCCGATAAGCTCCCCCAACACATCATCGATGGCTCGCTGGAAAATGCTCGATGCGCTCTTGAGCCCGAATGGCAAACGGCAAAATTCATATTTGCCTCCATTTAAATGAGGTCTTTTTCACGATCGCATGAACATGCGCATGATTTGATGGTACCCAGAATTTAGGTCAAGGGTGGTGAAGTATCTTGATTTTCCCAGATATGAAAGTGTCATGGAAATTAAAGGCATTGGGTACTTGTCCGGTATGGATTTTGAGTTCAATTTGCGAAAGTCTGTGACTAACCAAAGGGCAGCATATAATTGGGGCTTGCAAATGCCCTTATGCGGCTGGACATCATTTTTAGAAAATCTTCCCTTACTGTTGGTGGGACCTCTATGTCATCCACCCTTGTGAAGTTGACGCTGGGTTACTTGTGGAACAGAATCTCTTTAGAGTCATTTATATAGTGATGTTTTTTTCGTCCCCAGGTTAATGTTGGCGCCAGCTTCGGTCAAGCCCTATGATGGCATCGAATGTTGATAGCTCTGGCAAGATGAAAACTGGCTTTTTATGCCGAAGATGGTAAGGTTGCACTTTTTTTTTACTTTGTTGAAGCCGTGCAGTGACTTTAAAACAGAGACAACTCGTAGAAGCTTGATGTAGTTCTTAGCGGCCCCTTTATCTATTAAGAAGCTTAGTGTTTTCCCCACTACTGTTTGCTCTCCCCTAAAAAATTGGTGTCAATGTCATACCCTGCATTATTTTCTTCTTAGATCTCAGCCACTGCCTCTTCTGCTAACTTTTCATATTGTAGTTCCTATGTCTTTGTATATATTTATCCTCTGTCTGCGCTGGTCAGCGAATTTCTGGGATCCAGCCGGCCTTTTGAACGTCCCTTTTGGGGACCGTTGCTAACCGCAGCCATAGCAGGTAAGCCTGCATTTTGTCCCTGCTGCCTTTGGAAGTTCGTTGGTTGGCGGAATTCAGAGGAGGCTGGGTCGACATCCATCTTATCCACCTTTTCCTGGCTTCGGTGGCCATTTTTCTGTTGGTTACCATGGTCGCGCGTATAAAATGGGTTTTTTCCCAGCCTTTTATAATAGTCTGGCTTATATTTTCCGGTTTGGCTGTGACTGGCTCGTTTTTGATCCTCTACTGCTCTTGCGAAATTGGCCGCAAACGCATGCTTATCGTGGTTAACTTCGATTTCCTGAGCCATGGCCAATGCCGATGGCAAATCTTTGGGTTGTGCCGAAAAGATTACGTCTGTGAGATTTCGTTTGAGGCCTGAAATAAAGACGCGGAGTGCGTCGGCCGTAAACTTTTCATTAAGAAATTGCGCCTGTTCGGCGTCTTGCGACATAGTCGACTTATTTGTGAGAAGAGTGCGTTTTTTCTCAACCTCTTTATAAAACTGGACGATGGACATGCCGCCTTGCCAGAGCAAGTGCAATGGACGTTTGTCCGAATATGTGAAGTCGAGGTGGTTAATAATGGCCTCAAAGTTCAAGACTGTATTGAACGATGCTAAAAGAGAGTCAGCGGGGCTCCTAATCCTATTTCTTGTTATGAGGACCGCCTGGTAGTGTTTCTCACTCCCCGTGTACCTCTCGTATAGCGCATAGGCAGCCTTTGCAGCTTGACGCTTGGACATATTGTTCTTGGACTCCGTGGAACTCTGGCAGCGTTTTTACCGCATCCAGACACCACCACCTTATTCATGGTGAAAACGCTGCTCAGTATGATGAATGCTCATACGCGAAGTATGATTGGTGACCGCCACTTGTCTTTGTCGTAGTTCAGTTTTTTTCTGGCAAGCTGTGGCAACAGTCTCTTTTTTTATTAGCGTTGGCGTCAAGTTCTGGTCCCTCAAGCACAGACGCCCAAATGCTTCTAGACATAAACAATTTTATTTGCCTATTTTAACTTTGTGTTTACTCTTTCTTATTTTTTCTGCTTTATTATTTTTTTGTTTTTAATGAACTTTACTTTGTCGGCGATATTGATTAAAATTCCACTGACATGTTTTTCTTCTTAGTTGGCTTCTACTTTGTATTTTACAAGTTTCTACCCCGTCTTCAGTTGTGGGGCCGTGCTTTATCTCGTCTACCGTCGCCGCTGCCCAAAGCCGTCCGCTTCGGTGTAACAAATGTTGGTTTTGTTTCTTTCGAAAATTTGTTTATGATTGTTGCCTCCGCTTTCGATTTTTTTTTATATTCAGCTTTTGCTCGTTTATTCGGTTTATTTTAATTTTCCGAAGTTTATTTTTACTTTCCTTGAGCGGGCGTTGTCTCCGCACTCAATGTACTTTATTTTCACTTATTTTTCGGATTTTGATTTTCCGAATGTTCTGTTTCACTTCTTTGAGCGGGCGTTGTCTCCGCAATCAATTTAATTCTTTTCTCTTACTTTTCCGACCGAATTCCTCTATAGCGGGCGTCGTCTCCGCACTATAGTTCTCTCGGGGGTGTTTTCTATCGCGTTGGGAGACAGTAATATTTAGTACAACCGTCTTATGATTTATGTTGAATGTGTCGCTCATTTAACAATAGATAGATAATTCGGTTTATATATTTATTTTAAATAATACATATTGTTGTTTGCTATTACTTTTGGAGCAACTTATACAACAGTCAACAGTCAGGAAAAATTATGATGATTAAAAAAAAAAAAATTAAAAAAATCCGTGCTATTAAGGTCGAAGAATTTGGAGGGAGATATTATTTGGTTCAATTATCTGTTCAGGTTTCTAGGGTAGAGGTCCTCTTAGATCATCCTGTTGGGCAGGTCGACTGGGTGTATTCTGGCCAGCCTACGCCGGTATCTTGTTCTTGCAAGACGTCTCGCCAGTATATTAGGGTGGCTTCTGAGCTTACACATATGGTTCTTCGCTTGATTGTTGATAACATCACCAACAAGTGGTACGTTAAGGTCCTTGGCAATGTACCACTCAGCTACGGAGATCCTACGCAGAAATTTACTCTGGAACGTCATGATCCTAGCAATGTTAGTTTTGGCCGCAAGTTTAGCGAGTTGCAGAAAGTCGATCCGCCCAGTGGCCATTTTGGTTAACATTTGTTAACTTATACTTTATGGGGTCGGAAACGCTTTCTTCTGGGCGTTACACACATCCACTTTCCCAAAAAATCTAATATACCCCTATAATCTTTTTGAGTATCGACTAAACCTGATAGTAAGAGGTATGTAATGCTCTAGTATGGTTTTTTTTTGAATCGAATTGGTAGCCAAGAATTGGACACACAGATTAAGAAACACGATAACACAGCCCCACAAAAAAAAGTGTCGTGCGCGGCTGACCAGAGTATCATATCCCTATGTATTTTGGGGCCCTGAACACGAATCCAAGGTCAGATTTGCTCCATCGCGTCAGGTTTTTTTTCTAACCTCAAAAAACCAATATGATCGAAACATGGTGGAAATTCATTTGAAAAATTCATCGGATTTGCTTGAAACTCGTCACTTGGGGCCTTCGGGGTCAATAATTACGAATTTGAAGTCAGTTTTAAAATTCCAAATGGCGGATCCAGTAAGGCCCGATTCATTAAAACGAATAACTCCCGGCCTTGTTACATCTACATCTACATCTACATCTTCCCCTTTAAATAGATCTTTTGAAGAGAAAAGAACTCAATACATCTCGAAACAAGAAAACTGATATTAAATTCGTAATCAGCGACCCCAAAAGCCATTGACGAATTTCAAGCAAATCCGATGAATTTTTCAAATGAATTTCCACCAAAATGGAGCAAATCTGACCTTGATTCGTGTTCAGGGCCCCAAAATACATAGGGATATGATACTCTGGTCAGCCGCGCACGACACTTTTTTTTGTGGGGCTGTGTAATTAATGGAACCAAATTCGGCGCCCCCTTCGAGAAACACTCGGTACGCCCTTGCATGCTTTTTCCCAAAAGGTATATGTCAGGGGCAGAGGGACAGGGGGCTCTTCTTCTTCTTGCATTTTCCTTAAGCCTCGAGCGCAGTGAGTCGCGCTGTTGTCTCTCACTCCAAAGTCCATGAGCCAAACTGACGAGCACATTCTTGTCTCTGCCTCTCTCAGCTCTCGAATTGCCTGACACAGCATTGCCAGATTTAATTGCTCTCATTCTGCCGTTCCTTTTTGACGTCGCTCTCTCAAATACAACAACACCGCACCACACTCAGCCGAGACGACTCTCTCTCGCTCTCCAGCCTCGCTCTCAGCAGAAACACGAATTGAAAGTGTAACAAACACAACTCTACAGCGTATTCTTTCTTTATTGTCACCATTTCTTAATGCTATACATCTCTTTCTCCTTTATTCTCATGCATCTCCGACACGGCCATCCTGACTTTCACACGTCCCCGTGTGCATACTGTAACACTAGGTTGGTACCATTCTTGCTTTAGTAATATTGTCTTTTCATCTTTCTTGTTTTCATATCTTATGACCATTCAAAAAATAAAAACATAAACAAACTCAAACAGTACAAAACTTCATTTAATAATTCCTCAAATGTTGGTTTCGCAGGCTACCACATTCCAATTTTCAAGATGTGCCTCATCCGTCTCGCACAACCACGTCATCCGCGCCACACGCCATGTCTGAACACTGCTAGTTCAGCACTTGTGCCTTCGGCTTGACCTCTCTCTCAGTATATCATACTCTTCTGCGTAAACCCATCCATTTGGCTATACACGATATCAACACACAGTCTCTAGGCTCTAGCCGCATCCTCGCGACGCTTTGCACCTCAAGTGCCACGATCTCAGTAGATCCATTGTCCATCACACACAATATCACCCAATCCAGGCATGAAAATTGTTGTTTGGAACCAGCCCCTGTGTTTGACGTTCCCCACACCTCTCTTAGGTGGGAGAGAAAGACCCACGACCAATGTCTTTTTCACCACTGTCGCTTTCCTCATCACTCTCATCACTTTGCTCATCTGGTAACTTTCGCAGACTCTCGTGCGAATACTTATACGTTCGCTTACTGGTCAATGACTTTAACAAGTAACGATCACCTGCAAGCAACTCAACAACCACAAAAGGTCCTCTGAGCTTAGGATCCAATTTGGTCTGATGCCGTTCTTCACTCCTAAGCAAGACATGATCACCAACCCTGTGTTTTACAATCTTGGCCTTATTCTTGTCAACTCGTTTCTTGTCATATTTCGCATTACTCTCCATATTTTCTTTTGGCCTGTACTCTCGCTTGCTTACAATCTATCTTAGTCTCTTCATTTACAGGCAGCAAACCCATTGGTTTAGCCTCTTTTCCAATTAATAGCTCTAAAGGGCTGAATTTCGTTACCCTGTTTGTTGTGCAATTCATAGCTAACTGCACCTCACTGCACCAGGATCGTTCACCTGTCTCTACAGCTGTCAGCATACCTTTCATCGTGCTCATGACTCGTTCAACCTGGCCATTGGCCCTACTTGCACCTGTCGCTATTAAATTTAAGTCTATTTTATGCATTGAACAGAATTCTCGAAATCGTACACAGGCAAAACTCCTACCTTGATCTGCAATAATACGACTAGGTACCCCAAAAGCGATATTGTTGATTTCACAGCCTTAATACAGTTCTCCGCATCCAAATTCAAGGTATGATACAGGTAAAAAAATTAAGTGAAAGCATCAATTTGCACTATGACATACTCCTTGGTATCATTTTTGCCACTCAACTTGCCACTTATGTCAATATGCACAGTATGCCATGGTATTTCAACCTTTGGTATTGGGTGTAATTCCATTTGAACTTTGCCTGATGGAGGCTTTGACAGTTTGCATGTGATGCAGCTCTCTACGAATTTTCGTACATACTTAGACATATGTTCAAACCAATATTGTTCATAAACCTTATCCAACGTTTTCTGCCATCCCAAATGCATTATCGCTTCATGCACATGCTTTACCACGGACCACCTGAAGGCTCTCGGGATTACAGGTAAACAGCGTGTTTTGCAATTTCTCTGGATATTCCGATATAGAATTCCTGATCTTAACTCATATGTCCTTGCCAAATTGTCCTGCATCTCCCCACCATTTAGCTGGGCTATGATTTCCCTCAAGCACGGATCACGCTGCTGCTTAGCTACGAGCCAGTTATCTGTAACTTCAGTCAAGTCGATGCGAACCTCGGATACCCTGCTAATAGTCTCAGGTGCAGTAACAATCGGATTTCGGGATAAAAAGTCCACATGTGCCATGCTATTTCCCTTGCGGTACTCTACAGAAAAGTCAAACGACTGTAAATACGCCCACCAACGGTGTACTCTTGGCGTTAGTTCTACTTTAGTACGACTTGCTTTCAACGAATTACAATCCGTAAAGATTACAAATTTTCTACCGTGCAGGTAGTGTCTAAAATGTTTTACAGCGTTGTACACAGCCAAGGTCTCCAGTTCGTATGAATGATATTTCGATTCTGAAGCCGATGTACACTTGCTATAATATTCGACCACTCTAGGCTTACTGTCTATTTTGTGCATGAGTATGGCACCATAGCCATCTTGTGACGGCGCTTCGGCCGGAGTATGCTCGTCGCGCCGGGGTCCACAGAAATTTGTTTGATCTCTGAATGTGGTAGCTGAAAGAGAGTCTCGGGTTCAAGAATAAGGCGTGGCTTGAGCGGTAAAAGAAATAGAGTATTTTTATTGTTCTTAAGAGGTACACAGTTTGGTAGGTGCTCGGGTCGTTCTTCTGGTTCTTCCTTCGTGGTCGGCTTCGGTGGTCGTCCTTCGGGGTTGGGCCGCACGTGGCGGATAGCTGCGTGCAGGTCCTGGGGGTCGTCGGGCCGGTGTTGTGGAGGTTTAATGCACTCCGAGGTGAAGTACTGCTGCGGAGGTTTAAGGCGCTCCGAGGAGAAGTAATGTGGCGGAGGTTTAATGCGCTCCGAGGAGAAGTAATGTTGCGGAGGTTGAATGCGCTCCGGGGAGAAGAATGTTGCGGAGGGTTAATGCGCTCCGAGGAGAAGAAATGTTGCGGAGGGTTAATGCGTTCCGAGGAGAAGAAATGCGGCGGAGGGTTAATGCGCTCCGAGGAGAAATGTTGCGAAGGATTAATGCGCTCCGGCGGAGGTTTAATGCGCTCCGAGGAAAGGAAAGGCGGCGGAGGTTTAATGCGTTCCGAGGAGTTTTAATGCGCCCGAGGAGGATGGGAGGATTGCTGGGCGGTTGGTGTCTGCTGCTACTGCTTACCTCTCCACTGACCGGAGCCGAACTGATGCTGATCGCTCTGGCGGAGCCCCTTTTATTTCTGAAAAGCAGCTGATCCGTACGGCATGTTCCTAGCGAGATGTGCTGATCAGCTGGTTTCGTGCTGGTGTGTCCCTAACGCGTTTGTGCGGATCGGCTGATAGTGTGCCCGTTGGTGTTTGGGGTATCGTCACACTTGGGCTGGTCAGCTGTGGTTGGTTTTATGTTTCTTTCGGTTTTTTCTTATTGTTTGTTCTTTTTCTGTTTATTTCTTTTATCCTTATAGGGCAGGTCTTCATTTATTGTCTCTTATGTTCTACTTATTCTACTAATACTTATAGTTTAGTCTTCATGGCTTGTCTTGGTGTTTCTAGTGTATTTAGTCTTCAGGGTTTCTTCTTGGTGTTTCTAACGTTTTGTTGTGGTGTTTGTGGCGCCGGCGCTAGGTCTTCCTGCCGGTGGGCGTCACACTCCCCCCTCCTTTCCCAGTGGAACCATGCGCTTATGCGGACATCTCCAGCTCGGCCGATCTTGACCCAACACGCCTCCTGTTCCTCGTTCCATAGTTTGAACCGTCGTTGAGTGTGTTTTGGGCGGTCGTGGAGTTTCGCTTTGACTAGTTCGATCGACGTGGTTGCTAGTTCGAAGTTTTTCGGGACATTCCATTCGCCCGGGATGGTGCCCCTCTGGATGGGTTTCCGGGTTCCGGTTCCGGCGTTGGCCGCTCGGGGTTGAGATTCAGCACGTCCCTGTCCGATTCCTCTTCTTCCATTTGTTTGGCCCAGGATAGTTCCATGGTTTGCTGTTCGCTGTGTTTTCGCGCCGTTTGTTCTTATCGGTTGGTCTGGTTTGCCCAGCTGATCCTCTTCTTTATTGGGATCACGTCCATGTTTGTTGTTTCGGGTTCTACTGGTGTTTCGTTCTGTCCTGCCGTGGTGTCCCTTGTGTTGGTTTTCGCTGTCCTCCGGGGTGCTGACACCTTGGTCCCTGATGCTCTCATCCGTGAGCTGAGTGGGGGGGCGACTGGTAGTAGTTTGGCCGCTTTCTGAAAAGGTAGAGAGATGGCATCGTTACTGTGTTTGCTTCCTCTATTTTTGCTGGGTTTAGTTGTGAGACGTGTGCCCGTAGTTTTTTGTTCGTTGTCGTATCTTGTACTGTTGTAATTACTGGTGAGGTTAGTTCGAGTACCTTACACGGACCGGTGTATTTTGGTTCTAGTTTCGCTGTTGTTTTGTCGATTTTTTTCGATAGTGGGTGCGTTCGTACCCATACTAGGTCCCCTATTTTTGGTTTCCATGCTCGCTTTCGCAAATTGTAATGTCTTGCTTGTTTTGCTGCTGCTTCTTCCATGTTTTGCCTTGCTATTAATGTTTAATGTTTAATGTTTAGAGTTCAACTATGGACAGTTAAACTGTGTAAAAATAGGAATGTACAAATCATAAAATTATCTGCTACTGGAAAGTACGGTTACACAATACAAGGCCGAAAAAGTTAACTTAAATTATTTATTAAAGAAGATTTTACTTTGGAAGCGCAAGTATTAAAGGAAAAAAGATGGAAAATTTATTGTAATCGCGGCAAAGGCTACGGAAAGATTCATGGTCAGAGTAGTTTGAAGGACAGAGAGGAAGACGGAGAGGAAAGTAATGCCTAGTCGGGCGGGATGGGACAGCAATTCTGATAAGGCTAATGAGGGCCGAAGATTCAACCTCGCCCAGGAGAAGTTTGTGGAGAAAGAGAATTCCATGACAAGTTCTACGGCTTTGAAGAGAGTGCAAGCCGAATGGGGCGCAGCCGACTCTCATAAGAAGGAAGATGACGAGAGGGGTCCCAATTAAGTCCGCGCAGGGCAAAGATAAGGAATTGTTTTTGAACGGACTCAAGCATATCTTGATATTTTTGGTAATGGGGAGACCAGATACAGGAACCATATTCCAAGATAGGCCGTTTAAGAGAAACGTAGAGTAGTTTAGTGGTATAGGGGTCAGAAAATTGTTTCTGTTTGTTTTCGTTTGTCGGTGTTTTCTGGGTTTGTTTGATTGTTGAACCCAGAACCTAGTGTTACCTCGTCGAATAGGTTGCCCGGTAATCGAAGTTCTCTCCCGAATATCAGGTATGCTAGACTAAAACCTGTTGACTCTGATTTGCTGCTATTTATCGCTAGGGTTAGTTTTGGTAGTTGTTCGTCCCATTTGTTGTGTTTTCCTCCCGCGAATTGTGCGATCATTGTCTTTAGTGCTCGGTTTGCTCGTTCGGTTGGGTTTTCTTGTGGTGTGTATGGTGCCGTGAATTGTTGGGTGATGCCCCACGTTTTCATTACCTGTTTTGTCTTTCTGCTCGTAAATTGAACGCCGTTGTCTGAGATCAATTGCTTTGGTGCACCTCCCCTCGCCAGTATTTTTTCTCTGAACGCCTTTAGGAATGCGTCAGCTGTTGCGCTTCTTGCCGGTGTGACCTCCACCCATTTCGAAAATTTATCGATAAACACGATAAGTGCAGTGTTACCGTGCGGCGATCTTGGGAGTGGTCCCGCGAAATCGACGCATATTGTTTCCCATGGTGCGTTTGGTCAGCATTTTGCCTGCCGCTGCTTGTTGCGATACCTTAAATTTTTGGCAGCTTTCGCATGTTCGTACGAATCGTGTTACGTCTCTGCTTAACCCTGGCTAAAAGTATCGCTTCCTTATCCTGATTTTCGTGCGTCTGATCCCGAGGTGTCCGGCTGTTGGGTTTGTGTGATTTTCGGTTAGTACCCTCTGTCTCTCTTGTTTTGGAACGCACAGCTTCCAGGGTTGATCGTCTTCGTCGGTTTGGCTTGGTATGTGTCGGTATAATCTTCCGTGCTTTATGGTATAATCCGTAGCTTCTTTTGGTGTCATCTCTACTTGGTTCCATTTGTTTTGATACCAAGCGCATTCTACGATTTCTGCTATTCGGGTTTCTTCGCGTGGTAAGCGGGATAGTCCGTCCGCCACTGCGTTCAACTTGCCTTTTCGATATCGTATTTCGAATGAGAATGGTTGTAGTCCCAGTCTTGCTACTCGTCCGGATGGGCTTTCGATGGAATTTAACCATTTGAGGGCTAGGTGGTCTGTAATTACAATAAATTGATAGCCTTCTAGGTACATCCTCATCTTGTGTATAACCCAGTAGATGGCTAGGCATTCTTTTTCCGTTGCGGAGTATTTGGTTTCCTCGCTTTTGAGCTTGCGGCTTGCGTAGGAAATTACATGTTCTCCGTCCGCATCTTCCTGGGTCAACAACGCTCCTAGGCCGCAGTCGCTTGCGTCTGTTTGGAGTTTGAATGTTTTTCTGAAGTCTGGGCATGCCAATATTGGTGCTTCCGTTAGACACAGCTTTAGGTCTTTGAAGCTGTTTTCTTGTGCTTCGCCCCACTCAAATTTGTGTCCCTTTTTTAATAGGTCTTGTAGTGCTTTTGCTCGTTCGGTGTACGATGGTACGAATCTGCGGTACCAAGATGCCAGGCCTAATAAACTATGCAGCTGTTTCAGTGTAGTTGGTGCGGTGATTTCTTTAATGGCCGCAACTTTGTCTGGGTCTGTGTGTATTCCTTCCTCGCTCACCATGTGTCCTAGGTATTTACGTTTCTTTTTTGGAAAAGTGGCATTTTGCTGCGTTAATGCGTAGGTTTGCTGTCCTTAGTCGTTCAAATAACGTTTGTAGTTTCTGCATGTTTTCAACTTTCGTTCGCTTAATTACGATTATGTCGTCTAGGTATGCGAAAGCGAATGGTTCCATGTCCGGTCCGATTACCGAGTCTAGGGCTCTTTGGAACGTAGCAGGTGCTGTTGTGAGTCCGGATGGCATGACCTTCCATTGGTACAATCCTCGCCCGGGAGCTGTAAAGGCTGTGTAGTGTCGGCTCTGTTTTTCCATTGGGATTTGCCAATACCCTGACTTTAAGTCGAGCGTGCTAATGTATTTAGCCTCTTTAAGCTGATTTAGAATAAAGTCCATCCGTGGTGTTGTGAAATCCTCGATACGAGATTTCAATGTTGAGCAGAAATGCTCTGGGGAATCTTTGCGTTTAATAATGTACTACACGATATAGACAATTCGAGATTTATTCATTTGGACTTCAATCAACTTAAACCTTAATCGTAATCGCGTATAGAGTACAATTTAATGGGTAATACGGGTTTAAGCGCGGCCGGCTGCAACTGCTAATTGTCGTTGTGCTTTCGTCGACACGCAAACGAAGACTCTTCTAGGTGATCGGAGACGAGGTTACGCCGCCCTAGCATGAAACGACGCCGTTCTCCGAGTGGGCAATCGCAGTTAGAGCGCTCTCACTCTTTTGTAGTTTAACCCTTAGAAAACCGTCCATGCCGCCCCCAATACTGGGACCAGTATTAGAAACCAAAGGATGTCACCTGTGAATGCTCTGTGAATAAATAAAGTGTTCGTTATGGTACATGTATGGTCGAAAGGAGCTAGCAACGGTGGTAGGATTATTCTGAGGTCTGTGGCAACGGTAGCCGACATAGTTTAGAGACCGATCGTTTGTATACGCCTGATGCTGTTTTAACAGTTGCGACTCTGACTAAACTGTCAGCTCCAGGGTGAACTTCTATTATCCTTCCCAGTTTCCACTCGTTGGGTGGCAGTCGGTCATCCTTGACAATTACTAGATCGCTGACTTGTAGATTGTCGGTTTCATGTCGCCACTTTGGACGGGCTTGAAGATGTGATAGCCAATCCGAACTCCAACGCTTCCAAAATTGCCGGATCATTTTCCGTCCTTCCAGAAATTGGACTGTGAGTGGAACATCCCTTGTCGTTACATCCGGCGGGGCTAATAATGAATCTCCAATAAGAAAATGTGCCGGGGTGAGGACAGCTAGGTCCTCCGGCTCCGCGCTTAGTGGACATAATGGCCTGGAATTTAAACAGGCTTCAATTTGTGTTAGCACGGTAGCAAGTTGTTCGTAGGTCATTTTATATCCTGAAAAGGTTCGATAGAGATGTGTTTTGACAGACTTTACATTTGCCTCCCAAAGGCCTCCGAAATTAGGACTATGCGGTGGATTAAAATGCCATTGACGTTTCGGGCCGCTAAAGCAGGTATTACAGTTGTGGGTAGTTCTCGTTTCAAATGTATTTGCCAGGTTTGAAGAGCCCGGTCGGCACCAATGAAGTTCGTGCCGCAGTCGCTATACATGTGTTGACAGTAGCCCCGACGCGCGATGAAACGTTGTAGAGCCATGAGAAAGTGTTCGGTGGTTAAGCCCGTGACCGCTTCCAGATGAATTGCCTTTGTAGCCAAACAGATGAAAACTGCGATATACGCCTTGTAGTTTGTGTGTCCACGGAATCTGGATGCTTGAATTTCGAACGCGCCTGTATAGTCCACTCCGGTGGCGATGAATGCACGAGTTGGCGGATTGACTCTATGTAGGGGAAGATCGGCCATCAATTGTGCTGCTGGTTTCGGTCGGTGACGAAAACATCGGACGCATTGTCGAAGAATGCGTTTGACAGTTTGTTTTCCGTTGACTATCCAGAATTTGTGTCGAATAGTGGCCAGCGTTAATTCGGTGCCGCCGTGGAGTGCGAGACGATGGGCATTACGCACGACGAGATCGGTGAAATGATGATGATTGGGAATGATCATTGGTTGTCGCTGGCTTATTGGAAGGTGCATTGCATTTCGCAGTCGACCTCTGACTCGTAGAATTGGTTGGTCATCTAGAAATGGGGATAATTGACACAGTTTGTGTGTGCCCGATAGTGCCTTGTTTCCCTTCAACCTCAATATTTCTGTCGCGTAGACCTCCTGTTGAATGCTGCGAACGAGATGAATTAAAGCGTTGTCGAGCTCCTGCACACTCAGTGGTCCAGACAGTTTGTCCCTTTGGCTTGAATGTTATGTATAAACCGTAGAACATATGCCATGACTGATATTAACCTGTCGTATGAGGAAGAGTTTTGGATGAAGGTTTCTGGAGCCTCCGAGACTTGCACAGCATTCTGGAACAAAACTGATGGTTTCTCCTCGATTATGGTCCTGTCGATGTCCTGACTGGGAACTCCGTTTGCCGGCCATTGGCTTTCCGGCTGCTGTAGCCATGATGGTCCAGCCCACCACAATGGATGTACTGCTAACTCTTGTGGTGTTAGGCCACGAGTTGCGCAGTCCGCTGGGTTTACCGCAGTAGGTACATGTCTCCACTGAGTTGATGTA
The DNA here is from genome assembly GCA_008121275.1 of Drosophila lowei. Lineage (NCBI taxonomy): Eukaryota > Metazoa > Arthropoda > Insecta > Diptera > Drosophilidae > Drosophila > Drosophila lowei. The sequence goes on from CM017778.1 coordinate 2,856,420, forward strand.
CTATGCTCCAAAAATCTGTCCAACGCGGTTTGACACAAAGGTTTGCCATCGGTGGGGATCTCCATTTATCCAAAACAAAACGATAGTAGCATCTGACCAATAGAAGGTTGACATAGGTGGTCCTGCTGTGCGAAGTTGGTCCCGGATCCATTTTGCCAGTTTAACTGCCAGCAGCGCACCCGAAAGTTCAACTCGTGGAATTGTGATCGGTTTCGTGGGTGTGACTCGACTGCGTGCAGCTAGCAAATGAGTTTGAATCTTTCCGTTTGGTAGCTCTGCACCAATATATGCACATGCTGCATACGCCAGTGATGATCCATCGCAGAAAACATGTAGCTGTAATGACGCAAGCTCGTGGATGTTGAAGCGTAGCCATCGTGTACTTGAATTTGCTCGACATATGGCAAGTTCTGTATGAATCCCCGCCATCTATCAAGCAGTTCGGTTGGCAGCGGTTCATCCCAGTCCAGTTGTGCTAGGCTGCCATCGTTGCGTTTGATGCGGGCCATCCATGAGTCCTTGAGTATCGCCTTCGCGGTCATGACACAGGGCGTAATGAAACCTAAGGGGTCGTACAGTCGGGCGACTGTGGAAAGTAAAGAACGTTTAGTATGTGCGTGACTGATTTCAAAATTTATCTTGAACCCAAAATAGTCTTGATGTGGATGCCAATAGAGACCTAAGGTTTTAACGGGATCTTGGTACTCAAACTCTAATAATGTCTTACGAGATAAATGGTCTGGAGGTATGTCTTGTAGCAGCGAAGCGTCATTCGCAGACCACTTTCGAAGTTCCATTCCTGCTGATCGTAAGGCTCCGATCAATTGATTTTGAATTTCTAATGCTCCTTCGCGAGTGGAAGATCCGCTTTGTACGTCATCAACGTATATCTCGTGTCGAAGGACCCTTTCCGCGAGTGGGTATCGGTCGCGTTCATCCTGCGCCAGTTGATGTATGACGCGAATGGCTGTGTAAGGAGCTGAAGCGGTTCCAAACGTAACTGTGTTGAGATAATACTCAGCTACCTGGTTGTGCTCGTCATGCCAAAAAATGCGTTGATATTGCGAATCCTCTGCATTCATGTCAATGCATCTATACATCTTCTGAATGTCGGCAGAAAAAACAAAACGATGGAACGCCAATTCAGGACCACGCCGGCTAGATCGTTTTGGAGCGCTGGTCCGGTGCATAGGACGTCATTGAGCGATTTTCCGTTTGACGTTTTACAGGAGGCGTCATATACTACTCTAACCTTAGTAGTGACACTTTCCTCCTTGAATACTGCGTGATGAGGCAAGGTGCAACATGTGGACTCGATTCCATTCTCCTTGCTAATGATGCAATGCTGCTGTTCCTTGGTTGTTACTTTGGTCACCTGGCCTAGTTGAAAGTACTCATCCATGACTTCCGAATATTTGGCTTGCAGCTCCGGCTGCCTTTGGAATCTTCGTTGAAGCATTTGGAATCGATTGATTGCGATTTGACGTGATTTGCCTAGCACCTGCGAAGGGTCAAACAAACGCTTAAGTGGTAATCGTACCAAATACTTGCCGTTCCGTTGACGGATGTGAGTTCGTTTAAAATGCTCCTCGCACCATCGCTCTTCTGGTGTGAGCTGTTTCGCAGAACCGAGATGCTCCATTTCGAAGAATTTCTGGACGAGATTCTCTAGCCTGTTGTGGTGACATCTAATGGTGACAGCGTGTGAGCGTGTGAAAGTGGCTCGACCAAAGACTATCCAGCCAAGCTGGGTGTGTTGTGCAATGGTTGGTTCTCCTTTCCTCTGCGGATATCTGAAAGCAGGATCTGTGGGATTACGTCCGCTCCCAGCAGAAGATCAATCCGTTGTGATTTGTAGAACCTGGGATCGGCGAGTTCTATTCCGTTCAAATGAGGACATTGCTGCAATTTGATGGATTGTGAAGGTAATTGCGATGTAAGCGTTTTAAGTATAAACGCAGTATCAATGGTAGTACAAAACTGTGAAGTACAAGAACTTAATGACAATTCTGTAGTGTAGGTACACCTGTTCTTGGAGGTGGTCCTAACTCCAGCAATTTCGGCCGAAATTGATGCCGCTTGAGGTTAAGAGCCTGCACTGTGTGCTCTGTGATGAGGGTTCCTTCCGAGCCTGAATCCACTAACGCACGTACCACAGCTGATTGGCCAGTGTGGGGGTTGTGGATTGTGACCAGGGCAGTGGCCAGAAGGACAGTGCTGGGTCCGTGATGCGTTGCCGTGGCGGAGACTAGTTGCGCAGAGTGTGTTCTCACAGACGAGTCGGTCGCTGCAGACTGTGGATGACCACCGGAACTAAGGTTGGGAACAACTGGGAGAGGCTGTGCAGTGCTCTGAGTAGGAAGTGGGGTCCTAGCGTAGAGTTGCGTAGGTGTAGCCCTGCCAGACGAGTCGCTCGTTGTATACTGCCAGGAGTTACCGGAACGAGCGCTATGGGAGGCTGCGTGAGGCTGTGTTGCCACCTGAGCAGGAGTTGGGAAGTGCAGCAGTGTATGGTGTCTTTGACCACACTGCGTGCAGTTCCTTTACTGGTACATTTTGAAAGTGCATGGGAACGGCTCAGACAGTTGAGGCATGCCTTTGCATGATCGACGATGGCTTTCCTTGCAAAGCAGTCCTTGGACAAAAAGGTCCGGGCAGTGCCGAAGATTGTGACTGTCGCTACAGTGAGGGCAGCGAGTGTGTTCGGCAACCGCAGTCTTGGCGTGGAAACTGTTGCCCTTGTATGTTACGTTGCCAACTGACTTCTTCGGGTGCCTTTGGTTGACAGGCTGCGGCACAGGTGTCCGCGTCGTGGAGTGGCCTCGATTTTCGAACACATCGATGCTGACGAGACGGTCGTTGAGAAATGATTCCAGCTGAGAAAATGTGGCAAGTTCGGCAGAGCTACCGAGATGGAGCTCCCAAGCTTGCAGTGTCGTGCTTGACAGTCTGGAAGTGAGATGATGAGCCATCCAGTGCTGAACATCTAGATTCTTGAAAGCATTGAGACAAACCGTCGCAACATTAAGCATATGTTTTATATCAGCAGACTGCTCCTTTGTCAACTGTGGCAAGTCATACAAACCGTTCATATGGTACATAAACTGCAGCCGTTTGTTGTCGTATCGCTTGAGGACGAGACTCCAAGCTGTTGCATAGTTATTTCCCGCAAGCGCCATCTGCTGAATATCCTCGTCGCGATCCGAGGAAAGAGCTTGCTTCAGAAAATGAAACCTTTGGACGTCGGACAGTTTCTGGTTGTTATGGATGAGTTGAACAAATGCATCGTGAAATGCCGGCCAATCCACAAACTTGCCTGTAAATGTCGGTACAGGTAGCTTGGGCAATTGCACTGATGATACAGATGGATTTGCTGGCTCTGGATTCTGCTGTACCGGTGGTGCTCTTGGACATACATTTTCGTAGGCCTCTGATATGATGCTGAATGCCGTTGTATAGTCTTCATCAAAGCGAAAGGCCACTTCGCTGGACACATAACTATGCGTACTTGGACATCGAAGTATTAGTAAACGTTGATGATTTTGCTCAAATTCACCCAAGAACCGTTGCAAAGTTTGTAAGCGCGTTTGAAAATAAGCTTTTGTTTTCCGATCTGCGCCATCCTTTCGGAAATTACGCACCGTTTGATTAACCCTCGCAATGAGATTTGTCTGAATAACACTGAGATTGTCGATCTCCACCTGAGGATTGGCTTCGAGGTCGTGGGACTCGGCTGTTGACATGTTGCTGTTATATGTGTATGTACCTTTCTCACCCTTAGTTGCACTCTCTTTGACCTTGTACAAAATACACACAACGAAACACTTACTCTGGTACTCGGGAGTGCTTCTCTTTGCTTAAAGCGTAGCTTAAGAGAACTTGCGAGTCGTTGTTGGCGGTGTTGTCCGAGCGGAGAGCAGAAACTGTGCTGATGTGAGCGTTGAGTTGAGGCCTTGTGTCTAAAGATGATGTGCAGCAACAGAACGATCGTTGTCTTCTTGGTCTCTGCTTTGCACGAGAGAGGGCTGCTGTCTAACCGTCGGCTTGCGTTGCCCTTTGTGTGCTGCAGTGAGGCTACTGTCCAGGCGCAGAGCTATCGTCTGGTCTTCTTTGTCCCTGCTTCGTGCGAGAGATAACGGCTGCTGGATAAACCGTTGGTTTGCGTTGTGTTTGCCGTTTACAGTTGCAGCCGGTAAAATATGATTTTATATGTACATTTAACTGAACGCGGAACGAGGTAGAATCATATGCGGATAGTACGAATTAAACGCTGTTCCCCCCATGGGCCACCAAAAATGTTGTGAAATCCTCGATACGAGATTTCAATGTTGAGCAGAAATGCTCTGGGGAATCTTTGCGTTTAATAATGTACTACACGATATAGACAATTCGAGATTTATTCATTTGGACTTCAATCAACTTAAACCTTAATCGTAATCGCGTATAGAGTACAATTTAATGGGTAATACGGGTTTAAGCGCGGCCGGCTGCAACTGCTAATTGTCGTTGTGCTTTCGTCGACACGCAAACGAAGACTCTTCTAGGTGATCGGAGACGAGGTTACGCCGCCCTAGCATGAAACGACGCCGTTCTCCGAGTGGGCAATCGCAGTTAGAGCGCTCTCACTCTCTTTGTAGTTTAACCCTTAGAAAACCGTCCACGTGGTAATGGGTATGCATCCTTCTCTGTTTTTTCGTTTAACAGTCGGTAGTCCACGCAGACCCTCCAATCTCCAGTTTTCTTTTTTATGTGGACAATCGGTGAGCTGTATGGGCTGTGTGATGGTTCTATTAGATCTTGCTTTATGAGTTCGCTGATCTCTTTGTTGATGATTTCCATTTGCGCTGGGTTTCTTGGGTAATACCGCTGTTTGACTGGTCTGTCATTTTTCAGAAATATTCGATGTTTCGTAATATTGCTCACCCCTTCAAGAGTGTTGGATTTCTGTACCTCCGTTGTAATCCATTTTTCGATTTCCTCGTCCGTTGGCTCTGTTACCGAATTTCTTGCGCTTTCCTCTTTTCTCTTTGGGTTTGGTTCCCCGTTGAAGTTTATTGTGGCTTCTCCGCACGTTATTAATGTGCCTGCATCCTTTAAGAATTCTTTTCCTAGTATGGGGGTGTCTGGTACCCCTGTCATGATTGTGTGGTTTTTTTCCCCCTAGTTCTACTGTTATTTGGATTCTTCGTGTTGTTCTCCGAGTGCTTCCATCCGCGAGCCGGATTAATCTATTTTCCACTCCTTCGATACCTTCTCCTTTTAGTTTTTCGGCCGCCCTTTCGTTTATCATTCATCTTGTTGCCCCTGTATCGATGATTACTTCCATCAGTTGTGATCCAATCCTGGCCCGTCCTAAAAGTTGGTTCTTGTTAAATATTAATTGTGTGTTGTCCCGCTCAGCTGGTTTTGGGCCACAGGAGTTTCGCGGGTTGGTCCTGCGCCCTGTGTGCAGTTTTCTGCAGCAGTCTATTGTGCGTACTCCTTGTTTGTTGCAGGTCCAGCAGTACAGTACGGGTTCCCTGCTGCATGTTCGGGCCTCGTGCCCATAGTTTCCACATCTTTGACATTTCCTTTGTCGGTATTGCGTCCTTTGCCATGCTGGTTGGTCGTTTTGTGCGTTATTCCATTGGCGACCTCTAACCTTGGAGAGTCCTGCATCTGTCTCTATTTTTTCGAATTCCTCTGCGATGATAATGAATTCCGACAGCGTTTGGAATTCTCTTCTCTTCACGTATAGTTTCAGAGGCAGCCGGCAGTTCTGGTATATTATTTCCAGTTTTTCCTGCTCTGTGTAGGTTCCGAACCTCATTAACTTCCTTATCTCTTGGACATAATCTCGAACTGTTTCTGTTTCCGCTTGTTTTTGCTCTGCCACTTGCTTTGTTAGCTCCTCTTGGTATCTGGGGGGTATGAAGTTATCTTTTAGTCCGACCTTTGCTTCCTCCCATGATGTGACTGGCGCTGGCTTTGTGTGCCACCAGTCTAGCGCGCTTTCCTCCAGGATTATCGGCATTGCGAATAAGAGGTGGTCCGGTTCCACCCCGTAGGTTTCTGCTAGTTCCTCCATCCTGCTCAGGAATTCTAGCAGCCCTCCTTTTCCTGTAAAGATCAGGTCCCACTTGCGTATTTTTTCTATTATCGCTACTGCTTCTGGTGATCCTTTCTTTATCTGTTTCGGAAATAGCGACTTCTTCCTGCCTGTCCTGGTCTCCCCTTGGATCTCTTCTATTGTTGGTTTTAGTGGTACTCCTTTTGGCGATTGTTGCCTTGGGCTCTTGGTTCTCGGGCTTTTGCCTCGTGATTGGTTATTTGCTAGTTGTTCTAGCCTCTCTCGAATCTGTGTTGGGAGGTCTGTTCTCTCCGTGAATTGTATCAATTGTATCCTTCCAGTTTTTCCAATCCGAATTTCTCGCAATAGTTTTGTAACTCTAGTTTCGTTGCTTGGCTTATCCACTGTTTTGCCATCTTGGCCTTTGAGATTATGCTCCTTATGCTACCACAACCTGCTCGGGCGCCACTGTGACGGCGCTTCAGCCGGAGTATGCTCGTCGCGCCGGGGTCCACAGAAATTTGTTTGATCTCTGGATGTGGTAGCTGAAAGAGAGTCTCGGGGTTCAAGAATAAGGCGTGGCTTGAGCGGTAAAAAAAATAGAGTATTTTTATTGTTCTTAAGAGGTACACAGTTTGGTAGGTGCTCGGATCGTTCTTCTGGTTCTTCCTTCGTGGTCGGCTTCGGGGTCGTCCTTCGGGGTTGGGCCGCACGTGGCGGATAGCTGCGTGCAGGTCCTGGGGGTCGTCGGGCCGGTGTTGTGGAGGTTTAATGCACTCCGAGGTGAAGTACTGCTGCGGAGGTTTAAGGCGCTCCGAGGAGAAGTAATGTGGCGGAGGTTTAATGCGCTCCGAGGAGAAGTAATGTTGCGGAGGTTGAATGCGCTCCGGGGAGAAGAATGTTGCGGAGGGTTAATGCGCTCCGAGGAGAAGAAATGTTGCGGAGGGTTAATGCGCTCCGAGGAGAAGAAATGCGGCGGAGGGTTAATGCGCTCCGAGGAGAAGAAATGTTGCGGAGGGTTAATGCGCTCCGAGGAGAAGAAATGCGGCGGAGGGTTAATGCGCTCCGAGGAGAAGAAATGTTGCGGAGGATTAATGCGCTCCGAGGAGACCAAATGATGCGGAGGTTTAATGCTCTCCGAGGAGAGGAAAGGCGGCGGAGGTTTAATGCGCTCCGAGGAGGATGGGAGGATTGCTGGGCGGTTGGTGTCTGCTGCTACTGCTTACCTCTCCACTGGCATGTTCCTAGCGCGTTGTGCTGATCAGCTGGTTTCGTGCTGGTGTGTCCCTAACGCGTTTGTGCGGATCGGCTGATAGTGTGCCCATTGGGGTTTGGGGTATCGTCACACTTGGGCTGGTCAGCTGTGGTTGGTTTTATGTTTCTTTCGGTTTTTTCTTATTGTTTGTTCTTTTTCTGTTTATTTCTTTTATCCTTATAGGGCAGGTCTTCATGTATTGTCTCTTATGTTCTACTTATTCTACTAATACTTATAGTTTAGTCTTCATGGCTTGTCTTGGTGTTTCTAGTGTATTTAGTCTTCAGGGTTTCTTCTTGGTGTTTCTAACGTTTTGTTGTGCTGTTTGTGGCGCCGGCGCTTGGTCTTCCTGCCGCTGGGCGTCACAATCTGCACTTGCATCCGTATGCAGTTCAATGGGATATTGTGGATCAAAAATAATCAAAACCGGATCATGAGTTAGCACTGAGATAATCTTCTGTAGTATTTCTTCGTACTCGACCTTCCAGACAAAACTATTAACCTTGGAAGTCAAATGATATAAAGGCTTCATCCGCTCAGAAAACTGTGGGACAAACTTACGAAAGTAGGACGCTAAACCTATAAATTGTCTCAACTGTGTAACAGTCTTGGGTTCAGGTAAACCACCTAATGCTTGTATTTTTCGCAAATTTGGTTCAATACTACCGTCTTTGACCAAATATCCAAGATATTCTATTTCAGTTTTGAAAAATGCGCACTTTTTAATGTTAAATGAAAATCCTGCTTCCGATAGTGCCTTTAACACGATTTCTAATCTCTCAAATGCTTCTTCTTTCGACCTCGCGACTATCACCACGTCATCAATGTAAACAATTGCATAGGAGTACGCCAAGTCACCTAGGGCTCGAGCTATGGCTCTCTGAAAAATCGAAGAGGCATTTTTCAGCCCAAATGGCATAGCAAGGAACTCATACTGGCCTTCGGGAGTTACAAAGGCGGTTCGTTCTATCGATCCTGCACCTATTGGAATTTGATAAAACCCACTGGCCATGTCTAAGCAAGAGAAGTATTTACCCCCACGCAATCTATTAATTTGATCTGCTATCAGTGGCAAAGGGTATTTTTCAGCTACAGTATTTGAATTCAGTTCTCGATAATCGACGCATAAGCTATCACTGCCATCTTTCTTCTTAATTAACAGGATTGGACTAGCAAATGGAGAATTACTTGGACGTGTTACTTTGGCCGCTAACATTTCCTTGATTTTATCTCTCACTAATTCTTTTTCATCCACGCCAAGCCGATATGGACGTCTCTGGACAGTCTTATTAACATCTACTAAACGAATTTCTAATTCCCCTGTCGTAACACGTCTACTCGGCATACCGACAATGAAATTTTCAAAATATAGATTACAAAAGTTCTTAAGCTTAAACTTATCATTATCATTTAACTCTAAATTATCGTCAAACAGCTTTTCATAATTTTTAGCATTTTCTTCATTTATCACATTAATCTGTTTCGTTTTATAAATGTTAAAGTTATCAGCGTCCATCGTGATGCCGAAGCCAAGACTTAGAATTTCACGACCAATCATTATGTCATGTTTCAAATGCTCGTCCATAACTACGTTAAACATAATTTCCATATTAAACTGACAAATCTGAACTGTGGACAGTATCTGTAAATTGCATCGTACAAAATTTTCACCTCTTCCTTTTAGAATGACCATATTATTAAATCGTTTTCCGGCTAATTTGTCTGCTAACTTCTCCTTGATCAAGGAGCACTCGGCACCCGAGTCGAAGAAGAATGGAAAGGGCTCACCAAATTGATATAAAAGTCCTTTCGGCTCCACTGCTGCACAGACGTCCACTCGCTTCTCGTTCATGCTGCTATTCGATGCCGCCATTCCCTTCGTACATGCGGATGCAATATGACCAACATTCCCGCATTTAAAACAGGTCACTCCAGTCCTATCTCGTCCCGCCAATGGTTTTCCATAATATTGATTCGTCTTTGATTTTTCTGCCTTCCTCTTACGGCATTCCAGCATTTTATGTCCGAGATTCCCACAGTGATGGCACTTGATTTGAGTGTGTACCTTAAATGTTTGGTCGGGTCCGATTGAATGGTCTGGAACATAATGCTCGTTTCGCTTGCTGTATGCATACGCCTTCAACTGCTGCTGTAGTTCATTTCTGTTCTTTATATTGGTAGTGAACAGTAAACGTTGCAGTCTTGTATCGATTTGAGACGTGTGTGCCAATACGAGAGACACCGCTATTTCTTCCATGTCCATCGACTTCCATTTTGTCATCAATGACGTCACTAGTCGGCTCCCGTATACCGACAAGCACTCGCCTGTTTTCGACGCCTGTTTTTGAGAATGTTCAACAAAATGGCGGCTGGCGTCTCAGCATCGTCGTAGCGGTGCACAAACAATTCTTTGAATTGCGGCCAAGTTATGCCAGCATAGCTGATTTGCGAAAGCCATTGTGACGCGCTCCCTTCTAATGCTCCACTGAGCGACATAGCCAGCGCACTGCCCTCCAGAGGATGCTCCGACAGTATCATGTCAGCTGTTTTGCACCATGCGCCAGCATCAGCTTCGGCCGCGTCTGGATTGAACTTTGGCAGCCTCATGGATTTTTCACTCGGAGTCGATGAAGCAGGCTTCTGCATTGTCTTTAACATTTCCATGAATCTTTTGATTTGTGATTCATATAAAGCTTGCCATACACTTTCACGCTGCTCCTGTGGCATAGCCGATCCCACTTCTGATGTCAGGGGCAGAGGGACAGGGGACAGGGACAGGGACAGAGGGAATTGAAAGTGTAACAGACACAACTCTACAGCGTATTCATTCTTTATTGTCACCATTTCTTAATGCTATACATCTCTTTCTCCTTTATTCTCATGCATCTCCGACATATACATTGTGAAGGCACAAACCTTCACAAACAAAGAGAACCAGCATGAAAGAGAGGGAAAAGTACTCAGCCAAAGCAAGAGAACCAACACGAAATACTACGACGCATACTACGGCCACGCAGCAAAGAGAACCAACATGAAAGAGAGGGAAACGGACAGAGCCGCTGATCGCTCTTACGCCCACGCAGCCAAAGCAAGAGAGAGAACGGCCATACGCAAACGAAAAGAAACAGCGTGAAAGAGAGCGAAGCGGCAGAGAAGCCGCTGATCGGTCTTACGCCCACGCAGCCGAGGAAGAGAGCCGACGGCGAAGCATCCATACACCCACGCAGCCGAGGCCGACAGCCGAAAGCTGCGCAGCAGCGAAGCGGCAGAGAAGCTGCCAAAAAGAAAAGCTGAGGCCTGGCACGGTCCAGCGCGGGCCAAGCTCGGGAGTGATCTCCGAGGGCTGAGCCAGACCGGTTGTGCGGCGGAAGCCAAAATAGATGTGAAAAGTAAGCCGGGACCGCGCCGTGTGAAAACCTAGCCGTGACCGCGCCGTGTACACAATAAGCCGTGCTCGCCCGCACGCGGTGAATAAAACCAGCTGTGACCGCACCCACGCGGTGTGCAAAGGAAGCCACCGAAGTGACGAGGACCCGCCGTGGGAGAACAGGACCCAAAGAAGGGAAACAAGGGTGAGCCACCTCACGTATGTGAGCTCTGGGGGGGATAGATCGGTGCAGTAGGCAGGTATAAGCAGAACATTCCCGCAGTTTCTTTACATATCTATGCCCACATGTTGTTTATGATATTTTTTGGCGTTTATTTCCCCGCTGCAGGCGCGGGATTTTAAGTAGGGAAATGATCCGAAAACAATAAAGACACCAACCTCAACCCACCTGTCTCAGAACATTCGCCCGTAGGAGTCACTCACCCCCCTCCCCCTCTCTTCCCTTTTCCCGGGAGGCCCGGCGAAGTGGATGTGAGTCGGATCATGCGGCATTCACCAAGCTGGGTTTTCCCTCTCCTATACCTTTCTCCCCTGGGGACCCGGCGATGCTGGATGTGAGTCGTGGATTCATGCGGCATTCACCAAGCTGGGTTTTCCCTCTCCTATACCTTTCTCCCCTGGGGACCCGGCGATGCTGGATGTGAGTCGTGGATTCACGCGGCATTCGCAAAGCTGGGTTCCCTCTCCTACACCCTCGCCCTGGGGACCCGGCGACGCAGATGTGAGTCGTGGATCATGCGGCATCTGCTAAGCTGGGCTCCCCTCTCCCACACCTTTCCGATCCCTGACCCAAACCCCGTCTCCCGCCACACATGACCCCCAACGCACGTCTCTGCAGCTCCCAAGCACGGCTTCACCCACGCCTCGTGGCCGGGCCAGGCCCGACCGTCCCACGATCCACCCCACGGGCGCGCTTTCGCCACGAGCGGCTCTCCCCTTAGGTCCTCACACAACAAATTTTGCTGTGGGGAAGGACCGGGCCCTGACAGACTGAGAAGCTGTACCTCGGCCTGAGAACTTCCTTACAGATGGCGCCCGAGCAGGGACTCACGAGGGGAGAGTCGGTGAGCATAGGGAAAAAGTGAAAAGCAGTTAAAAGTGAAAAGGGAACCAAGCAGCAGCCAACAATTAAAAGGCAAGACCCACCAAAGCAAAACAGCAAACGATGCTTAGGAGCCACGGATCAGGAAAAGCAGCAGGAGAAAAGAAAGGAAAACTTAAAATCAGTGATTAGGAGTCCAAAATCAGAGCCCCGGCGAATAGCCAGCACCAATCTTTGATACCTCGACTTATGTACAGCTGAGGCTGGTTTCTCTAATACCCCCCAAGCAACAGCCGCCGGCACGTGTCCCAGACGCGCCGGCGAAAACCACGCGGAAAAAAAAACGCAGCCAGCCACCTACGAGGCAGAAAGAGACGGGGAGAGACGCGAAAAACCACGCGGCCAGCAACCTACGCGACAGAAAGAGACGGGGAGAGACGCCGAAGACACAGCACCGCGTGCCGGGAGAAAATGCCCGCGGACGGCGCCTAAAACTTTGGCACGCGACGGCGACAAAGCGGCACCAGCGACAGAGTAGCAAAGCAGCAGCAGCGGCGCAGCGGCAGAGCAGCAAAGCAGCAGCGACAGAGCAGCGGCAGAGCAACAAAGCAGCAGCGACAGAGCAACGAGGCAGCGGCAGAGCGGAGAAGCAGCAGCGATAGAGCAGCGGCAGAGCAACAAAGCAGCAGCGACAGAGCAACGAGGCAGCGGCAGAGCGGAGAAGCAGCAGCGACAGAGCAACGAGGCAGCGGCAGAGCGGAGAAGCAGCAGCGACAGAGCAGCTAGGCAGCGGCAGAGCGGAGAAGTGCAACGAAGCAGCGGCAGCGGCACAGCGACGGAGCAGCGAGGCAGCGGAGACAGCGACAGAGCAGCGAGACAGCAGCGACAGAGCAGCAGCCAGGCAGTGACAGAGCAGCGAGACAGTGACAGAGCAGCCAGGCAGTGACAGAGCAGCGAGACAGTGACAGAGCAGCCAAGCAGTGACAGAGCAGCGAGAGAGTGACCGAGCAGCCAAGCAGCGAAGCAGCGGTAGAACAACGGAGCAGCGAGGGACAGCCGGCGAACGCAGAGGAGCAGCTACATGGCAGAGGAGCCCTCGGCCACAAAGCCATGGCCGCGGCCAATATAAGGCGGAGCAGGAACACCGGTCGGGACAGTTGTTACCGAGCAGTCAGACAGTTGTTACCGAGCAGTCAGACAGTCATTACCGAGCAGTCAGACAGTTGTTACCGAGCAGTCGGACAGTCAGTTCCGAGCAGTCAAACAGGAACCTTTCACTGTACCGTGCCACGGATCCTTCGACAGGATCATCCAACCCAGTGCTGTGTATCCTAGTACAGGATCACCGATCTAGTACCGTGCCGCGTGTCCTTCGAACAGGACCCCCCACCCCAGTGCCGTGTATCCTAGTATAGGATCACCGATCCAGTACCGTGCCACGTGTCCTTCGAACAGGACTCCCCACCCAGTGCCGTGTATCCTAGTACAGGAGCCCCAGACCGTGCTGATAAGGACTCGCACCGGTGCCACGATTAGTTTACCAGGATCAGGATGAACATCCGCTGGATAGCGTCCCGCAGGAAGGACGAGCTGAAGAGCCTAGCTAAGGAGTTTGGACTAGGAGAAACTGGGACTGTAGAGGACCTACGGAGCCGGATCACCGCATTCATCGCACGCCCTGGGCACCCTGAAGCCGTGCAGGCAAGGCTGGACGAATTGGCCACGCACTTTGGGGAACATACCGAGCCCCAGGGACCACCGGAGTCCAGCCACGTCACCCGGGCCAGAGAGCCGGACGAAGATGGAAGACAGCCAGGAGGAACAAGAACTGAGACTAATTATACCGGAGCTTCCCAGCACGAGCCAAGGGTCCACCCACGGATACCGCGAATCAGCAACCGAGACACCGGCCGCCCAGGACGACCAACCACAACGAGCTGCCCAACGACCACACCAAGGAACCAGACCGGAGTCGACTAGCAAGGACCAAGAACCAGGACTCAATACCACAGGACCCCTGGCCACGCCAAGTAACCAACCAACCGACGGATGGTTCAGGACCTCCCAAATGCTGGACCAGAACTGACAGATTTCCGCAATGAATTTCTGGAGTTTTTCCTGCCCCCCAGGTGCTTCCAACTGTTAGAAGACACCATCCTAGGCCGGGCACAAAAACCCAGGGAATCCTTTCGAGACTACATGGTCGAGTTACGGATGATGATGCAGCGAGCCGAGTACACCCGGGAGCAAGAGCTCGACAGGATCTACGAGAGTCTTCGCCCTGAATACCAGTTGTACACTCGCAGACAGGACTTCCACTCACTTACGGAGCTGACACGGCTCATCTCGGCATACGACACGGCTAGCGACCGCGACGCGCCCCGCAGCCAAGGACCCACATCGAACAACCGGAGATCGAACACAAGCAATGGAGCAACCACGCCACGCGGCACCACACACGAGGCACCTGGGAAACCCGAGATCGCCAACCGGGTGGTCGTTCAGGAGAAGAACGGACCTATCGACGTGCGACGAGCCTGCCGGAACTGCGGAGAAAACGGACACTTTAGTAGTGCGTGCTCCAACCAACAGAAGCTCTTCTGTTGGGAATGTGGCCGTCGTGGCATCCGCTCCATTTCCTGCTGCCGAAAGCCAGGGGCAGGAAACGATCAGGGTCGTCGTCCGATCAGGAAACGAAAGGAGACACCCGCGCAGGGCTCGCAGTAGTAACCCAGCCTTATCGTCTGGACGGAGGACGGATGGTTTACATGGTGGTCATTGAAGAGACAAACGCATGTAAGCCTCCGAATGGAACAGGTGCTTGGTGTTGAACCTCTCGCCACCCTCGTAGAGACCGTGCGAGCAGGCAACCCTTCCAAGACACTAACTCCGCGACACTTGGGCGTTTACATACCTCCCATTGACCCCGCCAACTTCGTAGACACCGTGCAGGGCATGCAACGTGGCCGACCATGGACCACATTACCGCTGGAGAGCTACATACCTCGCATTGACCCCGCCAACTTCGTAGACACCGTGCAGGGCATGCAACGTGGCCGACCATGGACCACATTACCGCTGGAGAGCTACATACCTCGCATTGACCCGCCAACTTCGTAGACACCGTGCAGGGCATGCAACGTGGCCGACCATGGGCGACATTACCGCTGGAGAGCTACATACTTCGCATCGACCCCGCCACCTTCGTAGAGACCGGCAGGGCAGGCGACATGTCCGATCATGGACCACGTCACTGCTGGACAGCGACGAGTTGTTAATCGACCCCGCCAACAGACCCTGGACACCGCCGTCGCCTTCATCAAAACAGCGACAGACTCCGCGTTGCGCCCGCCACCCTCGTAGAGACCGCGCAGGCCGACAACGCTCCTCGGACCACATTTTAATCCCAGTGGACACAGACAGAATTGGTAGCTCTGCCAGTACAAAGCTATCACAACAGATAGTAGCCCTGCCACAACAGGATGAAGCCGACCCAGGAACCTAGATAGCGACACTCCGCAACCAAGATCGTCAACTCCAGGACTACGCCCACACCACCGCAACAGGACACGAAGAGAGCTACGACGGAAAGAACTGCGAAGCCGATGGGCCCAACCATGGTCAGTTCCCAAGCCCGTAGCCCGACGCCCACAGGACACACCAGAGCAGCAAAGGACTTGGGCAGAGACAGCTACGGCTCCACTGGATCAATACAGGGCCAGCTCGTCGAACCAGGAGTCACCAACGGGACACAGCAGGAAGCAAAGGACTTGGGCAGAGACAGCCACGGCTCCACTGGATCAATCCAGGGCCAGCTCGTCGAACCAGGAGTCACCAACAGGACACAGCAGGAAGCAAAGGACTTGGGCAGAGACAGCTACGGCTCCACTGGATCAATCCAGGGCCAGCTCGTCGAACCAGGAGTCACCAACAGGACACAGCAGGAAGCAAAGGACTTGGGCAGAGACAGCTACGGCTCCACTGGATCAATCCAGGGCCAGCTCGTCGAACCAGGAGTCCCCAACAGGACACAGCAGGAAGCAAAGGACTTGGGCAGAGACAGCTACGGCTCCACTGGATCAACCCAGGGCCAGCTCGTCGAACCAGGAGTCACCAACAGGACACCGCAGAAAGCAGAAGACTCCGGCAAAGATATCTGCGGCTCCGCTGGACCAATCCAGGGCCAGCACATCGAACCGGGAGTCACCACGTCGTAACCCAGCAGAACAAACATCACGCCAGCCACGAACCCCGACACCACAGGACGAGACCAGAGAGACTTTGACGATGGACTACCAACTGGAGCCAATAGCCGACGCCGAGACAGCTCGGGAACGTGGGCTCGCACAGCCCACCCGAACTCAGCCTGGCCATCAACAGCAGCACATCGGACACCACAGGCTTCAGCCCAGCATTCATCGTACTCGGTTCACCGGGAACCTCGGTTGCCTGGAGCCTTGTACGAAGAGGCGACCTTAGGACTAGGCGAAGTGACAGAGACCCCAACCGACAAGGCCAAGCGACTCAAAGGAAATCTTCGCCATCGTACAGGAAAATACCCGGCAGGCATCACAGACGCAGAGCGGGACCTACAACCTACGTCGACGCGAATGGAGACCCACGATCGGGGGCACTCGTGATGCTACGCCAACATCACCTGTCCAAAGCGGCGGACAACTTCGCTGCAAAACTGGCGCCCAAATATGAGGGGCCTTACAAAGTAATTAAATTTATTTCTCCCACCATAGCACGACTCCAGAAGCATCCGGGAAGATAACGACGATCGGCCGGACTAGCCGACCTCAAGGCCTACCACGACAATGAGCACACCCTCACCAGCGAAGATGACGAAGACAACGAAGACAACAATGACAACGACCCCAGCACCAGGAAAACCGCGAGTTCATGAGGGCCACTTTTATGGTAGTGCGCTGCCATAATGTCCTCGCCCCGCAAGGCAACCGCGTACACCCGCAGTAAGATAGCTTAACTCCCTTAAGGGATTAGAGTAAGAAATAGCCAGAAACTAGAAAACGCACCGATCACGGAAACCCAGGGCACAGGGCATCAGTGGCACAGGTCAGGTTCTAACCAAACAAGGATCTGCAGCCTGGAGTATCACGACGGCCAACGCTTCCGCGTGTCGATCCGTGGAAACTTGGTTTGCATTTCGCCGCGCCGCACCCCGAAGTAGGAAGGGAGTGTGAAGGCACAAACCTTCACAAACAAAGAGAACCAGCATGAAAGAGAGGGAAAAGTACTCAGCCAAAGCAAGAGAACCAACACAAAATACTACGACGCATACTACGGCCACGCAGCAAAGAGAACCAACATGAAAGAGAGGGAAACGGACAGAGCCGCTGATCGCTCTTACGCCCACGCAGCCAAAGCAAGAGAGAGAACGGCCATACGCAAACGAAAAGAAACAGCGTGAAAGAGAGCGAAGCGGCAGAGAAGCCGCTGATCGGTCTTACGCCCACGCAGCCGAGGAAGAGAGCCGACGGCGAAGCATCTATACACCCACGCAGCCGAGGCCGACAGCCGAAAGCTGCGCAGCAGCGAAGCGGCAGAGAAGCTGCCAAAAAGAAAGCTGAGGCCTGGCACGGTCCAGCGCGGGCCAAGCTCGGGAGTGATCTCCGAGGGCTGAGCCAGACCGGTTGTGCGGCGGAAGCCAAAATAGATGTGAAAAGTAAGCCGGGACCGCGCCGTGTGAAAACCTAGCCGTGACCGCGCCGTGTACACAATAAGCCGTGCTCGCCCGCACGCGGTGAATAAAACCAGCTGTGACCGCACCCACGCGGTGTGCAAAGGAAGCCACCGAAGTGACGAGGACCCGCCGTGGGAGAACAGGACCCAAAGAAGGGAAACAAAGGGTGAGCCACCTCACGTATGTGAGCTCTGGGGGATAGATCGGTGCAGTAGGCGGGTATAAGCAGAACATTCCCGCAGTTTCTTTACATATCTATGCCCACATGTTGTTTATATATTTTTTTTGGCGTTTATTTCCCCGCTGCAGGCGCGGGATTTTAAGTAGGGAAATGATCCGAAAACAATAAAGACACCAACCTCCAACCCACCTGTCTCAGAACATTCGCCCGTAGGAGTCACTCACCCCCTCCCCTCTCTTCCCTTTTCCCGGGAGGCCCGGCGAAGTGGATGTGAGTCGTGGATCATGCGGCATTCACCAAGCTGGGTTTTCCCTCTCCTATACCTTTCTCCCCTGGGGACCCGGCGCTGCTGGATGTGAGTCGTGGATTCATGCGGCATTCACCAAGCTGGGTTTTCCTCTCCTATACCTTTCTCCCCTGGGGACCCGGCGATGCTGGATGTGAGTCGTGGACTCACGCGGCATTCCAAAGCTGGGTTCCCTCTCACACCCTCGCCCTGGGGACCCGGCGACGCAGATGTGAGTCGTGGATCATGCGGCATCTGCTAAGCTGGGCTCCCCTCTCCCACACCTTTCCGATCCCTGACCCAAACCCCGTCTCCCGCCACACATGACCCCCAACGCACGTCTCTGCAGCTCCCAAGCACGGCTTCACCACGCCTCGTGGCCGGGCCAGGCCCGACTGTCCCACGATCCACCCCACGGGCGCGCTTTCGCCACGAGCGGTTCTCCCCTTAGGTCCTCACACAACAAATTTTGCTGTGGGAAGGACCGGGCCCTGGACAGACTGAGAAGCTGTACCTCGGCCTGAGAACTTCCTTACAACATGTAAGATATTATTTAGGAATAGTTTATTAATATTATTAATCACGGTAGTCTGATGAGTGAGAACAATAATTTTGTGAGGGTAACTGCTAAATCTCGGCTGATTTCTGCTGCTGCTGCTTAAGTTACGTCTGGCTGCCATTATTCTCTTTTCCGACTGCTTGTTCTTCTCTTTACGCTGTTGATCTGCTGCTGTTACTACTGCTGTTGCTGCTGCTGTTACTACTGCTGTTGCTGCTCATCAGCTGTTCCTCTGCTGCTGTTATTACTGCTGTTTCTTATCCCCGCTGCTCCCTCAATAGGCCAGTTGGCCCCAGCCTTCTTACATACATATATTGCTGTTCTCACTCTCTTCAATTGAAATGTAGTGCAATACGACAATTACCTTTGTACACGCAGCATGCAGAATCATATGCAAAACCCTTTAATGATATTACTGTCATCAATGAAAAATATTTTAATTACCATTCAAACATGATTCAGTATTAGTTTTAGCCAAGTCTTCACTCTTCTCAACGTACTGTATGACCTTCACAAAATAGCTGTGGTGCATGGCAGAGCTAGCAGAATTTCTAGGGTCAATTGAATTTTTAGAATAGGAAAGAATTCGTCCTCTTTCTAAGCGGAAATCAAATCCGTAAAAGGTCAATTAATCGAATAGATTTAAGCAAAAATCGTTTTCGGAGATCGAAAATTGAGTTTATTTAAGCTAGATTTGCCGTTTCAACCACTTTGTAGAGCTGCGAAAATAGGTTAAAGTGTTTCAAATGGGTATTCACCTCCTTGGAGAATATTTTTAAAACCTGTTCAGACCAGACGTCAATAGCTCCTAAGAATATTCTATTATCTCATCTAACATTTCTTATCTTAATTTAAGAGCATTCGCTTAAAGTTAAACAAAATTACGCTTTCAATGCATAGACACATACGTTCCTAGTTCATACTGCTTATATGTTCGTACTTTTTACTGCTTATTGTATATTGCAGTGCTTCGTTCGCTTCTTTAATCAGTACAAATTACACTACTTAACAAGACAATGACGCTGTGAACCAAAACCGAGATTTTTTTATAGATCTGGGCTTTATGTTTTTTTTTTAATATTAATTTTTTTTTCATGGATTAACTTTTTTTAAAAAAATTTAAATCTGTGTTTTTTACTGTTTTTTCAGGGGTAGTGCTTTTTTTTCTTCACATACCTTAAGTATCTTGGGCCTGGTTGTATTGAACTTTGCAATTTTGAAAAGCTGATAAATGCAACTATAAATCCTACCCGAACACTTTGTAGCTTAAGCGTATCGTCTGGAAATTATTAAGATTTAAAATTCAAAAATTGAAAATTTTTTGTGGTATTTTATCCCGAAATCTTTACTTTGAAAACTCGGGAAAATAAATAAATAGATTCATTCCTTTGTGTTTACTTGATATACAACCCTTTCATTTTGAACAAAAAAATACAAAAATTTGTATTTGTAACAGTTTTAACGGTGGAAAATGGCATTTGGGAAGGAATTCAATTAAAATTTCATTGCCCCAAATCTATCAGAAAAAGTCGGTTTGGTTCGAAGCGTAAATATAGTATAGCATAAAGTGTAATTTGCATTGGGCCTTGTGTGGTAGCTGTGTCTGTGGTAGCGTCTCTGGGAGATGGGAAAGGGTGTGGCAAAAATTTTGAGACAAGATTGATTCAGTGTGATATCACAGGAGAATACAAAATACTGGATACTGGATAGTCTAGCTCTTTTAGTCTCTGAGAACTAGGCGTTAAAACAAGAGGGATAGATGAGCGGACATACAGACATGGGTCAATCGACTAGGCTATTGATGCAGATCAAGAATATATATACTTTATGGGGTCGGAAACGCTTCCATCTGGGCGTTACACACATACATTTTCCGCAAAAATCTAATATACCTCTATACTCTTTTGAGTCTCGGGTATAATGAAACATATCGATCACAAGAATTTGTGAAATCTGGAGCACCTTGAAACGAAACGTTTTGGCTGAAAACGGGAATACCTTTAACGTAGAATAAAATGATTACCTGCAAAATTCATAAAATCGGAACGATTAGATTATTATTATAGCCAGAATGAAGAAGATAATTACCCGTGTTATAGGCTATTCACACTGACGACCATCCACCATCCACCATCCATTTCGGGGATGGTCCGTAAGGTTTTGCCTTTCCGAAAATTTCCCAGCTAGTCCACCATCCATTTTGATGTTCCTAAACCGCACGTTTCTATGCGATAGTTAGCCGATGGTTTTCAAATGCAACCCTAAAAAGCAATGAATGGCAATAAAAAATAGTTCGCGCCTAGACATATTTCAAATCTTAATTTGAAATTTAAATCGTTAAAAACTAAAAAAAGGAAAAAAACAACAAACACAATACAAAATGGAGAGACCTGAAATTGGTGGTAATAAGGTACATATGTACCTTATTGGTACATAGGTGGTACATATGTACATATGTATTTGCTTTCTTTTTTTTTATGAGATAGATAGCCGATGGTTTTCAAACGCAACCCTAAAAAAGCAATGAATGGCAAAAAATGGTTCGCGCCTAGACATATTTCAAATCTCAAAAGACACAATACAAAATGAAGAGTCCTGAAATTGGTGGTAATAAGTAAACGTATGTACGTATTTGCTTTCTTTTTTTATGATTACTATTTTGCAGCGATTAAATAAACAAAAAATACACGAAAGTCGAAATGGACTGCATATATTGAAAATCTCGCTATAAACATTTGGTATGATAGTACGGCCCTAGTATTATTTCTGCAACCAAGGCGCAGCACCAACGCGGATAAAACTATTACAAAAATCTGGAGGAGATTGTTCGGAAAATGCTTGAAGTCCAGAAGGAGTAGCAGATATTACAGGATGAGCACCAGGAAACAAAGAGAGGGATACTCCAGCAAATTGCGAGACCTGATGCAATTTTTAAGGGAGTCCAAAAAGTAACGTTTATTGTACTGTAAAGTAGTGATCCTAGGCTGGGGTCAGTCTCAGTCTGGCCAGGGTCACCTACAGTTTATTTGTAAGTTGCTGAGACGTTGAGACTGGGGGGCGGGCTGTAAGCGCAGGGATCGCCGAGCCGCCGTCAGCGACGGGGCCTTCGGGAGAAAACTATGGGGTCTGGGGGAGGTGCGGGCGTTGAGCGGGCGGCGCGAAACTCACCAGAGACGCTGCACACCCCGACTCCAGCAGGGTAAAAACTCCTGTTGCCAAGGTCGAGGTGAGCCGCGGGTCCGGTGAGGAGAAGGAAAGGAAGAGAACGCATACCGCTTCTCCTCCGGCAGGGTAAAACCCCTGTTGCCAAAGTCAGAGCGGGAGCGTAGGGGCCAAAACGGTTGGGGAAAAAGGAAGGGCGGAGCGCACCCGCCGAAACGAGGTACCACTTCTCACTCCAGCAGGGTAAAAACCCTGTTGCCAGAGTCAGAGCAGGGCGTAGGGGCCGAAAAACAGTCAGGAAAACGGAAGGGGAGATGACCGCGGTCGGTGGTCCGAACGGAGAAAGTAAATGGAAGCAAGAGAATTCATAATTATACGATCGAAGTTTTGTTGGTCTGATTTCCCTCGCACTCCCTTCTACTTCTGTCACTACCTTGGCCATCGGCCAGCTCACCCGCGGATCCGGCGTCTGTGTTCCTGCAGCTCGTTCATTCTTCTCCTCTTCTTGGGCGCGCGGCCGTTCCAAATTTTTTTCTTTATTCACTCTCCGCGGCGTTCTGTCCTTGCTCGCTTCCGAAAATCGACTCCCGCTCGCCACGGTCGCTCGACGCTCTCACCACGCCTGGCGCTCGTTTCAGGCCAACGGGACTTTCTCGAAAGAGATCCGCTCTGCTGCCGGCTGAGCATGGTTCTCTCTCCTCGTTGTTCCCTTTGCGGCTATTCCGTGTGAGCTGGCCGTTTGGCGGGATTTCGGCTATGCAAAATTAACTAGTTATTTAGTAACATAGAATATACTCTTGGCTGCTATAAGTCCCGCTCCATTTGCGATGTACTATATTCTCAGATTGTCTTATTAATCAGCTAATTCCTGTTACGATGTGAGGCCCCCAGTATGGGTCCTCACAGTACATATATGGATTGTTTTATTATAGTCAATAATATAGGCAATTTACTATTTTAAAATTGTGAAAATATCACAATTCAGAACAAAACGTTGTAATTTTATGTTCATCAGCTGCTTTTGACGGATGGTAGATGGTGGATGGTGTATGGTGCCAGTATGAATCAAGGGTTTTCCATATCTGTCAAAAATCCCACCGTTCCCCCGGGATGTGCTCAGTGTGCGGAGCCTATTATAGTATTTAAAAGGATATTGTTCGGGCCAGCCGCCGAAGAATGAATTATGAAGTAAATGAAGTAAATTTAAGCATTTTTATTGTTACTTTAGACAATAGACGTATGAGCAGAGTGAGCCGCCTATGTTTTGCAAACGACGACGTTCGGCAGAACTGCTGCGCTCTCCCGCTAAAAGGGCTCTCTGCAGCCGCCACTTTGGCAATTACCTTGATCTGCCGCGGTCGTCTATGTTAGTTCTATGCTAACCTCTCACATTTGTTGTATATTCCTCTCCTAAACATTTATCTGGCCGGGCAAAATAGCAAGCAATCGGCTTCAGCAAAGCCGCCTGTATAAATAAATATTATAAAGTTGAAAGAAGTGTTAATGCTTTTATTTTGGAAAGAAATAGATGCCAAAAAAGCTTGGCATCTCAAACAGATATTTTAAAAAGAAAATATTCCGATATAGTTCACAAGAATCATGTTTTATATAGTATGTATATAATTCAAAAAGTGATAAAATAACATTTGGCACATCAATAAAGTAGTAATAAAGTAGTAAAATTAAGCAGAACATATGATGTCACTACATTTTACATTTTTGGTACGGCTGGGAGAGGGTCCTCGAAAGTCGTTTTGAACGTTAAATTTTGTGTATCCTCCACGAAAAAATATCCTTTATCGACCGTTACAGAAACTTCGTCCAATGTCATGTAGGTTGGTACCTTTCGTAGAGGTTCGCGATCATGTAGCTTTGAGTACTGGAAATACTATCAGAAGAGTTATGCCTCGAAATACAGGAAAGCAGCCTTTATAAATATAACGCACATATTAATAAGAGTGAGTATAAAGATCAATTACATACCTTTTTGGCTTACTTTCCGAAATTATAGCTTCTTGTCTCTTTACGTTTTGAAATCGGTATTACCCCGAGGCAAGACGACTATATTACCAGAGCTGCACTTCGGTTTCATAACACGTTTTGCTGCCTTAACCAAATGGGCTTTTGCTTCAGTACTAGAAACATAAATATTATCCCTAGAAACATAAATGCCACGATTCCCAAGATCATCCACGACATACCCTTGAAAATGGAAAATATTACAATTTATTTATAATCAAACAAAACGGGTTTTTTCTATTTACATTTGAGCGGATATGTTCTGAAATCCAAGAATTATAATAAACTTCTAGGTTTCCTTATGTGCACAGATTTACAACCAAAAGGTGATACGCTATTGTGATTTGAGTCGATCAGGCCAAAGGTATAAGCAACGTTAGGCACTAAATCCGTTACAATCGTTTTCAGTGGCATTGTAAAATAACAACCCAAGCCGTACTCCTCAGGAAAAAGCTCCATCATATAGTACTCTTTTGTCGTCTTTGAAAACCAAAATATTCCAAAAGTAAGACCGTTTTTATCTTCCAATTCTACTGTAATTTGAACTGTGAGTGGTCCGTGGGTTTTTGGAAAAAAATGTATTTGAGGCCACCATAAATGTTGTCTAATATTTTCCTGTGTCTTGGTACCAGTCTGATTTTGTGCGAGACATTCCAGTGCTACAACTTCGTTAGGAGGTACTGTGGCTGATGTCAGTAGTGTTGGTATGTATATTGGACTTTCCGTTGATTTCATGATTGAGTTTTGTGAGGTGATTGTTGAATTGCTGTCATCGTTGTTGCGACAGCTTCTAAAGATTCTACGGTATCCTTGCTATCGCAAAATTGTTCATCAAATACCGAGCAGTTCTTGAAAACCTCTGGAGACCAGCAATACATTGGCGATGTTGATGAATGGTATGCAAAAATTCGTTCATTTCATTTTGTAGTGTACAGTCGCAATGCCATAAATTAGCGTTGGCTAGAATCCGTAAATTTTATGCCATGTTATGAATACCAAATATGGTCTTAGAAAGTGTTTTCATTATTATGTGATATATCCAAGAACTCTAAGTACTCCATTCCTAAAAGTAAAGATATTTTAGTAAATAGATTTTGCGTCATAAGGATTAGTGTTCGACTAGTTGTGTTAAAAAATATAAACTTAATTCGTAAAGTAGATCCTTTTTGGGGATTTTAAAAGCTCGATTTTCATTTATTCGTGGGTATAGATACTAATAAAAATCGATCAAATATTAAATCTTTGACAAACAAATGACAACGTGTAAGAGCATAAGCTCTGTAAGCAATACAACAAAATTAGCCAAAATCGTGCTCTGCAGCAACAACAACAACAAGACGAACGTCGAATATCGTCACTCAGAATCAACGCGTACCCGCAATACCGCAGTGCAACCGAGGTAACCGTTGCCAACAAAACTGTAGCTTGGCGTAAAACATCGAAGTTAAGAGAAATCTACTGAAATTTAGTGCTAGTAATTTACATTGGCTTATAAACGTCCGCTCACCACTAAAACTGGAGTACAAAGTACTTTTTACAATGCAGTTCTCAAACCAATTTGGACATATTGCTGCAAACTGTGGGAAAAACGCTTGCATAAGTGATCAAGAATAATCCAGAGGGCTGAATCGAAGATACTGAGAACTATCACTGGGGCACCATGATACATACGGAATGAATATATTTTTAAAGCCTTAAGTGTAGGATCTATTAAAGATGAAATCGCCAAGCTGAAAGCAAAGTATTAGGTCAAACTTCTGGCATCCTTAAAGACATGCGCAGTACTTAACGTGGCACACTTGTAATAATAGTTAGGGCCGTACTCTAAATAATTAATTGTAGATTAAGATTTGCCTAAGTGTCGTTAGTCTAATAGTAGTAGTATAATAAGATACCGTATAAAAAAAAAAAACGACGGGGAATGTTTTGAGTTGCTCTTCCGACCGCAACTCTACATTTTATACCGATACTTGGGCAGTATGGCTCTCCTCCGGCAGACGGCGCTAACATTGAACGACAAAGAGTGCGAGAGAGACAGAAAATAAATCAGAACGTGTCGTCGGGCACTGCGTAGCCACTTTCAAATTGATTTGTTTCTTTTGGTTATAATAAGGATTCGATCTGATCCAGACTCGTCAATCTGGTAGATATGGTCATTCTCTATGATTGTGCGGCGAAATTTTGAAATAAACTTGTAACAGTGAGGTCTAACAGGAGTGTGGATACGGACATCCCTAGGGAGAGTACCGAAAATAAGCAGCCCCGGACAGCCAGCGGGTGTTCGCGAAGTAGCAACACTGACGATGCGCTTGTGGTGCCGCCTCGTATAAGTAGCTCACACACTCCCTATCCCTACACACTACCTACCCACATCCCAACCCCACATTCAGCTCACACCGGGCCGGACTAAGAGTGTTATTCGACCCGTGCCGAGAGTCAGCCTGGCTGGGGGCCCGGTATATAAAACTAGCCCAGTCGTTAACGGAGAGCTCAGGGACTTGGCAGCCCCTGTTCTAAGTGATCACCGTTCTCTGCATCTCGTGGGAAGAACATGTACAAAAATCAAAATCAAAACAAAAAAATCACAAAAAAAAGAAATGAGTGTGGCACTCCCCAAACGCCAACTGGGAGCAATCCCAAACAGGGGAAGGCAGCGGCCCAAAGGCCTGGCCCAACCCGAAAACCAGCAGTGAAAACCTGCGCGGCGGAAGATGCTAGGGAGAGCCCAAAGGGTCCCATCCCGGTTCCGGGGTGGGTGGTGAATTGGCTCCCAAAACCGATACCTTGGCAGAGTGGCTATGATGAGTCACCATCTACTAGTGTCCAAGCCAAACCTTTTACATATGCCGATAGAAGGAGTGCTGGCAATATACTCCGTCGGCAGAACGCAAGCCAGATGTCCAGCCCAACGGACAAATGGATAAAGAAGGTTGAGTGGGCCTCGAAGGTGCTGCCGAACTTCGGCAAGGAAGCACCGAAGAAGCCCCCCTCAGCCAAAAGGCAGCGCTCGCAAGAGACTCCTGGGCCAACACCGAAGCGCTCCAGAGTACTGCCTAACACTTCGTTCGCGCAGATTGCCAGAGAGAGGACGCTGATTGCCGTCCTGGACAAAGGCAGCGCAGACCGTCTAGCTCCCAGGAAAGGTGGAAGTGGGTGGAAGCTGGCCGGCCGCCGCTTCGAGCTGCTGGAAAACAGCCTTCAGATAAGGATGTCCTCCCTTCCGATCAATCTCCACTACCGTAAAGCAGCATCCGCTGTTTTATATTCCGCCTCGAAGAGAGCGGAGCAGACGTAGCCTTAGTCCAGGAACCTTACCGTGGTACGGTTTGTGGACTAGGCTGAAGGAGGACAAGATGATTGCAGCTCAACATGAAGGTAAAACCCGCACCTGCATTCTCGCCAGAAAGCACCTTAATATCTTTCTGCTCCATAATTATAGCGATAGCGACAACACGGCGGCAAGCCTAGAGCTGAAAGAGACACATCTAAGGCTGATGTCGTCCTACATGGCCCATGAGGAAAACGATCCTCCCAACGACCTTGTTCGCAAACTAGCCAGCGACAGCGAGAGGTCGGACATAGACCTATTAATAGGTTGCGATGCCAACGCTCACCACACTCAGTGGGGAGCTCGAACACAAATGTAAGGGTAGGGTATCTTACCCTCGGTAGGGTATCTTAAAAGGAATGACGGAAAGTGGACCAACTCCAGTGAGGAGTCCCTGCACATTCTACTAGACACGCATTTCCCAGGGTGCACAACCATCGAGACGGTACATCTCCCAGGAGAGGGACCGGTAACCTCGATGGATCACATCCTCACAAAACGTAAGATAAGCTGGGCAATAAACAGCTTCAACCCGTTCAAATCGCCAGGCCCAGACCAGGTAATCCTGGCCCAACTTCAGAAGCCGGGGATACGGCCATCAACTGGCTACAAGGTATCTTCAGGAAAATACTGGCTGTGGGTACAATCCCGCGAACATGGCTTAAGGCAAAGATAGTCTTCATTCCCAAAGCAGGAAAAGCCTCGCACTCAACTGCAAAGACTTTAGACCAATCAGCCTATCGTCCTTCCTCCTCAAAACCTTATAGAGACTCGTCGGGCTGCAACTGAGGACAACTATACACCCTCAGTTGCTGTCAGGCTACACATGCCTCGGAAAGGAAAATCCACGGAAACGGCTCTTCATGAAGTGATCTCAGCTGTAGAAAATCTCTGTATCTCAAAGAGTACTCACCATAGCCTTTCTCGATATTGAAGGAGCCTTCAACAACGTTGTACCGGGCGCCATTACAGAAGTCGTGGCTTATGCGGACGACGTTGCGATTATCTTCTCGGGGAAATACCCCCAAACACTGTGCGACTTAATGACCGCAAAGCTAGCGCAACTGTCGGAATGGACAGAATCGCGCGGCCTGGGAGTAAATCCTCAAAACGGAACTCGTATTATTCACAAATAAATACAAGGTCCCGCCCCTCAACCCTCCAATACTACAAGGATGCAGGCTCTCCTTTAGCGACAGTGCCAGTTACTTAGGGTTGGTAATTGACAAGAAGCTTAACTGGAACCTGAATGTCAAAGACAGATTGAAGAAGGCAATGACTGCACTCTACACATGCAAAAAAGCTATTGGGCTAAGATGGGTATGATCCCAAGCATAGTCCACTGGATATATCAAGCTATAGTTAGACCAATACTACTCTACGGAGTCACGGTGTGGTGGCCGGCCCTATCAAAAGGGCGATCACCAAGCAACTGGGCAAAGTCCAGCGAACTGCCGCCCTATGTATCAGCGGAGCTCTTCGCACCACCCAAATGATGCGCTAAATGCCATCCTATGCCTACAGAGCCTTGACCTCGCAGGAAAGGAACGGGCAGAAGCAGCAGCAATACGTCTAAGAGACTCAGATCAATGGGTGACACAGTGCATAGGTCACTCAGCCATATTAAATAATAGCAATACCGTCCCCTCAAAAACAGACTACCAAGTTCCAAGAGAGTACACAGTCACTCCCTTCGACACAATCATCCCTCACAGAGACGAATGGCTCGAGGGACTCCCAGGCAGATGGGGCCATAAACATCTTCACAGATGGATCAAAGCTGGACGACAGAGTCGGAGGAGGAATCTACTCTGAACAGCTAAACATTAGGCATTTCTTCAGGCTCCTGATCATTGCAGCGTCTTCTGCTAGGCTCTGAACTGCCTACAAGCGGTTGCCGTTACGGCAACCGCTGTTATTTTAGGCTGCGATCAAATCGCTAATGTGCGATTTCCTCGAACTCGGCCACCGTGGCAGACTGCCGCAAATCTCTGCACGAGATGGCTCAGCAATTTGCTATTAGCCTGATTTGGGTCCCGGGCCACCGGGACATCGAGGCAACTATATAGCGGACGAGTTGGCCAGATCTGGCACTACAATCCCCTTCTCCAAGACAAGGAGGATATTTGTATGCCAATGGCCACCTGTAAGCTCATTATAAAAGAGCAATACAAGCGACTAACAGACGATATGTGGCAAATGGTGCCACGATGTCGCACAACTCGGCAAACATGGCCGACCATGGACATGAAGCGCACCTCCGAGCTCTGCAAGCTAAGCAGGAAAAGGTGCAGCGTAGTCATACGTTCCCTCACGGGACACTGGCTAATAGGCACCCACGCTAACAGGCTGGGGCCCCATATGATTTTTGTCGCAGCTGTAGAGACGAGGAAGAGGAGGAGACAGTGGAACACCTGTTCTGCTCCTGCCCAGCTCTCAGCAGAAGAAGCTACAGCACCTGGGCTCAGCCTTTCTACACAACATCTCAGAGATGTCAAACTATGTCCCAGGAAGATAGCGAACTTTGTGAGAGCATCTGGATGGGATAATTACTGACAGGAAGTCTCACAACGCAGGAAGGAATGATCCTATGCGGTATCACAACAGGCCGAAACCGGTCTAAGTGTGACACGCTCCGAGCGAGCCCGGCAGCCGCCTCAACCAAACCTAACCTAACCTATGTCTTTTTTAACGCATAATTAAATGTGTCAAGCGCACAATATAGTGTATTCCGCGCACAAAATCATCTGTTATGTGTAACAGAGACTTTATTCAAAAAGTATCGATAGCCAAATCGGGCTGCAGGCTATTAGCCCGAAAATTTAAAGGGTTGTTGGCCTGAACAGTTATTTCTGAGTAAAATTTTATGTTGGGGTATGTTGATTGGATATCCCTGAATATGAGAAAAAGTTCTTTTGTGCGCATAGTATTTTCACTGAAGCCATACGTGACCGGAGCAGTCACGATATTGAGCACGACAACTCAAATCTACTGCTATCAAACTGTGGAACGCTTATTTGGGGACAAACTCAACTTCTGGAGAGGATTCGGAACTCATCGGCAACCACAGAGCTGCAGTTCGAAAAAATACGCATTCCAACGTTTTGGGCAGATACGAGAGTTGGTGTCAGTTTAGTGACTTGTTCTTAGGCTCAGTCGACAAGAAGAGTAGTCTGTCAAGTGCCAAAGTTTCATTATTTGAAATCCTATCTGGATGGTGAAGCGTTGTCTCTGATAAAACATATTCCCGTATCGGATGCCAATTACCAGGACGCATGGGAGAGGCTCGAAATCGCTATAACAAAAGTCACTGATTGCTCGTTCGTTCATTCAAAACTTTCTTTCGTTGCCAACCGCAAAGGGTTCAAACATCGCCGAGTTGCGTAAAATAGTCGACACCGCCGACGAAAGTATACGTGGTCTACATGCGCTGAGCTGCGACAGCCGCGATGTGTGGCTAATCCATATCTTGCTCTCAAAGCTAGAGATGCAAGAAACTTGGGCCACCTCCAGTGAATCGTGCAAGGAAAATGTGACCATAAATGACCTGTTCGGCTTTGTCTTCGCCCGTTGCGATGCACTTGAGTCTTGTCAAGATCCAAGCTAATCCAGGATACACGGTGCTGGATAGACGTCATGCAGTTTCTCATCATGTGGACGTGCCAAAGACGCATGTTCGTGATTGTGTATATTGTCACGGGCAACACATTATTTATGCGTGTACTCAATTCAAGGCTCTTAATGTTGTGAATCGCCGCACGTTCGCAATGGATAATAATTTGTGCTTCAATTGTCTAAGCCGATCTCATCAAGTAAATAGGTGTAATTCCACAAACACGTGCCGTCTGTGAAGTTGAGGCACCACACTCTTATCCATCCAGAGGATATACGCTCTGTCCCGGTTTCCGCTGCTGTCAACATCCGCTGACCCAACCTTCCGCTCGTCAAAGTTCGCTGCGGATGCTGATCCTGCCGTGGTCAGCCACCATACATTGGAGAGGGAACTCGGGGCCAATGGTCACATATGTTGCCAACGATTTTGGCCACTATAGTCGACTCCTTGGGCAACGAGACAACCTGCAGGATATTGCTGGATACTGGTTCAACTATAACGATGGTCGCCGAGTCATTTATTCAACGAATCGGATTCCGCGCATATGCTATACCAGTGGTTGGTCTAGGCGCAAACCCTGCTGGGGTTACTAGAGGTCGCGACACATTCACGTTGCTTTCCCGCACAAGCTCAGCCTCAGTGGTGGTCACAGGTCTGATTATGAACACTTTAACCTCCTCGATTCCAGCCCAGCGGATCGAGTCGAACACTCCGATGTGGGAAGAGATTCGTGATCTACCCTTAGCGGACCCTACATTTGGTAAACCAGGCGAAGTCGACGTGATTTTAGGGCTGATCAACTTTGGAACATTTACACTGGACAACGCAAAGAGTTTGGCTTAGAATATCCTATGCACTTCATACTAATTTTGGTTGGGTCATTACAGGCATCGTTGAATAAATGACTCGGCGACCATCGTTATAGTTGAACCAGTATCCAGCAATATCCTGCAGGTTGTCTCGTTGCCCAAGGAGTCGACTATAGTGGCCAAAATCGTTGGCAACATAGCGTGACCATTGGCCCCGAGTTCCCTCTCCAATGTATGGTGGCTGACCACGGCAGGATCAGCATCCGCAGCGAACTTGGACGAGCGGAAGGTTGGGTCAGCGGATGTATTGACAGCAGCGGAAACCGGGACAGAGCGTATATCCTCTGGATGGACAAAGTGTGGTGCCTCAACTTACAGACGGCACGTGTTTGTGGAATTACACCTATTTACTTGATGAGATCGGCGAACAATCGAAGCACAAATTATTACCGCGAACGTGCGGCGATTCCAACATTAAGAGCCTTGAATGAGTACACGCATAAATAATGTGTTGCCCGTGACAAGATACACAATCACGAACATGCGTCTTTGGCACGTCCACATGATGAGAAACTGCATGACGTCTATCCAGCACCGTGTGTGTATCCTGGATTAGCTTTGGATCTTGACAAGACTCAAGTGCATCGCAACGGGCGAACAAAGCCGAACAGGTCATTTATGGTCACATTTTCCTTGCACGATTCACTGGAGGTGGCCCAAGCTTCCTTGCATTCAGGGTCTAGCTTTGAGTGCAAGATATGGATTAGCCACATCGTCTCCAGCTCAGCGCATGTAGACCACGTATACTTTCGTCGGCGGTGTCGACTATTTTACGCAACTCGGCGATGTTTGAACCCTTTGCGGTTGGCAACGAAAGAAAGTTTTGAATGAACGAACGAGCAATCAGTGACTTTTTGTTATAGCGATTTTCGAGCCTCTCCCGCGTCCTGGTAATTGGCATCCGATACGGGAATATGTTTTATCAGAACAACGCTTCACCATCCAGATAGGATTTCAAATAATGAAACTTTTGGCACTTGGACAGACTACTCTTCTTGTCGACTGAGCCTAAGAACAAGTCACTAAACTGACACCAATCCTCGTATCTGCCCGAAACGTTGGAATGCGTATTTTTCGAACTGCAGCTCTGTGGTTGCCGATGAGTCCCGAATCCTCTCCAGAAGTTGAGTTTGTCCCTCAAATAAGCGTTCCACAGTGTTTGATAGCAGTAGATTTGAGTTGTCGTGCTCATTATCGTGACTGCTCCGGTCACGTATGGCTTCAGTGAAAATACTATGCGCACTAAGAACTTTTCTCATATTCGGGGATATCAAATCCGGATCCACGTGTCATGTTCATCATTATATTGGACCGGCTCCTCAGAGAGCTCCATGAAGCGGTTGAAAGTTGCAACCAGTCCAACTTGTGCTCTAATGTTTGCACAGAAGTACATGACTGTACAAACTCTTTAGCCTCCGCAGCCACGCGAGTTAGTTGGGATTTTCAGGCACCACGTTGCTGAATTAGACGATGCACTAGGGCCTTCATGGCAAACAGCAGTTAACGATATCACTCAATATGTATATAAAATAAACTCAAACGCGGAGATCCGGCTCGAAGGACCAAAATTTGCTATGGTTATGAATTAGTGGACTGTATAATCTTTTTAATATATTGAGCCTATTTATTTACATATATTGGTTATTTAATATGGGTGGTTATGTTACATGTATATGAATAGCGGGGGTGTCTATGATGCGGCGGTATAAACTATGCGTGCGGTTGGTTTCATCTAGAGATTTCGACCTTCCACTCCACAAAAGTCGAGCCAAAAGAATTGAAAGATCAGGCGATGCGACGGTCCAATGCAAAACGGTACATCGTTGCATGCGTGTGCAGCTGCAGGCCCTAGCTGTACGTGTGAGAACATTACAGCCATGTTTCGGACTGAGCAACAACAACACAGCTATGAGCGTATGAATAGGGCAGTCGTAATATACATGAACATTGAACCAAAACCTACGAGGCTCATTTCTCAACAACTATGTAACACCATATTTACGCTTTGAACCAAACCGTGCTTTTCTGATAGATTTAAGGCTTTAACATGTTTAATGAATTACGGTTTCTTTCTCATCTCATCTCTTTCTTAATATTTAAAAAATGTAATTTTTTAATGTTTTTTCCGAGTAATCTTTTTTTTTACATAGCAATTATTTTACATCTGGTTGTGTTAAACAGTATTCAATTGTATTCAATTCTGAAAAGCTAATTTACGCAGGCATAAATCTGACTCAAACACTTTGTAGCTTGAGCTTACCGTCTGTAAAATAGTACGCTTTCGAGTTCAAAATTTATCATTTTTGCGGTATTTTTGTTGTTGAAATTTTGGTTTATTCGTATGTTCCCCGTATGTGCCCACTAGCGGAAGTAAGCGAGATGAGACAGCTGGTGTTAATGTGAGAATAGAAAAAAGAGACAGGTGTAGATAAAATGTGTAAAGAAAAATGAAAATAGATCAAATCTAAGGGTACATGTCATAGCGCAGTTTCATAACGCCCACGGGTTATGACACTAATTTTGCGTCATAACGCCCTCGGGCTCCCAAAGTGTCATAGCCTTTAGCGGCAAAATTAGTGTCATAACGCCCTCAATTTCTAAAAATAACAATTTTAATAAAAGTACCGTTAAAAATTACACAATCCAGACCAAAACTTTGTAATTTTATGCTCATCAGCTGCTTTTTGACGAATGGTAGATGTTGGATAGTGGATGGTAGATGTTGAATGGTGGCAGTGTGAATCGGGGTTTCACATCTGACAAAAAACCACCGTCCCACCGGAGGAGCTCAGTGTGCAGAGCCCGTAAATCGCCGAATGACATTAAATTGCTGTTTGACGATAATGAGTTTCGGCAAGAATACGGCAATTCAAAGCAAAACCAGGAACCTTTTTATAGGACCACAATAATGGAAGAAAACTTCGCTTATTGCATTTTCTTATCTCCAAGCGTTGTGAAGCTTATTGAAAATAGACCAGTAGAACGTCATTTTTGTATCTACGGAACATTGAATACGGTCCCTTCTTGCGGCTTTAAACAATTACTAATGGTTCATAACCAATTTAGGAATCATGTAAGTACGAGTATATATATATATATATAGGTGCGACATTTACATGTCACTGATTATTTTGATTGCAGACCTTTCCATTTATTTACATTTTGATGACGAGTAAATCAAAGGCCTACGAGCACCTGTTTGCATTTTGAATGCCAACTTCTAAGTTTCAGCCGAACAGCTTTAGTACAGACTATGAGATGGCTCTGAGGAAAGCGTTGAAAACTATTTTCACAACGGCAACGTTAAATGGATAAATTTAAAACAATAAAATATGAATTAATTGTTATTAAATTTGTGTCTCAAAATTTACTTAGTTACTGGAACGGCAAACATTTTTTGTTTATCCGAAAATAAGACGGCAATTGTTTAGGATCTTATAACCCCGCGCTATATCACTTTTAAAGTGTCATAAGGCCCGAAGGCGTTTTGACACTGGCCGCTATGACATGCACTCAAAATCTAATACATTCAGGCAGGCTCTGATTTTCACTTTCACAAAAATGTACCAACTTACTTTCGAAAACATATAAAATGCTGCTCTCTTTTTTCACAAAACGCAAGATATCGTTTTCAAAACGGAAACATTTTCCTCGCCAAAATAAAAAGTAAACATTTTTGTTTACTTTTTTTTATTTTATACAACAAATAATTGATCAGATGCTACAATGCAGGACGGTTGAGGTATCACTGGGGACGTCAACGTCTACCAGATTTGTCAGCAGAGGTACACCGCAGGGCGGAGTCCTCTCGCCCTCCTATGGTACGTGGCAGTGAACGATCTGCTGCGGGAGATAGCCCTCTAGGAGGTGGTTGCCTCGTGGTGGCGTATGCGGACGATGTTACCATAGCATTCTCTGGAAAATTTCCACAGACGTTATGCGAGTGCATGTCAAGTACTCTCATGAAGATGTCAAAATGGGCAGACAAATGCTGGCTAGGTGTTAACCCGTCTAAACGGAACTTGTGTAGTACTAGGAAGTACAAAGTTCCGGCACTGACTCGCCCAAAACTCTGTGGGGAAGCGCCTGGATTTAGCAACAATGCCAAGCATCTTGGCCTAATCCTCAAAGAGAGCTCGATTGATAACTGAGCATAGGGGATAGAGTCAGAAAGGCCACAGTGGCCCTCTATACATGCAGGAAAGCAATCGGACTAAAATGGGGAATGACCCGTATATAGTTCGGTGACTATACACCGCCATCATATGACCAATCATGCTCTATGGAGTTGTAGTATGGACAAAGGAACTTGTCTCAACAGACTCAGTAGAGTTCAACGCATGGAGAGCTATGCATAACTGGCAGTCTACGCACTACTCCAGGAGAAGCCCTCGATACCGTGCTGGACCTCGCTAAGATCAGGCTCAAATGATGATTGAATTACTGTATCCCTAGTGATCACCTCTCGTCGCCTTTCCAGGTACCAATCCCACCTAGGGAGGACTGGGGATGGGCGAACCAGGACCTGCAAATGCGGTCCACTTACACACTGATAAGTTGGACGGCTGCGTGGGCGTTGGAGTCTACTGTAACGAGCTAAACATCAGTCACTTCTTCAGATTGAGGCAATCGAGGCCATTTCCATTGCCTCCAAACTACCCATAGACACTCACTTAGTGTGCGTCTTCTCAGACAGCCAAGCGGCTTTTCATCCAAGCCTCTGGATGGGACTGTCTTTAATCTGCAACAGTTTGCTCTCCACGGTTCAGGTAATGCACGCCCATGCGGCAACACGATGGACCTTTAACAGGGCCAATTTAGCTTGGGGCTATCCCCGCCTGCCATTACCTAACCTAACCTTTGTACAACAAAACTAATCTTAATTGCAAAAGAAAAAATAGATATTTGACACCATTACCAGGGCAATTTATCTTATACCATTTGAATAAATATATATATTTTGACCCAACCTAAAATTTCGAAATAATTGGTGAGGCCAATAACACTTTTCGTTTTCCTGCTAACAGCTGATTATTCGCAAAAAAATCATTTTGCGCATAACAGCCTAAAATGTCAGCGTAACAGCAGAAAATCTGAATATCTGAGTAAAACAGCTGTTTCCCGCCACATTTAATTCAAAATGTAAGTGCAACAAATTAATTTTTACCATTAGCAATTTAATTGCCAATTAATTAATTATATTACTACCAGTTCATCAGAGTTCGAAATCTAAGATTTTTTGCTATTCTCAAATCGCGCACTTTCTGCCGTCGTTTTGCTTCAACACAAGCAATTGAAAAAAGGAGGTCAGCTGTTTTAGTTTTCCAGAATCGATGATAAAATACATACATGAAACAAATCGATCCACAAACGGGACACAATTTTTGCGTTTTCAAAGTACTTCGGAAAGTTTTGCTGTGTTTTGTAACTCTTGCTGTGGCGAATGAGGACAATATTCGAAGAAAGAACGGTCAATATTGGATTAATCAATTCTTTCCGGAAAGAAGTGCAATGAATATTTTTATCTCCGTATAAATTAATACAAATTATAAATTTATATATCTTTATACATATCTTTTACATATCTTTTACACTCCCCGACACGAATACGACACACTAAAATTTGTTGCTAAGGCACTAATATTTACAGCACAATCCGAAAACGATGAATTTGAATTTTCATAAAAATCTTTATTCAATTTAAATTAAAACGAGGGAACCTTGTGAGTTGCTGCTGCGACCGCAACTCTACATTTATACCGATAAACGACAAAGAGTGCGTGCGAGAGAGACAGAAAATCAGTCAGAACGTGTCGACGGGCGCTGCGTAGCCACTGCAAATTGATTTGTTACTTTTGGCTATAATAATAATCCGATCTGATTCGGATTTGGCAAGATTCGGCAATCTGGTAGATATGGCCATTCTCTATGACTGTGCGTTTTTAATTTTCTCCTATCTTCAAAATTGTGGTTGCCACAGATTTTCGTTGTTTAAGGCTGCGGAAGGGGTAGGGCGAAATTTTGAAACACACTTCTAACAGTGAGCTATCAACAGTGAGTTCTGCAGTGAAAAATTACAAATAGTTTTGTAGCAGTGAGAGCTCGACAGTCAGGTCTAATAGTCTCTGAGATCTGTGGATACTCAGATTTTCGTCCTTTGCGGGCCGGAAGGGGTGTGGCGAAATTTTAATAAAAACTCGTCAAGGTCCGATATCACAGGGTGTGGATACCAAATTTGGTTGCTCTAGCTTTTATAGTCTCTGAGATCTGCGAACTCATTTTTAGCAATAGGCAAAGCCGGCTATGATACGTGTGTGTTAGAGAGAGACGGGGCGAGAAAAATGAAATTGTTTTCTTCATTCTGGCTAAAATAATAATACGATCTGGTCCGTCCGTCCGCCCGTCTGTCCGTCCCTATCAGCGCCTAGTGCTCAAAGACTATAAGAGCTAGAGCAACGACACATCAGACTTCTCTGATATGTCACTGTTACAAGTATATTTCAAAACATAGCCCCGCCCACTTCCGCCCCAGGGACGAAAATCTGTGGCATCCACAATTTTAAAGCGAAAAACCAAAACGCAGAATCGTAGAGAATGACCATATCTTCTAGACTGCAGAATCAGACCTCAGACTAAATCAGATCGTATTATTAGCCAGAATGAAGAAAACAATTTCATTTTTCTCGCCCTGTCTCTCTCTAACACACACGTATCATAGCCGGCTTTGCCTATTGCTAAAAATGAGTTCGCAGATCTCAGAGACTATAAGCTAGAGCAACCAAATTTGGTATCCACACTCCTGTGATATCGGACCTTGACGAGTTTTTATTAAAATTTCGCCACACCCCTTCCGGCCCCGCAAAGGACGAAAATCTGGAGTATCCACAGATCTCAGAGACTATTAGACCTGACTGTCGAGCTCTTACTGATACAAAACTATTTGTAATTTTTCACTGCAGAACTCACTGTTGACAGCTCACTGCTACAAGTGTGTTTCAAAATTTCGGACCCCTTCCGCAGCCATAAACAACGAAAATCTACCATTTTGAAGATAGGAGATTAAAAACGCACAATCATAGAGAATGGCCATATCTACCAGATTGCCGAATCTTGCCAAATCCGAATCAGATCGGATTATTATTATAGCCAAAAGTAACAAATCAATTTGCAGTGGCTACGCAGCGCCCGTCGACACGTTCTGACTGATTTTCTGTCTCTCTCGCACGCACTCTTTGTCGTTTAATGTAGCCATACTGACTATGTATCGGGTATAAATGTAGAGTTGCGGTCACAGCAGCAACTCACAACGTTCCCCTCGTTTTGACTCGATCTGTGTTAGAAAGATCCAGTTGGCTGTAGATATGTTGCCGTCGCTCCAGAACACCAAACTTGGTTGGATCGTCCCTGCAGGTCTAGCTCACACCACTAACAATCGCTGCGCTCTGGCTACGGCAGCTGAACAACACGGACCAGGGAAGACGAGGATTCACTGTCTGAGGATGTGAAGCGTATTTGATAGCTTGAAACTGTTAATCATGGGAAGCAGCTACATCGAGTGAGGCTGAGTGAGTGAGGCCTCTGCTGAAGCCTAATATAGCGCTTTCTTCAGGAATATCTGGACTTTGGGCACATGTCGTTGGCTTCTCACTCAAAAATTAGCGCAATTTTGTTGCCGCATCATTGCGTGCAGAAACTCGACAGCAGCAGAACGATACGTGTTGTTTTCGATAGATCTGCAAAAACAATCTGGGCGCTCCCTCAGTGATTTATTAATTAATTCAACACACTGCTTCGGTTTAGGTTCTTCAGGATTGCACTTTGTGGTGATATCTGTTCGGATGGCTCACCCGGATGAATATCTGTAATGCATCCTTTGGCGCGAAAAGCCTACTGATGAAATCAAGGTTTACAAGCTGGAGACCGTTACGTATGGAATAAGGCCCGCTGCTTTTTTGGCAATTCGTGCCATGCACCAACTATCGTACGACGAGGCGGCGTTATTTCCTATAGGAGCAAAGTCGTGAGACGGGACTTCTTCGTCGACGATCTCATATCTGGTGGTGACACAATTGAAGAGGTGAATGATCCGTCGTCAAGTAAAAGTGGTCCTGCATAGAGGACACTTTCCTTTACTCAAATGGTGCTCCAATGAGCCTAGAGTGCTTGAGGCAGGGAAAAACTGCTTAAGTTCCATGATGGAACAGACATAGAGAAGGCGTTGGGGCTGGTATGGGATCCTAACTCGATAACCTACTGTTCAATTTTTCGCAAATCATACCAGAAGGCCCACCCACAAACGTACAGGCCTGGCGTCTAGAGCCAGATTCTATGACCAGCTCTGTTTAATAGCACCTATTCTGGCCAGAGCCAAAATATTCTTGCAGAGCTTAAAGAAGGAGGATTTAGGATGGAATGCTACACTGCCTGAACCTTTGTCGGCATTGTGGTCTGACCTGCCATCTTAATTACGCATCGTATAAAGTTAGAATTTCCTTGTTTTGTTATGCTGCCGAGCTCATCCTCCAGCATCCCACCAACTCAGCATTTTGTGATGCCAGAAAATTCGTGATGTGTGATGCGGAAAATCGAATATCAAGGCTATACAGCATCTCGCTTGCTCTGCTCAAAGTCAAGGTAGCGCCTTTAAGAACGCTAACCATACAAAAATTGCAATTGGCCGCTTCATTGCTGTTGGCTGAGGAGATCAACTCACTCAACGCCAATATAGCACTTCCTGCCAAGAGCAAGTGGCTTTCGCTGCGCCCGATACTCGGTGGTGATGGACTGCTTTGCGTAGGCGGAAGGCTTCAAAATTATTATATAGATTGCGATGCAAAGTACCCAGTATCGCACTGTCACCCGATCACGAAGGCGATTATAAGATTCTATCATGAAAAGTTCTTGCATGCTGGTCCACAATTTTACTTGCATTACTCCCAAACTCTGTTGGGTCAGGTTGACTTGCCGTTCAATCTAGACCCACCCGTAGCTTTCGGCCAATCCGCTTACCCATATGTGTGGGTATGCCCAGCATGAACCTTTAAGGTTGTATGCCACAATTATCGCTCCCATTTTCATACCTTGTCCCTGAACTATCCCTTAAGATTATAGCGTAATATTTACAATCACCTAAACTTAGCAAATTTGTAAATTCTTTTCTTTCCTTCTCTTTTATGTGTCGTTAGTTTTTTTAGTATCTAAGGTCATTATTAGCAGATAAATGTTAAATCAATAGCTAAATAAAAATGGAAAGTTTATCGAGTCAGCGGAGCAACAGTGGTAGACCTTGAAGAGCTTCGCACTCTCGTGTATGGGATGTCAGCAAATTCTTAACTCTCAACCACTTTATCCAATTTCAGAAGACCCAGTCTAGAACTGCTTCCGCCAGCTCACTTCTAAAGGTCTCAAGCTTCACGACGTTTCCAGAGACCGACATCACACATCTCAACGCTAACCAGCTAAGTCGTGGGCGTAGGTGACCCAGATGCAACAAAACTTCTGGCGAAATGGATCATGACACTACCACAATAATATGGATTGAAAGCGTTGTCCTCTTAAAAGAGGAAAGTTGATACCTCTCAAATGGCTTCTCGGCAGTGTTGAAGAGGCCATACCAGGGATGAATGGAATCATCAGAGTCGCAATAGTTCGGGTCTAATGAAGGAGCTAGCCTTCCACCCGTCGAGGATGTTCGGAGCAGAACGACGCAGAATTGTCGTAAAGTACCATTGAGCTTTATTGTTTGTTTTTACTATTTTGCCTGTTTTGTTATAGGAAAGCAAGGTGATACTTGATATCCTCCTCTAAAACCTCTTTTACCAAGGCCCAATGCAAATTATTGAAGATTTTCTTGTCTTTATAGACTTGCATGCTTGGAATGCAGAAATGCAAAATTTTAAAGAATATGTATGTACGGGCCAGCCGCCGAAGAATGAATTTTGAAGTAAATGAAGTAAATTTAAGCATTGTTATTGTTACTTTAGAGAATAGACGTATGAGCAGAGTGAGCCGCCTATGTTTTGCAACCGATGACGTTCGGCAGAGCTGCTGCGCTCTCCCGCTAAAATGGCTCTGCAGCCGCATTTGTAGAAATGGATGGAACTTAAGGGAGGCGTCGGGGGTCGGCCTGTTGCAGAGAAGATGGTTCGGGGTTCGGGAGGAGGACCGTTTCGTGGTGGCACAATGAAGGTGAAGAGGGGACGATGTTGGTGCTTGGGCTATTTGAAATGAACTGCGCAGTTGATGTTACTTGGGTATTTAGTCTGATACTCCCTTTATTATTCGTATTACTTTACACCCGGCTTACTGAATTCACAAGATTCGATTTAACGTCTGCACTCGCGGCCAGGTTCTGATTAAAGCTCAGTTGGGTTTGGTATCACGTCCGTACTCGGTGCCGGGTTTTCGTAAGATGAATAAGCGGACATCCCTAGAGAGTACCGAAAATAAGCAGCCCCGACAGCCAGCGGGTGTTCGCGAAGTAGCAACACTGACGATGCGCTTGTGGTGCCGCCCCGTATAAGTAGCTCACACACCCCTATCCCTACACACTACCTACCCACATCCCAACCCCCACATTCAGCCTCCACACCGGGCCGGACTAAGAGTGTTATTCGACCCGTGCCGAGAGTCAGCCCTGGCTGGGGCCCGGTATATAAAACTAGCCCAGTCGTTAACGGAGAGCTCAGGGACTTGGCAGCCCCCTGTTCTGGTATGCCTTTATCCGGGCACCGTGGATCTCTGCCCGGGCTGACCGTTCCCCTTCTCTGCATCTCGTGGGAAGAACATGTACAAAAATCAAAATCAAAACAAAAAAATCACAAAAAAAAGAAATGAGTGTGGCACTCCCCAAACGCCAACTGGGAGCAATCCCAAACAGGGGAAGGCAGCGGCCCAAAGGCCTGGCCCAACCCGAAAACCAGCAGTGAAAACCTGCGCGGCGGAAGATGCTAGGGAGAGCCCAAGGGGGTCCCATCCCGGTTCCGGGGTGGGTGGTGAATTGGCTCCCAAAACCGATACCTTGGCAGAGTGGCTATGATGAGTCACCATCTACTAGTGTCCAAGCCAAACCTTTTACATATGCCGATAGAAGGAGTGCTGGCAATATACTCCGTCGGCAGAACGCAAGCCAGATGTCCAGCCCAACGGACAAATGGATAAAGAAGGTTGAGGGCCTCGAAGGTGCTGCCGAACTTCGGCAAGGAAGCACCGAAGAAGGAAGCCCCTCAGCCAAAAAGGCAGCGCTCGCAAGAGACTCCTGGCCAACACCGAAGCGCTCCAGAGTACTGCCTAACACTTCGTTCGCGCAGATTGTGCCAGAGAAAGGACGCTGATTGGCGTCCTGGACAAAGGCAGCGCGAACTCCCGAATCCCTAGGAACCAGTGGAAGTGGGTGGTGCACTGGCCGACTGCTGCTTCGAGCTGCTGGAAAAGCGGCCTACAGTGGTGGAGAACACTAAGGATGTCCTTGAGGCTCCTTCCGATCAATCTCCACCACTGTAAAGCAGCATCCGCTGTTTTATATTCCGCCTCGAAGAGAGCGGAGCAGACGTAGCCCTGATCCAGGAACCTTGGATAGTGGGAGACAAGGTTTGTGGACTAGGTCGAAGGAGTACAAGATAATTGTAGCTCAACATGAAGGTAAAACCCGCACCTGCATTCTCGCCAGAAAGCACCTTAATATCTTTCTGCTCCATAATTATAGCGATAGCGACAACACGGCGGCAAGCCTAGAGCTGAAAGAGACACATCTAAGGCTGATGTCGTCCTACATGGCCCATGAGGAAAACGATCCTCCCAACGACCTTGTTCGCAAACTAGCCAGCGACAGCGAGAGGTCGGACATAGACCTATTAATAGGTTGTGATGCCAACGCTCACCACACTCAGTGGGGAGCTCGAACACAAATGTAAGGGGGTAGGGTATCTTACCCTCGGTAGGGTATCTTAAAAAGGAATGACGGAAAGTGGACCAACTCCAGTGAGGAGTCCTGCACATTCTACTAGACACGCATTTCCCAGGGTGCACAACCATCGAGACGGTACATCTCCCCAGGAGAGGGACCGGTAACCTCGATGGATCACATCCTCACAAAACGTAAGATAAGCTGGGCAATAACAGCTTCAACCCGTTCAAATCGCCAGGCCCAGACCAGGTAATCCTGGCCCAACTTCAGAAGCCGGGGATACGGCCATCAACTGGCTACAAGGTATCTTCAGGAAAATACTGGCTGTGGGTACAATCCCGCGAACATGGCTTAAGGCAAAGATAGTCTTCATTCCCAAAGCAGGAAAAGCCTCGCACTCAACTGCAAAAGACTTTAGACCAATCAGCCTATCGTCCTTCCTCCTCAAAACCTTTGAGAGACTCGTGTCGGGCTGCAACTGAGGACAACTATACACCCTCAGTTGCTGTCAGGCGCACAGCATGCCTCCCGGAAAGGAAAATCCACGGAAACGGCTCTTCATGAGGGTGATCTCAGCATCTCAAAGAGTGTAGAGAAATTCTCAGAAATTGGAGGGAGCTTTGTATTGTACTCGCCAAAGAAGCCCTGACTGACCTACTGGACCGTCATATGCTCATTTGATCAATTGCTCACATGCGATATTGAAGGATCGTCCGCCCAACAATGTCAACAGAGGCACCCCCAAGGCGCCATTACAGAATGTGACCTAGAAGGGGGCTGCAAAGTTTATGCGGACGACGTTGCGATTATCTTCTCGGGGAAATACCCCCAAACACTGTGCGACTTAATGACCGCAAAGCTAGCGCAACTGTCGGACTGGACAGAATCGCGCGGCCTGGGAGTAAATCCCTCAAAAACGGAACTCGTATTATTCACAAATAAATACAAGGTCCCGCCCTCAACCCTCCAATACTAAGGATGCAGGCTCCTTTAGCGACAGTGCCAGTTACTTAGGGTTGGTAATTGACAAGAAGCTTAACTGGAACCTGAATGTCAAAGACAGATTGAAGAAGGCAATGACTGCACTCTACACATGCAAAAAAGCTATTGGGCTAAGATGGGTATGATCCCAAGCATAGTCCACTGGATATATCAAGCTATAGTTAGACCAATACTACTCTACGGAGTCACGGTGTGGTGGCCGGCCCTATCAAAAAGGGCGATCACCAAGCAACTGGGCAAAGTCCAGCGAACTGCCGCCCTATGTATCAGCGGAGCTCTTCGCACCACCCCAAATGATGCGCTAAATGCCATCCTATGCCTACAGAGCCTTGACCTCGCAGGAAAGGAACGGGCAGAAGCAGCAGCAATACGTCTAAGAGACTCAGATCAATGGGTGACACAGTGCATAGGTCACTCAGCCATATTAAATAATAGCAATACCGTCCCCTCAAAAACAGACTACCAAGTTCCAAGAGAGTACACAGTCACTCCCTTCGACACAATCATCCCTCACAGAGACGAATGGCTCGAGGGACTCCCAGGCCCAGATGGGGCCATAAACATCTTCACAGATGGATCAAAGCTGACGACAGAGTCGGAGGAGGAATCTACTCTGAACAGCT
This sequence comes from Drosophila lowei, assembly GCA_008121275.1. NCBI lineage: Eukaryota > Metazoa > Arthropoda > Insecta > Diptera > Drosophilidae > Drosophila > Drosophila lowei. Next base: position 2,901,408 of record CM017778.1, read on the forward strand.
AAACATTAGGCATTTCTTCAGGCTCCCTGATCATTGCAGCGTCTTCTGCCTAGGCTCTGAACTGCCTACAAGCGGTTGCCGTTACGGCAACCCAGCTAAACATTTATTTTAGGCTGTGATCAAATCACTTAATGCGATTTCCTCGAACTCGGCCACCGTGGAAGACTGCCGCAAATCTCTGCACGAGATGGCTCAGCAATTTGCTATTAGCCTGATTTGGGTCCCGGGCCACCGGGACATCGAGGGCAACTATATAGCGGACGAGTTGGCCAGATCTGGCACTACAATCCCCCTCTCCAAGACAAGGAGGATATTTTTATGCCAATGGCCACCTGTGCTTATTATAAAAGAGCAATACAAGCGACTAACAGACGATATGTGGCAAATGGTGCCACATGGCCGACCATGGACATGAAGCGCACCTCCGAGCTCTGCAAGCTAAGCAGGAAAAAGGTGCAGCGTAGTTCATACGTTCCCTCACGGGACACTGGCTAATAGGCACCCACGCTAACAGGCTGGGGCCCACATAATGATTTTGTCGCAGCTGTAGAGACGAGGAAGAGGAGGAGACAGGAAAACACCTGTTCTGCTCCTGCCCAGCTCTCAGCAGAAGAAGGCTACAGCACCTGGGCTCAGCCTTTCTACAAACATCTCAGAGATGTCCAAACTATGTCCCAGGAAGATAGCGAACTTTGTGAGAGCATCTGGATGGGATAATTGCTGACAGGAAGTCTCACAACGCAGGAAGGAATGATCCTATGCGGTATCACAACAGGCCGAAACCGGTCTAAGTGTGACACGCTCCGAGCGAGCCCGGCAGCCGCCTCAACCAAACCTAACCTAACCTATGTCTTTTTTTAACGCATAATTAAATGCAGTCAAGCGCACAATATAGTGTATTCCGCGCACAAAATCATCTGTTATGTGTAACAGAGACTTTATTCAAAAGTATCGATAGCCAAATCGGGCTGCGAGAGCTATTAGCCCGAAAATTTAAAGGGTTGTTGGCCTGAACAGTTATTTCTGAGTAAAATTTTATGTTGGGGTATGTTGATTTTGATATCCCTGAATATGAGAAAAAAGTTCTTTAGTGCGCATAGTATTTTCACTGAAGCCATACGTGACCGGAGCAGTCACGACGATGAGCACGACAACTCAAATCTACTGCTATCAAACACTGTGGAACGCTTATTTGAGGGACAAACTCAACTTCTGGAGAGGATTCGGAACTCATCGGCAACCACAGAGCTGCAGTTCGAAAAAATACGCATTCCAACGTTTTCGGGCAGATACGAGGATTGGTGTCAGTTTAGTGACTTGTTCTTAGGCTCAGTCGACAAGAAGAGTAGTCTGTCCAAGTGCCAAAAGTTTCATTATTTGAAATCCTATCTGATGGTGAAGCGTTGTCTCTGGATAAAACATATTCCCGTATCGGATGCCAATTACCAGGACGCATGGGAGAGAGGCTCGAAAATCGCTATAACAAAAGTCACTGATTGCTCGTTCGTTCATTCAAAACTTTCTTTCGTTGCCAACCGCAAAGGGGTTCAAACATCGCCGAGTTGCGTAAAATAGTCGACACCGCCGACGAAAGTATACGGGGTCTACATGCGCTGAGCTGCGACGGCCGCGATGTGTGGCTAATCCATATCTTGCTCTCAAAGCTAGACCCTGAATGCAAGGAAACTTGGGCCACCTCCAGTGAATCGTGCAAGGAAAATGTGACCATAAATGACCTGTTCGGCTTTGTCTTCGCCCGTTGCGATGCACTTGAGTCTTGTCAAGATCCAAAGCTAATCCAGGATACACACACGGTGCTGATAGACGTCATGCAGTTTCTCATCATGTGGACGTGCCAAAGACGCATGTTCGTGATTGTGTATATTGTCACGGGCAACACATTATTATGCGTACTCAATTCAAGGCTCTTAATGTTGTGAATCGCCGCACGTTCGCAATGGATAATAATTTGCGCTTCAATTGTCTAAGCCGATCTCATCAAGTAAATAGGTGTAATTCCACAAACACGTGCCGTCTGTGTAAGTTGAGGCACCACTCTTGTCCATCCAGAGGATATACGCTCTGTCCCGGTTTCCGCTGCTGTCAATACATCCGCTGACCCAACCTTCCGCTCGTCCAAGTTCGCTGCGGATGCTGATCCTGCCGTGGTCAGCCACCATACATTGGAGAGGGAACTCGGGGCCAATGGTCACGCTATGTTGCCAACGATTTTGGCCACTATAGTCGACTCCTTGGGCAACGAGACAACCTGCAGGATATTGCTGATACTGGTTCAACTATAACGATGGTCGCCGAGTCATTTATTCAACGAATCGGATTGCCGCGCACGCATGCTCATATACCAGTGGTTGGTCTAGGCGCAAACCCTGCTGGGGTTACTAGAGGTCGCGACACATTCACGTTGCTTTCCCGCACAAGCTCAGCCTCAGTGGTGGTCACAGGTCTGATTATGAACACTTTAACCTCCTCGATTCCAGCCCAGCGGATCGAGTCGAACACCCGATGTGGGAAGAGATTCGTGATCTACCCTTAGCGGACCCTACATTTGGTAAACCAGGCGAAGTCGACGTGATTTTAGGAGCTGATCAACTTTGGAACATTTACACTGGACAACGCAAAGAGTTTGGCTTAGAATATCCTATTGCACTTCATACTAATTTTGGTTGGGTCATTACAGGCATCGTTGAATAAATGACTCGGCGACCATCGTTATAGTTGAACCAGTATCCAGCAATATCCTGCAGGTTGTCTCGTTGCCCAAAGAGTCGACTATAGTGGCCAAAATCGTTGGCAACATAGCGTGACCATTGGCCCCGAGTTCCTCTCCAATGTATGGTGGCTGACCACGGTGAGGATCAGCATCCGCAGCGAACTTGGACGAGCGGAAGGTTGAGTCAGCGGATGTATTGACAGCAGCGGAAACCGACAGAGCGTATATCCTCTGGATGGATAAGAGTGTGGTGCCTCAACTTACACAGACGGCACGTGTTTGTGGAATTACACCTATTTACTTGATGAGATCGGCTTAGACAATCGAAGCACAAATTATTATCCATTGCGAACGTGCGGCGATTCACAACATTAAGAGCCTTGAATTGAGTACACGCATAAAAATGTGTTGCCCGTGACAAGATACAATCACGAACATGCGTCTTTGCACGTCCACATGATGAGAAACTGCATGACGTCTATCCAGCACCGTGTGTGTATCCTGGATTAGCTTTGGATCTTGACAAGACTCAAGTGCATCGCAACGGGCGAAGACAAAGCCGAACAGGTCATTTATGGTCACATTTTCCTTGCACGATTCACTGGAGGTGGCCCAAGCTTCCTTGCATTCAGGGTCTAGCTTTGAGTGCAAGATATGGATTAGCCACACATCGCGGCTGTCGCAGCTCAGCGCATGTAGACCACGTATACTTTCGTCGGCGGTGTCGACTATTTTACGCAACTCGGCGATGTTTGAACCCTTTGCGGTTGGCAACGAAAGAAAGTTTTGAATGAACGAACGAGCAATCAGTGACTTTTTTGTTATAGCGATTTTCGAGCCTCTCCCATGCGTCCTGGTAATTGGCATCCGATACGGGAATATGTTTTATCAGAGACAACGCTTCACCATCCAGATAGGATTTCAAATAATGAAACTTTGGCACTTGACAGACTACTCTTGTCGACTGAGCCTAAGAACAAGTCACTAAACTGACAAATCCTCGTATCTGCCCGAAAAACGTTGGAATGCGTATTTTTCGAACTGCAGCTCTGTGGTTGCCGATGAGTCCCGAATCCTTTCCAGAAGTTGAGTTTGTCCCTCAAATAAGCGTTCCACAGTGTTTGATAGCAGTAGATTTGAGTTGTCGTGCTCATTATCGTGACTGCTCCGGTCACGTATGGCTTCAGTGAAAATACTATGCGCACTAAAGAACTTTTTCTCATATTCGGGGATATCCAAATCCGGATCCACGTATTCATGTTCATCATTATATTGACCAGCTCTTCAGAGAGCTCCATAAAGCGGTTGAAAGTTGCAACCAGTCGGTCCAACTTTGTGCTCTAATTTTTGCACAGAAGTACATGACTGTACAAACTCTTTAGCCTCCGTAGCCACGCGAGTTAGTTGGGATTTGCAGGCACCACGTTGCTGAATTAGACGATGCACTAGGGCCTTCATGGCAAACAGCGGTTAACGATATCACCTCAATATGTATATAAAATAAACTCAAACGCGGGAGATCCGGCTCGAAGGACCAAAATTTGCTATGGTTATGAATTAGTGGACTGTATAATCTTTTAATATATTGAGCCTATTTATTTACATATATTGGTTATTTAATATGGGTGGTTATGTTACACATGTATATGAATAGCGGGGTGTCTATGATGCGGCGGTATAAACTATGCGTGCGGTTGGTTTCATCTAGAGATTTCGACTAACTTCCACTCCACAAAAAAGAAGTCGAGCCAAAAGGAATTGAAAGATCAGGCGATGCGACGGTCCAATGCAAAACGGTACACATCGTTGCATGCGTGCAGCTGCGGGCCCTAGCTGTACGTGTGAGAACATTACAGCCATGTTTCGACACGAGCAACAACAACACAGCTATGAGCGTATGAATAGGGCAGTCGTAATATACATGAACATTGAACCAAAAACTACGAGGCTCATTTCTCAACAACTATGTAACACCATATTTACGCTTTGAACCAAACCGTGCTTTTCTGATAGATTTAAGGCTTTAACATGTTTAATGAATTACGGTTTTCTTTCTCATCTCATCTCTTTCTTAATATTTAAAGAAAATGTAATTTTTTAATGTTTTTTCCGAGTAATCTTTTTTTACATAACTTAATTATTTTACATCTGGTTGTGTTAAACAGTATTCAATTGTATTCAATTCTTGAAAAGCTAATTTACGCAGGCATAAATCTGACTCAAACACTTTGTAGCTTGAGCTTACCGTCTGTAAAATAGTACGCTTTCGAGTTCAAAATTTATCATTTTTGCGGTATTTTTTTTGTTGTTGAAATTTTTGGTTTATTCGTATGTTCCCCGTATGTGCCCACTAGCGGAAGTAAGCGAGATGAGACAGCTGGTGTTAATGTGAGAATAGAAAAAGAGACAGGTGTAGATAAAATGTGTAAAGAAAAATGAAAATAGATCAAATCTAAGGGTACATGTCATAACGCGCAGTTTCATAACGCCCACGGGTGTTATGACACTAATTTTGCGTCATAACGCCCTCGGGCTCCCAAAGTGTCATAGCACCCGCAGGCGCTGTAACACAAAAATTAGTGTCATAACGCCCTCAATTTCTAAAAATAACAATTTTAATAAAAGTACCGTTAAAAAATTACACAATCCAGACCAAAACTTTGTAATTTTATGCTCATCAGCTGCTTTTTGACGAATGGTAGATGTTGATAGTGGATGGTAGATGTTGAATGGTGGCAGTGTGAATCGGGGTTTCACATCTGACAAAAACCACCGTCCCACCGGGAGGAGCTCAGTGTGCAGAGCCCGTAAATCGCCGAATGACATTAAATTGCTGTTTGACGATAATGAGTTTCGGCAAGAATACGGCAATTCAAAGCAAAACCAGGAACCTTTTTATAGGACCACAATAATGGAAGAAAACTTCGCTTATTGCATTTTCTTATCTCAAGCGTTGTGAAGCTTATTGAAAATAGACCAGTAGAACGTCATTTTGTATCTACGGAACATTGAATACGGTCCCTTCTTGCGGCTTTAAACAATTACTAATGGTTCATAACCAATTTAGGAATCATGTAAGTACGAGTATATATATATATATATACAGTTCGTGCGACATTTACATGTCACTGATTATTTTGATTGCAGACCTTTTCCATTTATTTACATTTTGATGACGAGTAAATCAAAGAGGCCTACGAGCACCTGTTTGCATTTTTGAATGCCAACTTTTTAAGTTTCAGCCGAACAGCTTTAGTACAGACTATGAGATGGCTCTGAGGAAAGCGTTGAAAACTATTTTCACAACGGCAACGTTAAAATGGTGTTAAAACAATAAAATATGAATTAATTGTTATTAAATTTGTGTCTCAAAATTTACTTAGTTACTGGAACGGCAAAAATTTTTTTGTTTATCCGAAAATAAGACGGCAATTGTTTAGGATCTTATAACCCCGCGGGCGCTATATCACTTTTAAAAAGTGTCATAAGGCCCGAAGGCGTTTTGACACTGGCCGCTATGACATGCACTCAAAATCTAATACATTCAGGGCAGGCTCTGATTTTCACTTTCACAAAAATGTACCAACTTACTTTCGAAAACATATAAAATGCTGCTCTCTTTTTTCACAAAACGCAAGATATCTACGTTTTCAAAACGGAAACATTTTCCTCGCCAAAATAAAAAGTAAACATTTTTGTTTACTTTTTTTTTATTTTTTTTATACAACAAATAATTGATCAGATGCTACAATGCAGGACGGTTGAGGTATCACTGGGGACGTCAACGTCTACCAGATTTGTCAGCAGAAGTACACCGCAGGGCGGAGTCCTCTCGCCCCTCCTATGGTACGTGGCAGTGAACGATCTGCTGCGGGAGATAGCCCCTCTAGGAGGTGGTTGCCTCGTGGTGGCGTATGCGGACGATGTTACCATAGCATTCTCTGGAAAATTTCCACAGACGTTATGCGAGTGCATGTCAAGTACTCTCATGAAGATGTCAAAATGGGCAGACAAATGCTGGCTAGGTGTTAACCCGTCTAAAACGGAACTTGTGTAGTACTAGGAAGTACAAAGTTCCGGCACTGACTCGCCCAAAACTCTGTGGGGAAGCGCCTGGATTTAGCAACAATGCCAAGCATCTTGGCCTAATCCTCAAAAAGAGAGCTCGATTGATAACTGAGCATAGGGATAGAGTCAGAAAGGCCACAGTGGCCCTCTATACATGCAGGAAAGCAATCGGACTAAAAATGGGAATGACCCCGTATATAGTTCGGTGACTATACACCGCCATCATATGACCAATCATGCTCTATGGAGTTGTAGTATGGACAAAGGAACTTGTCTCAACAGACTCAGTAGAGTTCAACGCATGGCAGAGCTATGCATAACTGGCGGTCTACGCACTACTCCAGGAGAAGCCCTCGATACCGTGCTGGACCTCCTTCCCGTAGACCTCATGGGAAAGATGTTTGCAACACTTTCCGCCCTCAGAATGAGGGAAGCCAATTTATGAAAAGAATCCTGCACTTACCAGAGGGACAGATTACTGTATCCCTAGTGATCACCTCTCGTCGCCTTTCCAGGTACCAATCCCACCTAGGGAGGACTGGGGATGGGAACCAGGACCTGCAAATGCGGTCCACTTTTACACTGATGGCCTTAAGTTGGACGGCTGCGTGGGCGTTGGAGTCTACTGTAACGAGCTAAACATCAGTCACTTCTTCAGATTGAGGCAATCCAAGAGGCCATTTCCATTGCCTCCAAACTACCCATAGACACTCACTTAGTGTGCGTCTTCTCAGACAGCCAAGCGGCTTTTCATCCAAGCCTCTGGATGGGACTGTCTTTAATCTGCAACAGTTTGCTCTCCACGGTTCAGGTAATGCACGCCCATGCGGCAACACGATGGACCTTTAACAGGGCCAATTTAGCTTGGGGGCTATCCCCCCGCCTACCGCCATTACCTAACCTAACCTTTGTACAACAAAACTAATCTTAATTGCAAAAGAAAAAAAATAGATATTTGACACCATTACCAGGGCAATTTATCTTATACCATTTGAATAAATATATATATTTTGAACCCAACCTAAAATTTCGAAATAATTGGTGAGGCCAATAACACTTTTCGTTTTCCTGCTAACAGCTGATTATTCGCAAAAAAAATCATTTTGCGCATAACAGCACAAATGTCAGCGTAACAGCAGAAAATCTGAATATCTGAGTAAAACAGCTGTTTCCCGCCACATTTAATTCAAAAATGTAAGTGCAACAAATTAATTTTTTACCATTAGCAATTTAATTGCCAATTAATTAATTATATTACTACCAGTTCATCAGAGTTCGAAATCTAAGATTTTTTGCTATTCTCAAATCGCGCACTTTCTGCCGTCGTTTTGCTTCAACACAAGCAATTGAAAAAAGGAGGTCAGCTGTTTTAGTTTTCCAGAATCGATGATAAAATACATACATGAAACAAATCGATCACACAAACGGGAGCAATAATTTTTGCGTTTTCAAAAAGTACTTCGGAAAGTTTTTGCTGTGTTTTGTAACTCTTGCTGTGGCGGAGGATGAGGACAATATTCGAAGAAAGAACGGTCAATATTGGATTAATCAATTCTTTCGGGAAAGAAGTGCAATGAATATTTTTATCTCCGTATAAATTAATACAAATTATAAATTTATATATCTTTATACATATCTTTTACATATCTTTACACTCCCCGACACTTGAATACGACACACCAAAATTGTTCACAAGGCACTAATATTTACAGCACAATCCAAAGAAAACGATGAATTTGAATTTTCATAAAAATCTTTATTCAATTTAAATTAAAAACGAGGGGGAACCTTGTGAGTTGCTGCTGCGACCGCAACTCTACATTTATACCCGATAAACGACAAAGAGTGCGTGCGAGAGAGACAGAAAATCAGTCAGAACGTGTCGACGGGCGCTGCGTAGCCACTGCAAATTGATTTGTTACTTTTGGCTATAATAATAATCCGATCTGATTCGATTTGGCAAGATTCGGCAATCTGGTAGATATGGCCATTCTCTATGACTGTGCGTTTTTAATTTTCTCCTATCTTCAAAATTGTGGTTGCCACAGATTTTCGTTGTTTAAGGCTGCGGAAGGGGGTGGGGCGAAATTTTGAAACACACTTGTAGCAGTGAGCTATCAACAGTGAGTTCTGCAGTGAAAAATTACAAATAGTTTTGTAGCAGTGAGAGCTCGACAGGTCTAATAGTCTCTGAGATCTGTGGATACTCCAGATTTTCGTCCTTTGCGGGGCCGGAAGGGGGTGTGGCGAAATTTTAATAAAAACTCGTCAAGGTCCGATATCACAGGAGTGTGGATACCAAATTTGGTTGCTCTAGCTTTTATAGTCTCTGAGATCTGCGAACTCATTTTTAGCAATAGGCCAAAGCCGGCTATGATACGTGTGTGTTAGAGAGAGACAGGGCGAGAAAAATGAAATTGTTTCTTCATTCTGGCTAAAATAATAATACGATCTGGTCCGTCCGTCCGCCCGTCTGTCCGTCCCTATCAGCGCCTAGTGCTCAAAGACTATAAGAGCTAGAGCAACGACATTTTGTATCCAGACTTCTCTGATATGTCACTGTTACAAGTATATTTCAAAACATAGCCCCGCCCACTTCCGCCCCCACAAAGGACGAAAATCTGTGGCATCCACAATTTTAAAGATACGAAAAAACCAAAAACGCAGAATCGTAGAGAATGACCATATCTTCTAGACTGCAGAATCAGACCTCAGACTAAATCAGATCGTATTATTATTATAGCCAGAATGAAGAAAACAATTTCATTTTTTCTCGCCCTGTCTCTCTCTAACACACACGTATCATAGCCGGCTTTGCCTATTGCTAAAAATGAGTTCGCAGATCTCAGAGACTATAAAAGCTAGAGCAACCAAATTTGGTATCCACACTCCTGTGATATCGGACCTTGACGAGTTTTATTAAAATTTCGCCACACCCCTTCCGGCCCCGCAAAGGACGAAAATCTGGAGTATCCACAGATCTCAGAGACTATTAGACCTGACTGTCGAGCTCTTACTGATACAAAACTATTTGTAATTTTTCACTGCAGAACTCACTGTTGACAGCTCACTGCTACAAGTGTGTTTCAAAAATTCGCCCCCCCCTTCCGCAGCCATAAAACAACGAAAATCTGTGGCAACCACAATTTTGAAGATAGGAGAAAATTAAAACGCACAATCATAGAGAATGGCCATATCTACCAGATTGCCGAATCTTGCCAAATCGAATCAGATCGGATTATTATTATAGCCAAAAGTAACAAATCAATTTGCAGTGGCTACGCAGCGCCCGTCGACACGTTCTGACTGATTTTCTGTCTCTCTCGCACGCACTCTTTGTCGTTTAATGTAGCCATACTGACTATGTATCGGGTATAAATGTAGAGTTGCGGTCACAGCAGCAACTCACAACGTTCCCCCTCGTTTTGACTCGATCTGTGTTAGAAAGATCCAGTTGGCTGTAGTTGATATGTTGCCGTCGCTCCAGAACACCAAACTTATTGATCGTCCCTGCAGGTCTAGCTCACACACTAACAATCGCTGCGCTCTGGCTGCGGCAGCTAGACAACACGGACCAAGGAAGACGAGGATTCACTGTCTGAGGATGTGAAGCGTATTTGATAGCTTGAAAACTGTTAATCATGGGAAGCAGCTACATCGAGTGAGGCTGAGTGAGTGAGGCCTCTGCTGAAGCCTTAATATAGCGCTTTCTTCAGGAATATCTGGACTTTGGGCACATGTCGTTGGCTTCTCTCACTCAAAAATTAGCGCAATTTTGTTGCCGCATCATTGCGTGCAGAAACTCGACAGCAGCAGAACGATACTACGTGTTGTTTTCGATAGATCTGCAAAACAACATCTGGCGCTCCCTCAGTGATTTATTAATTAATTCAACACACTGCTTCGGTTTAGGTTCTTCAGGATTGCACTTTGTGGTGATATCTGTTCGGATGGTCACCCGGATGAATATCTGTAATGCATCCTTTGGCGCGAAAAGCCTACTGATGAAATCAAGGTTTACAAGCTGGAGACCGTTACGTATGGAATAAGGCCCGCTGCTTTTTTGGCAATTCGTGCCATGCACCAACTATCGTACGACGAGGCGGCGTTATTTCCTATAGGAGCCAAAGTCGTGAGACGGGACTTCTTCGTCGACGATCTCATATATCTGGTGGTGACACAATTGAAGAGGTGAATGTGATCCGTCGTCAAAAAAGTGGTCCTGCATAGAGGACACTTTCCCTTTACTCAAATGGTGCTCCAATGAGCCTAGAGTGCTTGAGGCAGGAAAACTGCTTAAGTTCCATGATGGAACAGACATAGAGAAGGCGTTGGGGCTGGTATGGGATCCTAACTCCGATAACCTACTGTTCAATTTTTCGCAAATCATACCAGAAGGCCCACCCACCAAACGTACAGGCCTGGCGTCTAGAGCCAGATTCTATGACCAGCTCTGTTTAATAGCACCCTATTCTGGCCAGAGCCAAAATATTCTTGCAGAGCTTATAGAAGGAGGATTTAGGATGGAATGCTACACTGCCTGAACCTTTGTCGGCATTGTGGTCTGACCTGACATCTTAATTACGCATCGTATAAAAGTTAGAATTTCCTTTGTTTTGTTATGCTGCCGAGCTTCATCCCTCCAGCATCCCACCAACTCAGCATTTTGTGATGCCAGAAAATGCGTGATGTGTGATGCGTTTACAGAAAATCGAATATCCAAGGCTATACAGCATCTCGCTTGCTCTGCTCAAAGTCCAAGGTAGCGCCTTTAAGAACGCTAACCATACAAAAATTGCAATTGGCCGCTTCATTGCTGTTGGCTGAGGAGATCAACTCACTCAACGCCAATATAGCACTTCCTGCCAAGAGCAAGTGGCTTTCGCTGCGCCCGATACTCGGTGGTGATGGACTGCTTTGCGTAGGCGGAAGGCTTCAAAATTATTATATAGATTGCGATGCAAAGTACCCAGTATCGCACTGTCAAATTCGATCACGAAGGCGATTATAAGATTCTATCATGAAAAGTTCTTGCATGCTGGTCCACAATTTTACTTGCATTACTCCCAAACTCTGTTGGGTCAGGGTTGACTTTGCCGTTCAATCTAGACCCACCCGTAGCTTTCGGCCAATCCGCTTACCCATATGTGTGGGTATGCCCAGCATGAACTTTTAAGGTTGTATGCCACAATTATCGCTCCCATTTTCATACCTTGTCCCCTGAACTATCCCTTAAGATTATAGCACGTAATATTTACAATCACCTAAAACTTAGCAAATTTGTAAATTCTTTTCTTTCCTTCTCTTTTTATGTGTCGTTAGTTTTTTAGTATCTAAGGTCATTATTTAGATAAATGTTAAATCAATAGCTAAATAAAAATGGAAAGTTTATCGAGTCAGCGGAGCAACAGTGGTAGACCTTGAAGAGCTTCTGCACTCTCGTGTATGGGATGTCAGCAAATTCTAACTCTCAACCACTTTATCCAATTTCAGAAGACCCAGTCTAGAACTGCTTCCGCCAGCTCACTTTCTAAAGGTCTCAAGCTTCACGACGTTTCCAGAGACCGACATCACACATCTCAACGCTAACCAGCTAAGTCGTGGGCAGCAGGTGACCCAGATGCAACAAAACTTCTGGCGAAAATGGATCATGACACTACCACAATAATATGGATTGAAAGCGTTGTCCTCTTAAAAGAGGGAAAGTTGATACCTCAAATGGCTTCTCGGCAGTGTTGAAGAGGCCATACCAGGATGAATGGAATCATCAGAGTCGCAATAGTTCGGGTCTAATGAAGGGAGCTAGCCTTCCACCCGTCGAGGATGTTCGGAGCAGAACGACGCAGAATTGTCGTAAAGTAAATACCATTGAGCTTTATTGTTTGTTTTTACTATTTTGCCTGTTTTGTTATAGGAAAGCAAGGATACTTGATATCCTCCCCTCTAAAACCTCTTTTTTACCAAGGCCCAATGCAAATTATTGAAGATTTTTCTTTGTCTTTATAGACTTGCATGCTTGGAATGCAGAAATGCAAAATTTTAAAGAATATGTATGTACGGGCCAGCCGCCGAAGAATGAATTTTGAAGTAAATGAAGTAAATTTAAGCATTGTTATTGTTACTTTAGAGAATAGACGTATGAGCAGAGTGAGCCGCCTATGTTTTGCAACCGATGACGTTCGGCAGAGCTGCTGCGCTCTCCGCTAAAATGGCTCTCTGCAGCCGCCACTTCGGCAATTACCTTGTGACGGACCTATTTCAGGCTGAGGTAAGCTCAGTCACGTCCAGGGGTCAATCCACAAGAAAAACGGTAGAAATGGATGGAACTTTAAGGGAGGCGTCGGGCTCTGGCCTGTTGTAGAGAAGACGGTTCGGGGTTCGGCGAGGACTGCTCTGTGGTGGCAACGAAGGTGGGGCAGAGTGGGACGATGTTGGTGCTTTGGCTATTCGAAAACGAACTTACGCAGTTGATGTTACTGGGTATTTAGTCTGATATCTTCCTTTATTATTCGTATTACTTTACACTTAAAACACTGATTCTAAGATTCGATTTAACGTCTGCACTCGCGGCCGGTTCTGATTAAGCTCGGTTAGGGTTTTGTATCACGTCCGTACTCGGTGCCGGGTTTCTGCGTAAGATCCCCTTCGGTCCAAGTCGGCGCTTATTTATACGTTTATTACCGCCGTGTCAGCGGGCGCAAATCTGCGCAGGACTCGTGTGTTTCATTCTCCATGACGCGTTGCCTCGACCGTGGATCCCGTATTTCTGGCGCCTCGGCGCCTTTCCGTCTGCGCGTGTTGTGAGCTTCACGGTGTCCAGTGCAGGCGCCGGACGGCTGCACCGAGTCGCCGCTAAGCTTGAGGTGGAAGGGAAGACTCGCCAGCTCGAAATCGGTCGGTGTCTGCGGCGTCTTCCCACGTTGGGCTTTCGGTGGCTTTCGTCGCGCCGGTGTCATCTTTCCGTAGCGGATGGATTCCGACGGCGAACCTGGTAAGCCGCGACCGACCGTCTGGTTCGGGGTAGGGGAGGTCCGCGTGACCTGGGTGTGTTTGGTCAGCGTTTTTGTAGAGTCGGCGTGTCGAACCTGGCTGTATGGCTTATGGCTAAAGAAAAAAGTATGGGATTCTGATGTAACATATTTAATATCTTATCTTAGAATATATCCTGATACAGGAGTTGTAACGAACCCTTTTAGGTTCGTTACACCTCCTTTCTTCCTCTAATAGCGTCACGAAGACTCGATCTTCGGGGCGCGGCGGTGAATCCGGTAGTGTTACGTTGCTTCTGGCTGGTGTCCAGCGCCTCCGGTTGGTCGGATTCTGCCCGACCGTGGTCGTGAAATTCCTTGGTCGTTGACGTTTGCGACTTTTTGTCTTCGGTTTTCGCAATGTTGCACTTGGCGATGTTCAGAGACGGGAAGCTTTTTTGACCCGGTAGGGGCCGTCGAACTTAGGGCTAGCTTTGCCGCAAAGCCCCTCAGCGGCGTTTTTGAGAGATGGTGTTGGCGTAGTAGGTACCAACGACCCGATGGCGGGGTTTGTAATGCCCCTGCCTTTGGCTGGCTCTCTGGATGTTGTTCCGGCGATGGCGAATACTTCTTTCAGCCCGCTGCTTTGCTGGTGGCCGTCTCTGGTGCGCTTCCTGTCCCGGGCGTGACTTCGTCGTAGGGTGCCGGGGAGTCTGGGCTCTCTGCCTTGCAGGAGGAAAGCGGGCTGAATCCGGTCGTCTCGGAGACGCTTGAGTTGATCGCGAGCGTCATCTCGGGTAGGAGTTCGTCCCATGTATTCTGATGATCGCTCGACGAACTGGGCGATCATTGTTTTCTTACAGTCCGATTGGCTCTTCCGTCGGGTTTTCTTTGGGGCAATACGGGCTGTGTGTTGTAGGCTCCACGCCCGCGGTTGCAGGAATGTTTTAAACGATCGGCTGGTGAACTGTTCCGCTGTCGCACGAATAGTTTCGGCACGCCGAAGCTGCTCAGTATTCGTTCTGAAGGCTCGTTCGAGGTTCGCTGTTGTCGCTTTTTGAGGTACCAGTTCGACCCATTTGAGAAAGTGTCGAAGAATACCAGTAGGATGGTGTTCCCGTGCTTGACTGTGGTAATGGACAAAGTCGGCACACAGGGTGGCGAAAGGTTCCTCGGCTTTGCGTGTGAGCATCCTGCCCACGGCCTTGCGCCGTGTGGCCTTGAACTTCTGGATAAGCTTTACGCAGCACTGCACGTACCGTCGCACGTCCCGGTGCAGTCCTGGCCAGTAATATCGTTGTGTCGTCTCAGGATGGTTTTCCGGACGCCGAGGTGTCCTGCTGTTGGTGCGTCATGGCATTCACGGAGTACCTCGTCTGGCCGTTTTTAGCACGCATAGTTTCCACGGTATGGTCATCGTCGTCGGCTCCGTGTCCTAGGTAGCGGTATAGCTGTCCGTTTTCATGCGCGTAGTCCGTATTTCTGGGTTCGCGTTGGACTTGCTGGATCCTTTGTTTGAGCCATGTGCATGCTGTGTTGTTCTTCCTCGATGCGGGAGAGGGTTTCCAAAGGTTGCGTTCTTGATAGCGCATCCGCGACCACGTTCTGGTTGCCGGCCCGATAAATGCACGTCGTATTGGCATTGCAGTTCGAGTGCCCACCTGCTACTCCGCCGTATGGGCTCTCGAGGGTGTTCAGCCACTTTAGTGCGAGGTGATCGGTTATGACATTGAATCGGTAGCCTTCGAGGTAGCATCGCAGTTTTCGGATTGCCCAGATGACGGCTAGGCATTCCTTGTCGGTGGCCGAGTAGTTTTCTTCTGCTTTGTTGAGGCGTCGACTGACATATGCGATGACCCGCTCTTTTCCTTCGATCTCTTGCGAGGACTGCGCCTCCACTCCAAGGTTGCTTGCATCCGTCTGCAGGAAAATTTGACGTTGAAGTCTGACAGGCGAGCACTGGTGCAGGGTGAGCAGTTTTCAGCTCGTCGAAGGCGTCTTGTTGTTCTTGGCCCCATGTCCATACCTTCCCTTTCAGCAGCAGTGACACATTGGTTGGACCACAGTGGCGAAATTCGGGACAAATCTGCGGTACCACCCGGCTATGCCTACGCATTGTCGCAGTTCCTTCAGGTTGGCCGGCGGCCTCAGATCCTTTACGGCTGCGATTTTGTCGGGGTCCGTGTGGATACCTTCCTCGCTGACTGGCGTGGCCCAGGTATTTCATCCGGCGTTGGAAGAAAGTTTGTCCGTGCGTTGATCCGTAGGTTTGCCTTTACGTAGTCGTGCGAAAACTTCTTTCACGTTGTTCAGGTGCTCAGTGCGAAGTTTTTCCCCGACGATGACGATGTCGTCGAGGTACGCGAACGCAAACGGTTCCATGTCTGCGCCGATAACGGCGTCGAGAGTCCGCTGAAAAGTGGCTCCCTGCGGAGTGGTAGGCCGAAAGGCATCACTTTCCATTGTCGTTCATAAAATAAATTATAAACTTTTAATGGTTTAGAAGCCATACAATGCAAATTGCCCCTATTTATCATTGCAGTCCAGCACGGATACGACCTTTAGAGGCGTTCAGGCATAATCCAACGGACGAAGGTCATACCACTGTTCGCTCGAACAAGTATTGTGCCATTGGTCCGTACCTGCGGTTCCTTCCGTACTACGCAGGACGCTGTCGCAACAACGTTTTGTCATTAGTAGGGTAAAACTAACCTGTCTCACGACGGTCCCTTTAATTGTGACGGACCATTTCAGGCTGAGGTAAGCTCAGTCACGTCCAGGGTCAATCCACAAGAAATTTGGTAGAAATGGATGGAACTTTAAGGGAGGCGTCGGGGTCGGCCTGTTGTAGAGAAGACGGTTCGGGGTTCGGCGAGGACTGCTTCGTGGTGGTAACGAAGGTGGGGCAGAGTGGGACGATGTTGGTGCTTGGGCTATTCGAAACGAAGTAAGTTGATGTTACTTGCATTTAGTCTGATATCTTCATTCATTATTCGTATTACTTTACACTTAAAAACACTGGATTCTAAGATTCGATTTTAACGCGCACTCGCCAGGTTCCCTGATTAAGCCGGTTAGGTTTTGTATCACGTCCGTACCGGTGCCGGGTTTCGCGTAAAGATCCTCTGGTCCAAGTCGGCGCTTTATTTATACGTTTATTACCGCCGTGTCAGCGGGCGTACCTCTGCGCAGGACTCGTGTTTCATTTCTCCATGATCGCGTGTTGCCTCGACCGTGGGATCCGTATTTCGGCGCTCGGCGCCTTCGTCGTCTGCGCGTGTTGTGAGTTCACGGTGTCCAGTGCAGGCGCCGACGGCTGCACCGAGTCGCCGCTAAGCTTGAGGTGGAAGGGGAAGACTCGCATAGCTCGAAATCTTTGGTCGGTGTCTGCGGCGTCTTCCCACGTTGGGCTTTCTGCGGCTTTCGTCGCGCCGGTGTCCATCTTTCCGTAGCGGATGGATTCCGGACGGCGAACCTGGTAAGCCGCGTGACCGACCGTCTGGTTCGGTAGGAGGTCCGCGTGACCCGGTGCGTTTGGTCAGCGTTTTTGTAGAGTCGGCGTGTCGAACCTGGCTGTGGCTTATGGCTAAAGAAAAGTATGGGATTCTGATGTAACATATTTAATATCTTATCTTAGAATATATATAGGGAGTTGTAACGAACCCTTTTAGGTTCGTTAAAATTTTGATCTCCGCGGTCGTCATGT